>OZ034974.1:31898702-32326202 GCA_964030785.1 Siderastrea siderea
TCAAATAATTCATATCTTCTTTTATTGACACTTTAAACCCTTTGAATTCGTGTTTTTAAATTTACAACTTTTTAAAAGTTAATATTTTAAAAATAAATATCAAAAGGGGTTATAAATACATATGCTATATGTAGACATCGTAGTACCCCGTAGCAGTCGCGTAGCCACGTAGCCGCGTAGTTACGTAGCCACGTAGCCGCGTAAGTCGCGTGGCCACGTAGCCGCGTAGCCACGTAGCCGTGTAGCCGCGTCGCCATGTAGTCGTTTTTTAATAGTAGGAGCGTTAATAACAGTGACTGTGTAGCCGTGTATCCAGACTTTTTGGGGCTACAGCTCGCAGTCCTGGGTATTCTACAATGACTCAAAAATTTCTATCACATTTTTTTGGCTCAACATCTTAAAGGTATCGGGATAATTGATGATTGTAATTGATAATTACCGTGATGACCACATTATGATTACGTGACATCGCCGTGACCTGTCCGTGACGGACGTCACGTGTTGACCGTCACGGGTTTTAACAACTGTGGCGATAGGCGATATCTGTTTTCACCTTAGTCCAGTTCTGGCCCCTGTCTCTATCTGTCACGCAACGCTCCGCTCTCGCAGAGAGAGGGTCCAGGGACAATTGTCTGCGCATGCACGTAATTTTAGCTAGTTTCCTAGCTAATCGCTACTGCGCATGTACAACGAGATAAGACGAATAAGAAAACAGAGAAGGGAAGGGTAGCGCTGGGGGACGATTTTTTTGTGCGGTCGGCAAAAAGAAAATAATATTTCCCGAATTCGATCGTGTTTGCTCCATGTTTGGTTAGGTGCACTGAGCGATTTCCTCTTGCAGTTCAGATTATTTTTCAGAAGAAACAGTTGCTGCGAGCGTTACATGAATTCTTGAAGTACTGAGAAACAGAGGAGTTGTGGTCAATTCAAAAACGCTGCATACGGGAGCAGAGAGAAGGCTAAAGCTTGAGTAATTACGAGGACTAACTGCCAATTTTGTGGTATTTGCTGTTGATCAAAACATTTTTCTCAATCTTTTTTGTAACGCTGTAACTAAAAACCTAAATGTTTTTGGAATTTTACCAACTGGCAGTCTTCCAACTGCTTCTTTATAGGTTAGTTAAAAAAGAATATATATGAAACTTTCAGAACGTTATAGCGGAGCCTGCGGGCAAAGCCCGCCAGGGGAGCTCCATTGCTAAGGAAATTTGGTAATGTATCGATGCGAAAAATTTTGGTTGTGACGTCAGCGTACGTCCGTCCGTCCGACCGTCCGTACAGACTCTGGGGGAGGGGGAGGGAAGTCCCAAGGCAACCCGACCGGGAATGGGGAATGCCATCTTTTCTTGGCGGGAAATCGCGCGGTGCTTTTGGGCAACCGGCGTGAAATCGCATGACCATCGTCGCTTTTGAAGAAGAGGTTTCTTGAAAAAGCTTAAGTTTATTTAGCAAAACGATTGTTCGACGGTACTGTAGTTTTAAACTTGAGAAAAAAACATTTAATACCTATAAATGGAAAGAAAAAGTCCAAAAGAATACTGGCAGTAGGCGAAAACTTCAAGTTACGAAAGCTGCCTTCAAAGGACCTCATCGCTTTGTTTTCTTCACGGCGGAGAGCTTGCCTTGTTCTGAAACACAACCGAGTAAGTGAAGTTTTTAAAGGGTTTAAGGTGCATGATTTTGAGTATTTATTACGGTCAAAGAAATTACATTTTGAAATTGAATTTATGTCATTAGAAATGTGTCATTTACTTTTGACTTCAAAAAATTATTAGAAAACGAGCTCAGATTTGTGACAGATGTAGTCTTAGAATATTTTGCCATGCTGGAAGTGTAATGCGAATTGCATTTAATGCGCCGGTCAATTCGAAACTTCAACATCCCCCCCCCCGGGCATACCCCGGGCATTTGACTGTGCATCGTGCCCGGGGAGGGGGGAATTTGAACGTTGCGTTGGAAGGGTGGGGAATTTGAACCGGATTTATCTCTTGTTCTGATGTAATAGGCCCGCGAATTTTTTCGGTTTTTGCGGGTTTTGACGGATTTACAAGATAGTTTTTCGCCTTTGTTAGTGAATAACTCTTTGAAAAGGGTCTTTAAAAGAAGATTGAAGGTGTCATTACGGCGTATCTCTCTCTGAAAAACATGAAAAAAGCTTGATTGAAGACCAAATTTGTCTTTGAGGAGAGGCAGTTCAGTACTAATTGGTGGGGCATTTGAACGACTTACTTGCCCCGAGGGGAGGGAATTTGAACAAGCCGATCTTCAAAAGTTCAAATTCCAGAGGGGTTGCCCGGGGGGGGATGTTGAACTTTCGAATTGATCGGCGCATAAGTATAAACTTACGGGTTTTCGAATAAACTTTTTCAAAAATGATTTCTCTGTTTATTATTTTGTGTTTGTTTATTCATAACAGTAGGTCAAAGCACAGTCGCAAGGCAACTGCACAAGCATCACTTACGGCGAATAATTGCTTTCAATTTTAACTGTCGGATCGGTTTGTGCAATTGTCGATTTTCTTGTCCTAGAACTTTTCAACAGTAAGCGAAGCAGTTGTCGGTTTAAGACTATTTTATCCGAAAAGCTTCCGAAAAACAAGTTTTTTTGCGTTCCTCAAAGCGCCTAACTTTAAATGGGCTTACTTCGCATCCGCAAAACTTATGCCATAATTTAAAGCGTGTTTGGTGTTTGCTCGTTTTCAATCTTGACGGTATAAATTTTGACCAGACTAATAGGGGCAGTTCATGTTATTTGTTAACAGAACATCCGAACGCAATGAAGATAACCCAGTTACTTCAGAATAAGTTTTATTTTGTTGTTGTACATGAGCGCCGTTTCAAGTTCATTCAAGCCAACAGCCAATAATCCAAGGAGATTTGACAAGCCTTGACAGTTATTGACAGGATATGGAAACATTTAAAAAACCAAGCAAGACTGCTCCTGAGTAAAATATGTGTTCAGTTTGATGCCCGAAAAAAAAATTAAGCTGTGCTCAGCCTCTAGAATGACCTTTCGAGCTTGGTTTTACAGAACAGATCCTCAAAATCTTGGAGGACAATTCGGAACACTTTCGCGCTTTTTGAGAAACACTTTTCGAAAGGGAACGAGCCAAAGAAAGCCCCGAAATATATTTCAGAGCGAAAAGTTTCAGGACTATTTTTGAGAAACGAGCACCAGTTTATTCCTTGGAGGCTCCGCTTTTAGGCTTGGCGAAATCTATATATTAGCGGAGCCTGCGGGCAAAGCCCGCCAGGGGAGCTCCATTGCTAAGGAAATTTGGTAATGTATCGATGCGAAAAATTTTGGTTGTGACGTCAGCGTACGTCCGTCCATCCGTCCGTCCGTACAGACTCTGGGGGAGGGGGAGGGAAGTCCCAAGGCAACCCGACCGGGAGTGGGGAATGCCATCTTTTCTTGGCGGGAAATCGCGCGGTGCTTTTGGGCAACCGGCGTTTTTCTTGGCGGGAAATCGCATGACCATCGTCGCTTTTGAAAAAGAGGTTTCTTTAAAAAGCTTAAAAGTTTATTTAGCAAAACGATTGTTTGACGGTACTGTAGTTTTAAACTTGAGAAAAAAACATTTAATACCTATAAATGGAAAGAAAAAGTTCAAAAGAATACTGGCAGTAGGCGAAAACTTCAAGTTACGAAAGCTGCCTTCAAAGGACCTCATCGCTTTGTTTTCTTCACGGCGGAGAGCTTGCCTTGTTCTGAAACACAACCGAGTAAGTGAAGTTTTTAAAGGGTTTAAGGTGCATGATTTTGAGTATTTATTACGGTCAAAGAAATTACATTTTGAAATTGAATTTATGTCATTAGAAATGTGTCATTTACTTTTGACTTCAAAAAATTATTAGAAAACGAGCTCAGATTTGTGACAGATGTAGTCTTAGAATATTTTGCCATGCTGGAAGTGTAATGCGAATTGCATTTAAGTATAAACTTACGGGTTTTCGAATAAACTTTTTCAAAAATGATTTCTCTGTTTATTATTTTGTGTTTGTTTATTCATAACAGTAGGTCAAAGCACAGTCGCAAGGCAACTGCACAAGCATCACTTACGGCGAATAATTGCTTTCAATATTAACTGTCGGATCGGTTTGTGCAATTGTCGATTTTCTTGTCCTAGAACTTTTCAATAGTAAGCGAAGCAGTTGTCGGTTTAAGACTACTTTATCCGAAAAGCTTCCGAAAAACAAGTTTTTTTGCGTTCCTCAAAGCGCCTAACTTTAAGCTTAAATGGGCTTACTTCGCATCCGCAAAACTTATGCCATAATTTAGAGCGTGTTTGGTGTTTACTCGTTTTCAATCTTGATGGTATAAATTAGGGGCAGTTCATGTTATTTGTTAACTGAACATCCGAACGCGATGAAGATAACCCATTTACTTCAGAATAAGTTTTATTTTGTTGTTGTACATGAACGCCGTTTCAAGTTCATTCAAGCCAACAGCCAATAATCCAAGGAGACTTGACAAGCCTTGACAGTTAATGAAAGGATATGGAAACATTTAAAAAACCAAGCAAGACTGCTCCTGAGTAAAATATGTGTTCAGTTTGATGCCCGAAAAAAAAACTTTAAGCTGTGCTCAGCCTCTAGAATGACCTTTCGAGCTTGGTTTTACAGAACAGATCCTCAAAATCTTGGAGGACAATTCGGAACACTTTCGGGCTTTTTGAGAAACACTTTTCGAAAGGGAACGAGCCAAAGAAAGCCCCGAAATATATTTCAGAGCGAAAAGTTTCAGGACTATTTTTGAGAAACGAGCACCAGTTTACTCCTTGGAGGCTCCGCTTTTAGGCATGGCTAAATCTATATATTACAGTTGTAATTGTTGTGCCTTTGTATCAGCAATGAAGGGCCTGGTTAAGGGCTATCGAATATAGGCTTCAGAGTGTTTTCCATCGGCGTTGGAGACGAACGCGCATATTTAATAAGCTCTCTATAGTTTATTCGCTCACCTCTCGAAACTCGCAAAATTGGCATCCATACTATGTTGTTTCCAGAACCAAAGGTAAGGCAAAGAAAATTTAAATGCGCCAAAATATTGTTGAAAACTTCCGGGGAAAACTACTCCTTGAGCGAAGTGGCAGATGTTGTGCCCGGGTGTTGTGAAACAATCTCATTTGCATCGTGCATATTTAATGAGCTTTCTCGCCTTCTTCGTTCCACCCTCGAAACTTGCCTAAATTCGTTTCAAAACTCTATTCCTTTTCTCTCTCGAAGAAATAAAACTAATGAAAGTGTAGACATGCCACAGACATTCCAATCCTCCAAGTTAATCTTGAACTAAACTTGAAAAGTTTTCCGAGTGTTGCCAACCTCACTCGCCACAAATACATTTTCAGTCGGGTGAAATCAACATCCTGCACTCTGATCCGCTCTGATTGGTTTAGCGGGAGCATGCACAGACAATTCCTCTCTCTACAAGAGCGGAGCGTTGCGTGACAGAGAGGGGGGGCCAGAACTGGACTATTTTCACCTTGGTCTGAGGGACAGAAGCCAGTGGCCGTTACTCACCAGCATACATTTTAGGGACCAAGGAAGATGGCAACTAGTCAAGACAGACATGAGATGTCTTACGCTCAGTGGATAGAGAATGTGCAAAAGAAGAGAATTAGAGAGTTATCCTTTCGTGTGGCGTCCGAGCAAGCTGCTGATACGCCGAGTCCGCCATCCTTTCAGCACAACGAACTCTGCCATTCAGGTAACTTATATACGATATGTAACGAGGAATATTGCTTTACTACTGGTTCCAGTTTTTCCTCCAAAACTTCTCATCCTGATCATGCCCACAAAATCGTGCCGAATAACCTGCCACATCACCTGTGCTGCCGGCAGTGGGGTAAAACCTAATTAATTCATTGAATAATAATTTATGCTATTTCATACAGTGCGCTTTCATTCAACCGTGGAAACATGGGAAATGTTAGGGCAGCAGAACAACCATACTGATGGCGGGCAACACATCGCGAAAATATTTTTATTTAGAACTTTCGCGTACAATTATGTAGAATCACTGTCTTTCCGAAATACGGTACAACAGTGATTCTCACAGCATGAGCTTGCCTGTTAAGCGTGACTTAAAATCGTTATGCAAATCGGACCGCTATAAGAATAGTTTCATCATCAGCCATAGCAATAATTTCTAGCCAGTGACGTCACCTAAGTAACGTCATAGGCTACTGTCAGAGGCTAAAAAAACGGCGCTACATGGCCTGTCGTTCGTCTGTCCTTCGAGATCTGTCCTTCGTCGCCGGGGGGGGGGGGGGATTCTGTGAAATGTTGGGTGGAGGTGTGCCACCGGGACACTGAAACCCTTACTTTATCAGCGGCACATACCCCATACAGCTCATACTCTGGGAGTACGCTCCCCGGGCTTTGAATTGTTTTGTATTGGCGAGTCTCGATCAACAGGAACTATTTAATTAATGTTATTTTGTATACTTGACGTCTGGCTGGATTTTTTTCGCGTTGTAGTCCTTCCTTTATTTAGCCGTGGTATAAATTTCCACTTCAACAAACACATCACAAATTATACTCAAGACGGACTCGTTAATTTGAGATCCACTTACTTCGTGCATTCATGCACGTGTTGGCTTGTTTCTGTTTTCCTTTATTAATTTCCAAGCGGAATTATTAGTTTTCGTAGGTGATTTTGACTTCCAACCAGCTTGGCGGAGTCAATTCCAAAACGAGACATATGTTTTTAGCTTTCCAGTGGAGTTACAATTAAAGATTAAAGAGAGGTAAATAGTGAAAATCCCGAGCTGAGAAGCAATAGGTTTCTGCATAAGGTTAATACAAGAAGAAGTAAGCTGGATATAAATATTTCGGTGCTGGTTGAAAGCAAAGCAGAATTTTGAGGTACCGGGGTTCTAAAAATAGACGAACAGTGAGAATCTGCTTGTTTCTGCGTGTTTTGCATAAATTAAACTTCGTATATCAATTTTAACCCGCTTATATAAATTAGATCGTTTTTGCCAAGCATTGCTTGTCGCTTAAAACCGACGGAATAATCGATAAAAAAACCTTTTCCAAACAAGTAAACAATACAAAAATTTACCATTAATGAGATGTAGATTAAGAAGAAGAAGGGATAACTGTTCTTATATGCAAATGTGTTTTTCTCAGTGGAATGTGCACGCAATGTTTTGTTCTGGAGATCCCATGAGAATAGATCCGGATCCGAGAACCCTGGGAACCAACGGAGGAGCCAGAGCCAGGGTCACGATAACTTTATTTTACTTAAGGGGGCTTGAGTAGGGGCGAATGAAGTTCTAAGGCTCTAGGCTTTGTTTGTTAAAGTCCTGTTGCATTAAACACTATCTTGGGAAATTTATACAACAGGAAAATTGGACAAGGTGAAAAAAACGTCATCGGTTCTGCGCGTGCCTATGTTTTGCTTTGCGCACAATTTTAATGTCACGCTATAATTAACTGTCACGTAGTCACACTGCTCTTTACCCGGTTTTATCAGGAGGGGGACGTGTGATTGAGGGAGTTAGGATGGGACCGCGCTGCAGTGGTGTAAAACTCCGAGGTTGCCCTCATAAGTTTCAACATACTGCGGAACAAAACGTCATTAGCTCTGCACGCATTACGCGCCTATGTTTAACATATATTTCACTCGCTTTTATTTTTCAAATGCAACGTATATTTCTTTTAAGTTATTATTATTCTATTAAAACCTTTTTTCACTTTTTATTGTATATAGATCTTAAAGTATTGTACATAGAACACGTAATTCAGTCGAAAGACTGCGATGTATTTTTTGTATGAATAAACGATTTCTTCTTCTTCTTCTTCTTCTTCTTCTTCTTCTTCTTGCAGTTTCCGAGTAGAATCGCTGAAACACTTTTGGCTAGGTTAAAACATTCCGGATTAGCTTAGATTTTCCTTATTTTACCACACCAGTACAAATCTTCCTATGAATACAGGCTATCATTCAAGCCCAGCAGTTTCGTATGTTCATTTGTGTTCCTAATCTAGCAAAAGTGCGGTTCGGTAGGGCGTCAACAAAACCAGGAACATGGAACATTTCGGAACATTCCGGAACGTCCCAGAACAGGGCAAATTTTTGCGTCGGATATTTCAGTTTGAAACGCAAACATAAACCTTCACCGAAAGCGGTGCTCTTTTTCAGTTGCAACATAAGAAAGGGAGGGAAATTTGTTATCTTAGTCTTTTAAAAGGTCGCTGAAATATACCATAAACTGAAGGAGATAGCAGCTAGGTCTAAATACTAAAAGGGTTGAAATTACCGCCCAAAAACTACGAAAGCTTGGAGCCTCGAGCTTGGACCGACTAAAAGCGAACGGTGACTGATGCATGTTTTGTAAGTGCAGGAGCTCATTACCAAAGGTCCAATTTTTGTTCTAGGTATATGGAAGGGGTACTCTTAAAATTAGGATATTATTAAGGGTGAACAATTACAACTTAGGATGCATTTCCAATTTTAAATTGGTAAAGATTTTTTTAAAAGAATGGACGCCGCATGTCTTGTATTCTGTTGTTATTGTTACTGTTGTCACTCGATAAAAATGATGATAATAATCAATTTATTTAGCACTAATACTATAACATATTTAAAAGCACTTTACATGAAGTTATCATTATTCATACATTAAAAGCTTTCTTTTGCTTTCAGTTTCTTTTTAAGAATGGCAAGGCTGCTACTTGTTCTTATAATTAATGCCAACGAGTTCCATAAAACAGGCGCAGCATAAGCGAAGGCGCGATCCCCAAGTGTAGAACAGCTGACTTTTGGAACGAACAGAAGAGGTTGTGTAGACAAGCGAAGAGAATAATTAGCAGCTCGTTTGACAGAAGATCTTTAATGTAGGGTGGACTTCTATTTTCTTGGTTAGTATAATTTAGGTTTATTCATCCCTGCACACTTTTACTTTGGAAATCAACTTAAACACAGAACGTCCTTAAACAACCGAATAAACGTGAGACCAGGAAACTCAAAAGCGTGCCAGGAAAGTGGAACTGCGTGACTGCATGCGTAGTCTCCTACGCAGCCGCTCTTAAAGGGCCTGGCTTAACTAGGAAACATTGTTGCGGAAACATTGCTGCAGACGCAAATGTTTCCCAGTTTAGCCGCGCAAGAAACATATGTTGCGGAAACAAGTTTTGCGTCTTGGAAGCAAGGAAATGTTTCTGAATCAAGTCAAAAAAACATTTTTGCCTCACAGACGCAAATTTTCCTTCCGAAACGCATGTTTCCCAGTTTAGCCACCCAAGGAAACATGTCTGGAAAAAATATTTCCTCAACAATGTTTCCAAGTTTAGCCAGGCTCTTAGGGTCGTCACGCAACGCCGTAGGAGACTACGGCGTGCGTGACTGAGAAAATGCTTTTATTTTTTCAGGATCGATAGGATTTAGGATCGATTCGCTAAAATCTTTACAAAAGACGGTGTAGAAAATTACTAGGGATGCAATGGCCTAAAAATCTCTTCGACGAGAGCTCGAACAAAGATGATAACAAGCTTTGAAAGGCACCGATTCGATACCCGAGCCTGCTAAACAGACATTATTCAATATTGAAAGGCTTATATTTCTTGGCAGTTTTGCTTTGCTTCCCCCCAATCTTTAGGGGAATGTTCGCGTAGAAAACTATAAGGAATTCAATGGGGTTAACTTCTCTTCGACGAGAGCAAGGACGAATGTGCTAGCGAGCTTTAATTTGAAAGCTGGCACGAACTCGCGATCACTATAATAGGTAGTAGTTATAATGTAAAGTGTATGTGTGAGTGCCAAGAAGTAAGCAATACTGCCCTCCATAATTTCCTCCGACCACAGAACTTTAAAAAAGAAATTAGAAAGGAGAACCAGGATCAAAGAAAAATCTTTGACCCCGGCGGGATTTGAACCTCCGGATTAGATCACCGTCGCTCTACTAACTAAGCTACGAGCCAAGCTGGGAGCAGGTATCCATTCGCTGACCGATGAGAGGGCAGACTCTCAATTGCGTTTAATGGTGCGATCGGCGTGGCGTTTGATGGTGCGTTGAAAGTGGAAGTTCCTGCCATCGAAGGAACGAGGGGAGAGAGAACCACGGCGGGATTTTTGCCCCTGGGGCTTTTCTTGTTTTGTGATAATTTGTCCTGTTTCGGCGCGGGATGTTCCGGAATGTTCCATGTTCCGTGTTTTCTTGACGGTTTGGCAAGTGATTAGTGATTTAACAGTTTGTTGAACAAATCGCAAAGATTTGTATTTTAAAATATCAATCAGATTGCTTATCGGCAGTCCCTCCTTCTAGCTCACCACGTCCGCGTTACGTTTGGTTGGGGCGACTTTGCGGACGGTTGCAGGCTCTTCTTTTTCGACAATTCATGAGCAGAAAAAGTACGGTGGCCCACAAGTGCACTCCGAATTCCAAACGACACTCCAAATTTGTAAACACACTCCCAATTCTTAAACCTCACTCCCAGTTCTAAAAACTCACTCCCAAATCTAAAAACTCACTCTGAATTCTAAGCACTCACTCCGAATTCTAAAACTTCGCCCCGAATTCATAAAACTCACTCCGAATCCCAAAACTTCACTCCGAATTCTAAACACTCACTCGGAATTTCAAAACTTCACTCCGAATTCTGAAACTTTACTCCGAATTCTAAAAACTCACTCCAATCTTAAAACTCACGTCGAATTCTAAAACTTCACTCCGAATTTTATAATCTTACACTCAGAATAATTCACTTCACCCAAACATTTTCACTCTGTTCAACTGAATAATCTCGCTCAAAAAACAAAAAAAAAAAAAAAACAAAAAAAAAACACTTCCGGTTTGAAACTAGAGTGTATCATCTGAAAACAAACTTGATATCCGATCTCCAATACAATCCAAATTAATCTCATGGAGTTAGGGCAGGTGTGTCTGACACTGAAATAGTCACCCACAATGTTGTAGATGCATAGGTATAAAGATCATGGTGCAAATCTAAGGCTTCTCGTCAGTTTTGGGGTATGAAAGTCCTGCAGCTTGAAAGGCATACTGAAAATACTCCTGGTATTCATTGATGCTCTCTGCAAGGCAAGGTAATTCTATGTGATATAGTCACACTGCTGTGCACTGATAGGAGCAAGAAAATGCTCAGTATTGTGCAGTTCAGATAAGTAAAACAACTCACTGTGTCTTCCTTTTACAGTGTCATAGCGCGACCCTCCGATGTAGTGGCTGTTCCAGTGTTCTTTTACCTTATCCAAATCTTGCTGAATCAGTCCGGAAAAACAGAACCACAGGCACTCCATCTGTAGTTTATTACCAGTAGTGAAAACTTGTTGTTCCAGTAAGTCCTTGAAAAAAGTTGATCCACCAAGTAGTTGTGTGTTGTCTTAGGTACAACCACCACCCTTCTATTCATCGGTTATGAGGTGAGGTTCCATAAATATGTGCCAGATCGTCGCCAGTGAAATAGCATTGTGCTTCTGCTACAAGGCCGTTCTCAGTACCATAGTCAGTTCTAACCTTCAGGGGGCATCCTCTGTATTCCTTCAAATCATCCATATAATATCTCCCGATCACTACGGAATTATTGTTTGTTCTATCCAATCCTAACCATATTACCTTGCGGCTGTAACCGTCAATACGGCCATGGATCGCGAAACCGTCAGGTTTAATTTTGTCATGCCCATCAGTATGCCAACAGTAGTTCGACCCTGGGTTAGTGTAAACTCTTCTCTTGAGCTTAAGCCTTCGTCTTCTTTCGCACCGCTCAGGATCCGTTTCTTGTATGTCGCCACTGCTTGCCTCGACACCTGATAACCCTCACGGCGCAAAGTATGCCACATGCTCCTGTAGCCCGATAAACAGCCAGGCCCATCTAACTCTTCCTGTAGTCTAGTTCTGACATCCTGGTCATTTGAATCCAATAGGTTTCGTCGTCGAGTGACTTGAATCTCTCCTTGAGCGTTCGCAGGCTCATTCTATTCCGTGGTATTTCAGCAAAAAGCACAGAATGGCCTCATACTCGTATCCTTCGTTGAAATCAGTAATATTTCAGTGCTAGCGTTTCTTCATCAAGTTCAGCACCACAGGTGGCACAAAATTTGTTGTAAAGCGTCAATGTTGCTGTGCAACCTTCACATTTTAGTGATGTTGTCAGTCGAGTTTGCCACCGCCATCTTGAAGATGCACAAGATATCCGGAGGTGTGTGTGTGTGTGTGTGTGGGGGGGGGGGGGGGGGGTGTTGTACTAGCGGATTGTGAGAGTTTAGAAATTTCGTAGTGAAGTTTAAGGTTCACTATATTTGAAGTGCTGTTTTGGAATTCGGAGTGAAGTTCCGAGAAGTTTTAGAACTGGGAGTGAGTGTTTAGTATTGGGAGTGAGTTTTTGGAATTCGGAGTGAGTTTTTAGAATTCGGAGTAAAGTTTTGGATTTCGGAGTGAGTTTTTAGAATTCGGGGAGAGGTTATGGAATTCGGTGTGAGTGCTTAGAATTCGGAGTGAGTTTTTGGAATTGGGAGTGAGTTATTAGAATTGGGAGTGTGTTTACAAATTTGGAGTGTCGTTTGGAATTCGGAGTGCACTTGTTGGCCACCGTAAAAAAGGGAATGCTTGTAGTCTAATTTCCTCGCGGCTGGTGATATTCATGTTTTCGTGTTCTTCTCGTCTCACTGTGCCTGAGAGACTAAAAGGGGTTGCCTTTTTTTTTTAGTTATATAGCGCTCATAGCTAGTAAAAGAGAGGACACTGAGTAATCTCTTTATCATAACCTATTGTATTCTTGCGCGCATATTAAGTGAAAGAGACGTTACATTCTAATTAATCTCGTTACTTTATAGGTGTTGAGGACTATGCTGTGAAGATGACACAAGTTCCGAGTGCAGATATCCAAAAGATAGCCCTCGTTACAGAGAAGGAACAGATGTTTACACCTTGTATGGTGGGGCAACTGGAGGCTCAGTTATTAAAAATGATGGTGCAGCTTTCCAATGCTAAGCGAGTTCTTGACGTGGGTACATTTACAGGCATGTCAGCCATGGCCTTTGCTGAAGGCGTACCAGAAAATGGTGAAGTAGTAACCATTGAATTTGATCCCATGATCGCCTCAGTTACTGATCAGCTATTCCGAAGCTCCTCTCAAGCTCACAAATTAACCCTCAAGGTGAACTGGTAGACTAATGTATTAGCAAATACAGTGGAACTTCCGTAAGCGCCAACCCAAAATAGTGTGCCAAAATCTCAGTAAAAATGTCAAGCCTTAAGAGGTCAGACCACAGCAGTTCTCGGCCTAGTACCCAGGCCTTCTCTTCCCGCTAACTCCACTTGGCGCGAAAGGTCATTACGTCACCGAATGGGTCGGTTTAGTGACGTCATGACATTTCGCCCCAAGTGAAGTGAGTGGGAAGAGAATGCCTGCTTACTGGGCTGAGGAGTTCTGAGCTTTGAATCATAAACCTATGAAACCGAAACCACCTTCAAAATATTTCTGACTTTCAAACTCTTAGATTAAACCAGTGGAGTCACATATTAGTCATATCAGGTTGCATGGCATTGCATTATCCCGTTTGCGCGTTGGCGATATCAGATCATGTGTTGACTGGTCACTTACCGGAGGTTAAAAACACTAAGAAAGGTTTCAAACCCTTATCCATAAAAGCGGTCGAGGTCGCTTACGAGAATTTGTCTCTACGAGTGGTTCCAACTATAGTGAGTTTACCGGAAAATATTCGGTATTTTGGAAGAGAGGTCGCTTACGAGAAGTGGTCGCTCACGGAAGGTTGTCGCACAAGGACTGTTGTAGCCTGCGGAACCGCGTGAAGCAAAGGAAATACGAGACGTCTACATGCAGGCTACACAAGGCGGCATGGTGCAACTGTGATTTTAATTTGCATCAATTTTACGAGAGTTAATTCTTTCTGTTGTTTATTCATCCACCTACTCTACTCGTGCGTTTATGCATCCATTTATTTGTCCCTCTGTCTTTCCGTCACTGTACGTATCCATGCGTCCGTCCGTCCGTCAGTCCATTAATCCGTCGGTGTGTCTGTTCGCCGTTCACTCGTACGCGTCTGTCCCTCCGCCGATCAAGCCCGTTATCTATCGCATCCATTTGTCCAATCTTTTGTGAGTTCATTTTCACATATTTTCACATTTTTCCTTGTCTGTCCGTCCGCCCCTGCGTCCATCGAGCCCCGTGATCATATCCATCCGTCCAGTCTTTTGTGAGTTCACTTTCACATATTTTCACCTTTACATATCACTTTTACTTTCACATATTTCTTGTCTGTCCGTCCGCCCCTGCGTCCATCGAGCCCCATTATCACGTCCATCGGCCCAATCTTTTGTGAGTTCACTTTCTCATATTTATTCATATGTTTTTATTGTTTTGCAGGTTGGAGAGGCAGTCGAAGTCATGCGCGAGCTGAAAGACGCTGGCGAGAAGTTCGATCTTGTGTTCTTAGACGCCTCCAAGGACCAATACATTTCTTACTACAAAATAGCTTTCGAAATGCTCACATCTTCAGGGTTCATCATGGCGGACAATTCCTTATGTGCGCTACTCTATGATAATGGAGACTCGAGAAGGCAGGCCTTACACGACTTTAACCAGATGGTTAAGAACGATTCCAGGGTGGAGCAGCTGATTCTGCCTTTCCGGGAGGGTGTGTCCATTATTAGACCAAAAACATGTCACTGAAGAAAACTTCTAGTGCGCTCATAGTTTTTTCCAATTGTATCTTTCAAATGGCAGCCGACTGGGAAGCCGCCATTTTGAATACCGAGAGACCCTGGTGACGGATAGCACTATCTCCTTTTCTGCTCGCATATTTTGTCGCCGCGCTCCATCTTTCCTTCGTTCCCCATAGGCTGAACACCTGGAACAGGTTACATAGTCTACAAATAAAATAAAAGCATAGGGGAAGCCTAGACCGATTGCATTCATTTTTTCTGACTTGATTTACAGCATGCCAAGGTGATATCAATGTGATTCTTCGAAATAAAAGTCGATGAACGATTTTTTCAAACTTTCACCTGATTTCTCCTTACCAAGCAGTGATTCGACAAATGCAGTAAAAAAGATAGGTCACCGAGCTGGCGAAAGAGATGCGATGGGTAAAAGTTTCACTATTAGCCCTGCAGTACTACCTACCCGAGCTCTTTTTTATTATTGTTTCACATTTCATTTCGCGGTAGCTGAAAGCATAACTTTAAAGTAATACTTGAGAAACCTAATAGGTATAATGCATTGACCAAAACGCACCATTTAATATACGATTTTTGACATAGGCACACAGCTTCAAAAAGTTTATGATTTCAAGGCTGAATTTCATACCCTTGAGTAAAAGGTACCGTATTTTCTCGATTAGACGCCGGGGGCGTTTATTTAAAACTCGGCCTCGAAGACCCGGCGTTTATTTATTAAGTGGTTTTATCAACCATTCATTTTTCATCATCAGTACTAGAGGTTTATTGAATTAAGAACCAAATTTCAACAACAATGTTAAAAAAATTGAAACAGTGTCACCATCTTCGTCTTACCTCGGTGAGTCTGGTGGGTTATTTAGGATGAAAACATCACAGACGGAACATTTCTCTTGAAACACGGAGGAAGTGTATCGGCAACTGCTCGACAGCAACGTACTATGCAAGCAATTTAAAACAAGGTGGTGTCGAGATTCCTGCTCTATTAGTTCTGAGAAAGGCAAAATTATGAAACGATTCAAGGAACTGCTGGAGAAACGCTTGAGAAACCCTCAAGATGATCCTCGCCTGATAGACAAGCCCGCAGAAAAGTTGCCATAATTTAAAAGAGATTGACACGATACCTGATGCGTCGTATTTTTATGTTTTAGTTAGAAGTACGATTGTAAATGATAGTTTAAGTTTGATTCTCAGTGGAAAGAGAACTAGTATGCAGTGACGACACATTATCCTGATTTAATGTTCCCATCTCGAATAAACACCGGGACCCAGAATAAACGCCGGGGGCGTTTATTTCAAACTCGGCGCTGTATACCAGGCGTTTATTTAAACCCTTCGTTTAATCGAGAAAAGGCATGTACGTATTTTTACATGTTTTAGCGATAACTATTTTTCCCGATAAACATTGAGACAATGTTCACACCAAAATTATGCAGCAAAAAAGGGAAGTCACCGCGAACGTTTTGGAAGAAAAGGCTAGTTATTTATTTGGAGACTTACGAAAGTCTCGAAAGAACCCAGTTGGTTTAGAATACATGGACAGGTGCACATGCGCTTAAAACGCCATCATTATGCATAACAGCAGGAAGGAATCACCTTTAATTCTCAGCTTGTCCGCGAGGCTGATTTTATCATTTTAATCTAGTAAATGCAACCCTAAGAGGGAAAGAAATTAAGAAACACTAGGGAACGGGAAAGAATGAGACCCCTATTCAAGATTATTTACAAACTTTCTTAACTAACGAACAAATTTCTTATTTGATTGGACAAAACGATCCAATCACGGAAATTAACTGGAAATTCTTGTTAACTTTTTAAGCCCCAATAGTGACCAGCATCAAATTTCTCCTCATCATATCAATGCATTGTAACACATAAGGGTCTTGAGAACTGGGGAAATGATCACCAAAGACGAATTGTTCTCCCAATTAGCATTCAGTGAAATGTATGGGATCAGTAAGGAGAATTTGAATAATGATGCTGGGGCCTCAGCTTTCTAACTGGTTGAAAGAGAAGGGTTAGCTGACAAACCAGCCAACATGGCAGCTTGCCAGCTGACTTGGTTTTCTTTTTTCAATCAGCCATTAATCAGCGTGCCATCCACGTGCACGATTAGCACTAAGCGCAAAACTTCTTATTGAGCTACCACCCCTGTCTCGTACCCAGGCCCCAACAAAAGAAATACGTGTAAGGGAACATGGGAAGGATCAACCTTCGTCGCTCTTTCTATGGTGCCTTGCGCGCCTCGCTTCCAAGCTTTAAAATCTTTTGGACTGGGTGCGAAGCAGCTACCAGCCATATCCAGTTTGCTCCTTTCTGCTATTATGATCCCGGTGTGATCCTTAGACAGGGTTCCTTTTTTGTGTGTTACCAGGAGTCAATGGGCTCCTGGTGTTACAGAACGTAAAGTAAAGGCCCCTGGTTTGGGCTTTAAAAGGGTATTAATTTTCGATTTTCTATCCTTAAATAGGGGCAGGGCAGGAGCTGTCAGGGTTTAAGAACCTAACCTTTCCCCACACCTATTCCAAATTGATACGAGCACTCCCCCCCCCCCCCTCACCTCTTCCCGAGCCAAAATGCTAGAGGAAGTGGCTGCATTAGAGTGGTGGCAGCTGCCATTTGCTATGATCGTATTTGGACAACTCGATTGATTTTAACTCGTTTATTCGTACACCACTACACTCGTTACAATTCACTCGAAAACTCGCACTGTAATCGAAAATCCTAATCGAACACTATATTACAGAATCGTGTTACAAAACGCACGTGATCAAAACCGTTGAGACGATTTCCACAACCATAGTGACTTCACTGATTTGGCTTTATTTCCCGAGAAAAAATAAAGAAAATTTATTTCATTAATTTAAATAGTTGGAACGACAAATTCAGAACCATGGATAGGACCATGGTTAGGAGAGGTGCATGTTTAGTTATCAGACCGGATGGTCGCTCAGGTTGAACAGCCCGGACGCCTTCGGTTACCTTCGACCATGTTCGGAAATTGAGTTCGTCTTCCTTAGTTCTCCCAACGGCTTCAGGCCAACAAAACTGGAACTCTGGAACTGTTCATGGGACAACAAACCAGTGGATAGTGTTTTTCGCCTGCTCTGAATGGTTATTTAAACTCGGGATATTATCTTCTATTCACCTCCACTCCGGTGAATAATTGTTAATTCAATTAGGCCTAGGAGATAACCCCCAACGCAGACATTCTGAGCCCTAAGAACGTCTGTGTTGGAGGCTTCTCAGGAGACGGACGTGAAGAACACCATCGCAGTTATAGACGCAACTTTTGCAGTTGCGTCTGTAACTGCGATTGTCAGTTCTTTACATTTCATTCTTCATCCCGCAGTTCAAATATATGATAAACATATATTCACCATTTCAAATCAAATTTGATTAAACAGCTGCTTTTCAATGGGACATCTCTGTTTTTGTTACTGCCAAATATTTCCTCGGGTTTTTCGTATTTCCTTTCGAACCCTTTGCAGTTTCTTTTGCGTTATTATCTTATAGTATTTGTGGTTTTTGCTATGGATATACTTGCCTGCGTATGATTTGCAAACAAAGAAATCTATTATCCTTTGTATTAGTTAGGATTTTGTCGAACGTGCTCAGGAAACTTTTCCAGTAGTCAACGTGTCATCAACGTCAACGCTGTGAAATCCCTAACGCGGACACAGAAGCAAGTCTTTTCACTTTGTGCATGTTACGTTTTATAAGGCTTTTCTACATCGGATTATTGAAATGCAAAACTTGTTTTTATAGTAGTTTTTAGTTAGTCTAATTATAGTTTTTCGTTGTATTTACTTCTTAGTTTTCCAAACCGCTTTGTACATCGCTTTCTTCGTTTACACTGCCTTTTCATCGCTTCTCTACGCATCGCTTCGTTTCCGACATTCAGAACATTGTTGACGTCTCATCGCTTCGCTTCAATAAACTTTGTTTACATCCTTATCGTCGTGAGCATCATTGTTGTAGCGAAAGTTCTTAAAGCGCGTCAAGAATTTTCTGTCTTAACGTGGGATTAAACGATCGTCCTGTGACTAACGTTGCGCGCTCACAGTTTTTTCCTCCTTAAAATGTTAAAAAAAATCAACGTTTACTTGCTAATTTACTTTTGGAGTTAGAAACTCGAACTTTAATTGTTTTGCTTTCGTCTTCCGTTTACACAGGCTTGTATTTTCACCAAAGCGTTTTAGGTGCAAGAGGACTGGAAGTTTGGGAGAACAAGAAGAGCTGACTTTTTGGGCAAATATATAAGGAGGCAAAGAGACTAATAAATTTAATTTTTTTTTTTTAATAAGCTATAATCAAATACCCGTAACACCCAATTTTGAATTTGGAGTAAGTCAATTTTCGTAGATGCCTATCGAATAAGAGCTAAAACCGGGGGAAACTGAAACAAACGGACAGTACTCGAGTCCACTGTCTATTCAGTATTTTTTGGCAAAAAAATCCGCGTCTTCTGTTTTTCCCTTCTCAGTCTGGTCACTGTTGCCCAGCAAGGGTGAGGCTGCGTGGAAGCGAGGCTGTTAGCGCGCAGCCGCGTTGTTGCTTGCTTGCTGCATTTGTTTATGTGTCGTTTCAGTGAAGGCCGTAGCCCAGAGAGAGTTGTGGAGGTAGGTAAAATCTGGTTCCATCTTGGACTGAAGGACAGCAGCTACTGGCCATTACTCCTCATCACAAATTTTAAGGACTAAGGAAGATGGCTAGTCAAGATGGGAAGCTACCTACGGCGGATAGAGTGCTCAAAAGTTAGTATCAAAACGACGCTTATCTTGCTAACCGTCTTAAGAGCGGCCATTTTGCATCTTGTGACTGCCGTGTTATCAAATAGAATTTTGATCTTCTTCTTTTTTCCCCATCTAGCTGTGCCAATGCCACCGATGGAACGACTTAAGATGACTGATGTGTTCGATGCGAATGGTAAACCCAAAGCAGATGTGTTGAAGAATCATTTCTTGAAGGAGGGTAGAATTGAAGAAGATGTTGCTCTTCGAATTATAAGTTCAGGAACCGAACTTTTACAACAAGAGCCGACAATGCTGGAGGTTGAAGCACCGATAACAGGTATGTGCGACTGGTGATTTAATTTGTGCAGGTATTAGTCCGAAAGTCCATGCCGTGGTGGTGTCTTCGATCGATCTAAAGGTCTCGTGTTCTATTTGTCTTTTTCTATCATCTGCAGTATGTGGAGATATCCATGGGCAGTTTTACGACTTAATCAAGTTATTCGAAGTTGGAGGGCCTCCAAGTTCTACAAGATATCTCTTTCTCGGCGACTACGTAGACAGAGGGTATTTTTCAATCGAGGTAAGGGAACGAAAAGTTGTTTTGCTGTCGATACAAGGCCAGATAGATGAATTTGTGCAAGTTTAAACGTACGTTCCTTCGATTTCTCTCTTTTAAATGCTTCCTTGTTACTCCCTGTCTCGCCCTTTTCGGGGAAAGACGTTGCAATTAATGATCAAACGTTACAGGTTGAAGTTTTGTGTCAACTTTGGATCTTTTCTTTTCAGTGTGTGTTATATCTATGGGCGTTAAAACTCCTCCATCCCAACACGCTCTTTATGCTCAGAGGAAATCACGAATGCCGACATTTAACAGAGTATTTCACCTTTAAAACAGAGTGTAAGTATCTTTATTGTACATTTATATGCACTCAATAAAACTGACTCCTGTTTTACAACCCGGTGGCTTGCGCGCGATCCGAAAGGAGACGCCTCAAATACCCGCGTAAAAACAAAAATTTGTATTGTCGAACAATCGATCATCGTTCGAATTATTATTTTACGTATAAAGCTTCTATTCTGGGTATTTCAAGTGGCGTTTGTGCGATGCCTATATCATTTGAACGCTTCTGTTTTTGATATTGCATTTACATTTTGTCGACTTGAATTCATGATCAGAAGAACTACTGAACTTGAACCTCGCTCGAGATTTTCACTTGATATAGAATCGTTGGGTTTTCATGAATAAATTATGGCGTTGCGCTTTTAAAATTTACATTTGTATTGGCGAGCGTGATAGATAAACGAGAAATTATGTTTTTAAATCACCACTTTTCTGGTTAATTTACATTGAGTTTTAATATCATTGCATAGAAACGAAAATGCTCTCTACTTTTCTTCAATTCGTTGGTTATTGTCAAAGAGTCACCTGACTGTAACGAAGTTTTTAAAGAACGACTGATAAATTTTGACAAGTCACCTTGTTTACTTATGATACAAGGTTTGTTTTTCTTTAAAGATCTCATAATGGTCCCTGAATTTGTAGTGCCAAGTTTTTTGTGATAACCGGAATATTTTTCTACTCTCACAATCGATATCTCACCGATGTTGGAACAGGTGTAAGCATAATTTGCAATTCTTTTTAAACGAAGGTCCCTAAGAACTGATTTGGGTTCATGCTAGAGTGCTCGCTGGTCTATGAGTAGTTATGCTTGGATAATGGGTCAAAGTGGGCAGAATGTTTTGTCAGTCCTTAGAACTGTACTACATATATCTTCTTGCACGTTGTTAAACCAAATTGAAGGTTTGATCAATGCTCCTCATTCAGACATGATCAAACACTTAAAAAATTCCTTCTGTATAAATAAAGGCTGTTATGTGCCTGAAGTATTTATGTGTTAACCCTTTAAGCCCCAAGAGTGACAAGCATCTGATTTGTCCTTACAGTATTGCTAAATGATCACATGTATGGGTCATGAGAATAAAGGAAATATAATATAAATAAAGGGGACATGAAATTTCTTGATGTTTAATCAAAAGTAATTCTCTCAACTAGTAACCTGAGAAATATATGGAGAACAGTGAGGAGAATATACATGTGGAAATTCTCTCCCCACCCCCACCTCCTTGATCAGCAAGCTTGACCTGCAGTGCAGATGATCAGTTGCCATTACTTGCCATGAACTGGCGTCATGTCCCAGGAGAAGTAGCAAAACTTTAATGAAAGGTTGATATGACCAACAAGGGGTGCTAAAATATGGTCTTATTATGGGCTGGGGTGGACAGGTTAATAGTTATTTCAGGAGCATTTTTCCTAACAAAAACAAAATGTTTGTCAGTGTTCCAAATGTTTGGAGATAATGTATTGCAGTCAGTGAGAAGATTTGTTGATATTGTTGAGTTTAATCTGAAAGGTTGTTCTTCTTTTCAGGCAAAATCAAATACACAGAAAAAGTGTATGATGCTTGTATGAAGTCATTTGATGCTCTTCCCCTTGCTGCGCTCATGAACAGACAGTTCCTCTGTGTCCATGGGGGATTGTCGCCGGAAATATATACCCTAGATGACATTAGGAAGGTATCATAAACCTCTAAAACTTACAAGGGTGGAACACATGGCACACTCAAGGGGACAAATCGCTTTG
The DNA here is from genome assembly GCA_964030785.1 of Siderastrea siderea. NCBI lineage: Eukaryota > Metazoa > Cnidaria > Anthozoa > Scleractinia > Rhizangiidae > Siderastrea > Siderastrea siderea. Next base: position 31,920,736 of record OZ034974.1, read on the forward strand.
TGTATGCTACCCATTTTTTTGGTCAAAAAATTGAATTGTGGAGACAAAAATTTTGTCCCTTATCTTGCCTTGCAAATTCAAACTGGTTCAAATTGAAAGGACTAATCCCCTCATTTGAACTGTTTGTGATGCAAGTCCACGAAGTTACATAAAATAGAAAATCAAAGGCCATACTGGACTGTCATTCCAACACCTCACGTATACACTCAAGGGAATTGTCCCTGCATTACAGTCCTTTAACAAGTCCCTACAATGCAGGCTCTCGTGTAAATACTGTGAGGGACTCGCCACTGGATTCTTGTCCTTGTGTGCCATCCTTTAGAGTAAGAAAGGCAGTCAAAGGAACAATATTTGCTACTTTCTGTTTTGATTTAGTCTGTCCAGGCAAGAGTAGTCTCAAAACCTACTAACGTTAATGTTATTAAGTGAACTTGTGTGCCAGAGTGGCTGAATGAAGAGAAAGGCAAAAAATGGCATATTGCATGATCAACTTGCCAATGAAAGCACTTTTACGGAATTTCTAGTTTCTGTTGCCTACTGTCTGGACTTTGAAATAATTTTGAAATCGGAAAGAGAAGAGATGACCACATTGCAAGCTGCAAATTGCATGAATTTAGAAATGCGTTGTGTAATTAGGTGTTGCACTGGTGATGCATAGATGTTTTATCATCCTCTTCAGTCACCTGGCCTGGCAAGCAAAGCTTGGGTCATCACACATACAAATACGTAAAGATACATGTAACCGGTTCATTTAGAAAGAACTTTGCAAGCAAAAAATTTGGCTCTTGCAAAGCAGTTAAAAAAAAAGATCCTCCTTGCTAGGCTTCATGATTAACAAATTAACTTAGGGTGCATTTCTTTGGGAGATTCCAAGATTGGATTTTTGATCCGAGATCACACGGATTTGTTACTACCAAAGAAACGAAAAATTCCGAAAATGGACAAGGTCGAAAAGGTTCATTAAACTTTTGTAAACATTGTGGACCAGAGTGACTTCAAACAGAGTGACTAATTGCTGCTACTTGCATTTGAAACCACTTTCAGTCGGCCAGGGTTATTGTAATTTATATAGCAGTGAAGTTCTCCGAAAAATTCACGACTTCCTGTATCATTTTGGGTACATTCTACGATAAAATAGCACTGAAAACTCACCTTGATCGCTGGCCATGGCATCCACCTGACAAAACAAATTGGTGGGAATATGGCGGACTTTCACAGAAAGACCGCTTGCCGAATGTAGTTTTTTCGGATTCGTCTCCCAAAGAAACTAACAGATCATGAATCCTAAAAATCCGGATTTAGATTTGATCTGATGTATCCACTCAGAGTGTGGATTCTTCAGATCACTAATCCCTGATTAATCCATTTTCGGATTTAAGTAAAGAAATGCAAAATCCGTTTTTGGATACAAGAATCCGGATTTGGATTTTCCCAAAGAAGTGCACCCTTAGATCATATTCCCAGATGACAATTGTTAATTCTCAGTGTTAACAAGCATGGATTACTCATGGAGTAGTCAAGTACAAAAATGTATGCAATCTGAATGAATTGATAATAGATTGATTAAACAGAATGCAACCTAAATGACATTTTTTTGTTGACCCATGCCCTTCAGATTGACCGATTCACAGAACCCCCCGCCTTTGGTCCTATGTGTGACTTGCTGTGGTCTGATCCACTGGAAGATTATGGAAACGAAAAAAATTCAGAGCACTTCAGTCACAACACTGTCAGAGGCTGTTCGTACTTCTACAGGTAACAGGAATTTTAGTTCAGTCTTTTTACCTTATTTTTTGTCAGTACTTTACTTGTCCAGTTTTGTATGATCTGCTTTTGTTGGAGAACCCAAATCAGGATTTTAAGTCCCTCTGTGATAGTGAACGCTGTGCTTTCAATAAGCACCGACGACCGATGAAAAGCGTCTCCAAATTCACTCAAAGAAGTCAGCTACTATTTTCCCTAAATTGAAGTAGTTAAAGAAAGACTTCTTTCAAACCTTGTTGATGCAGTCGGCTACTCTACTCAAACCAGCTGCCTTCTTCAAATTTTATTGAAACCCCTGTGAATGCAAGAAAACCGTGAACGCTAAAATTGTTTCTTCAATGTTTATTGTGTTAGAAAAAAACAACCAATCAGATGCAAGGTAATAAACCGTGAGCTGCAGGAACCCACAAATGCTGTTGAAACTCGTCTACTGTGTGGAAGCATAGCATGTGGGTGGGGAGGAAGGAAGAGCCATTTGTTCCAAAACATATGGCACTGTGTTAATGCACTGGTGTATCATTGCAGCCCAAAGTTTCAGACTTTCCAGAGAACATATCTTTGGCAAGCCCAATTTCATATCAGAATTGCACATTTCACTGTCAGCGTCTCGATAATGTTCCTAACTCCATGTGTGTTTGTGTTTTCAGTTACCAAGCAACGTGTGATTTCCTACAGAAGAATAATTTGCTTTCAATTATCAGAGCGCATGAGGCCCAAGATGCTGGGTGAGAAAAAGCATGATAATTAATCAGTACTTTCTAGCTTCTTGGTAAACTAATTCTTAGCAAATGGTCCAACTGATCAGTTTTATGAACCTATCGTTTCACATATTCATTGTGATTCATAATTTCTACTGTAACCTCACCTTATATAATTTTACCTTTTTATATCTTTTGTATATTTTTTAGAGGGCCACAGGGTCACCAGTGTTCACCACTGTCAAATAAAGTCTTTTGATTTGATTTGATTGACTATGGCTTCTAAATGCAAATTTAATCTCCTATAGACTCAATCTGAATTCATGTGTTCTGTTAGAAAATTTTCTTTTTTCACCTTGTGACAATGTATGTGCTTTCAAACTCAGAATGTGGTTAGAAAATTCAGGTGTTGAAGTTTGAGTATATGGTAAAAGCTCTATTAAGCCCCTGGGGGGCTTATTTAATTTCAGGTCACATTAACAGAGGGCTTATTAGAGAGGGGAGCTCAACAGAGGGGGGGGGGGGTGGCTTGTTTCAAATCTTTATGCGTCTTAACTTCTTATCAAGAAAAAACCTGCTAACTTTATATACTTTTTCTAACCTTTATACAAATACACCAACTGGTGACAAAGTGGGTGGCTTAATAGAGATTAGGAGGGTCTAATTACAAAATTTGATGCCCCAAGAGGGGGAGGGGGTGTTACATTATTAGAGGGGGAGGTCTAATTAAAAAAATGACTTTCAGAGGGGGGCTTTATAGAGCTTTCACGGTAGTTTAACCTTTGTAGACCAACCATTGTCAGACAAAATTAACCCATACATTCATACTGTTTTTGAGTTGTGAGTCGCAGAGACTAGTCGTTTCACATTGTCGTGAAGACTTGGAGACTTGTCCCTTCAAATTGTGCTTGTCCCCGCATGTGTACTGTTTGTGTGACTAGTTTGTGCAAACAAATAAAAATCAACTAATCAAAAACCAGATAGGGACTGTTCCCACTGCCAGTCACCCTTGTGGTAAATACTAGAGGGTACTTGTCCCTTAAACCCAATAGTGACAAGCATCTAATTTCTCCTTACAGTATTAGTGCTTGATCAAACGCACAGGTCATGAGAATAAAGAAAATGATCCCCAATGAACAGATGGCTTGATTTTTAATCAAATTCTCCCAACAAGTACGATATAAGGAGAATAGTGGGGGAGAATATGGATGTTACTTTTGGGGCTTTAAGGGTTAACTATTCCCAGTCCCTTGAGGTGCAACACATGTGTCCCTTTTTCCCTGGGAGTCCCTGTGACAAGTCCTCTCCCGGGTGCCAGCGTTTTTGGTTGTCATGACTTTGGCATGTCATTGTGCTCTTCTCCTTGTTTCTAAATTTCGTGGATCTGCTCTTCTTAACAACCCATCATGTTTTTGATAGGAGTTATTTTAATTTTTGTGTTCTCTGTTTTAGATACCGAATGTACAGGAAAAGTCAAGAAACTGGTTTTCCATCACTCATCACAATCTTCTCAGCACCTAACTATTTGGATGTCTACAATAACAAAGGTTTGTCAGTCATCTACTCTTAAATCTCACAATGTGATAACTTAAATTTGAAAAATAAAACTTAGGAATTGATCAAATTGTGACAATTTTTTGTAGCTGCTGTTTTGAAGTATGAGAACAATGTGATGAATATTCGTCAGTTCAACTGTTCGCCACATCCTTACTGGCTTCCAAACTTCATGGATGTGTTTACGTGGTCTTTGCCATTTGTTGGCGAGAAAGGTGAGTGTTGAATGCCACTGAACGGGTGTTATACGTTTTCTGCTTGAAGGGTTTTATTTGACTGGTCACACATTATTATTTCATCCATACACCCAAAAGCTGGAACCACCTTGTAGGGCGTGATAAACAGTGTCACAAAAAGTTACTTCTCAATTCGGTCGCTTGAATGGTTGCACGTTAAGTTATCTCATAGAATCAAAAAGTATTCATCTTGTAGAGCATAATAACCAGTAGCACAAGAAAGTACTGCTCAGTAGCTTTAATTTGAATGGTCACACTTTAGGATTTCATCCACAGACTCAAAAGTTAGAACCACCTTGTATAGCATATTAAACAGCACCACAGGAAAGTACTGCTGTGTAGCTTTCATTTGAATGGTTACACTTTAGGATTTCATCCACAGACTCAACACTTAGAACCACATTGTACAGCATAATAAACAGTACCACAGGAAAGTACTGCTCAGTAGCTTTCATTTGAATGGTCACACTTTAGGATTTCATCCACAGACTCAAAAGTTAGAACCACCTTGTATAGCATATTAAACAGCACCACAGAAAAGTACTGCTCAGTAGCTTTCATTTGAATGGTCACACTTTAGGATTTCATCTACAGACTCAAAAGTTAGAACCACCATGTACAGCGTAATGAACAGCACCACAGAAAGTACTGCTCAGTAGCTTTCATTTGAATGGTCAGACTTTAGGATTTCATGTACAGACTCAAAAGTTAGAACCACCTTGTATAGCATATTAAACACTACCACAGGAAAGTACTGCTCTGTAGTCTTCATTTGAATGGTTACACTTTAGGATTTCATCCACAGACTCAAAAGTTAGAACCACCTTGCACAGAATGATAAACAGCACCACAGGAAGGTACTGCTTAGTAGCTTTTATTATCAAAACAAACTATGGTAAATTCAACATTCGCTTAAAACATTTAAAAACAAAGTCAAGCTAAACATCTTACAGTCTTACTGTTCATGAGTTTTCAACTGGTAGTTGTTTATTTATTTCATTTATTTATTTATTTTTATTTATTTATTTATTTTCTTTATTTCTTCTTTTCGTCTTTTTTCAATTGACTAATTAATTGCTTTCACCAAGCTTTAGTGCCAACCTACCTCTGTACTTAAACATCACTTAGTTTTACTCAGCTCGATTAGCTTTATAGTTATCCTGAGTAAACATTACCTCTTTTTGTATTAATATATTATATTGTAAAGTTTAACTTTTTTTCCTTTTTCTGTTTGGTAATAAAGCTTGTTGTTGTATTTTGAATTCATCCACAGACTGAAAACTTTGAACCATCCTGTATAGCATAATGAGCAGCACCACGGGAAAGTCTTGTTCAGTAGCTTTAATTAATGAATGGTCACACTGCAAGGACCAATAAATTGGTAATTTGTATCATAGTTCAGGCTTCAGCTTTGCTCTCGCTACGTCAAACGTATGCTGTTCTAAACATTACTTTATGTTTCTTCTGAGAGTTTGATACTGTGGGGTTCTACTTTGTTTAATTGCAAGGATTTTTCACTAGTTCCTGTTTGTTTGCAGTCACGGAAATGCTGGTAAACATTCTCAACATTTGCACAGATGAAGAACTAGAAGGAGAGGAGGATGAAGAACAAAGTGAAGCGCTTAAGAGAAAAGAAGTTATACGCAGCAAGATACGAGCCATTGGAAAAATGGCCCGAGTATTTACTGTGCTCAGGTGAGTGTTTTGAGTCATGGAATACAATACAGTTGAAGCTCTGCTAACAGACGCCTCCTTTAAGTGGGCACTTGTTCATAGTGTCAGCTGTGTACAAAGGGCCGCGTTTGTACTTAACCCGTTAAGCCCCGGGATCGTCATACAAATTCTCCTTACTGGTCTCCTTACATTTCATCGAGTCCTAATTGGGAGAACTTGTTTAAACATCAGGACAACTCATCTTTGGTGATCATTTTCTTAATTTTCATGACCTGTTTGTGTTAAATTGCAACCAATATGACAAGGAGAAATTTGATGCTGATCACTTCTGGGGCTTAAAGGGTTAACTCCAGGTTCTCTCACCTTCCTTGGCAACTCCTTCCATTGCACTTTTTTCTGTTGCAAAATATCACAAACTACAGCGTAATATTTTCTTATCCCTCCCAGTTCCTATCCCCTTGCTAATGTCGTTTTATCCCAGATTCTGCACTTGCTTCTCGCTCCCTTTAACTCCTGGATACCCCCCATCCCTCCCCCCACCTCACTGTTCCCCTGGCCCCCATAATTCCCCACCTGAGAGTAAACCCTGTTTGTTTTTTTTTTGTCACTAGGGAAGAGAGTGAAAGTGTTGTTCAACTTAAAGGACTCACCCCATCAGGGCATCTTCCAGTGGGGCTTCTATCTGGAGGAAAACAAGGACTTGAATCTGGTAAGATTTGCTCTTTTTCCCTTTCAGTGGAAAAAAAATTGTAGACATAGAGGGACTGGGCACTAAACCTCAGTCGCCACCTTACTCTTTGGAAAGTAGATGAAATTTTGCTTTGTACATGTATTTCAAACTAGTTTGCAGGATTGTAGTTGGTAACCACAATTACAAAAAAATCCTATTTAAGGATGTTCACATGAAAATTTTCTACAACACAGATTTTCCTCATACTTTTGCTACAGCAGACGAAAATGAGTTACCCATGCCAGAAAGGCAAAACAATTGGGAGGTCACTGACTTCGTTTTCGAAATAAAGCGCGTGGAAAACTACCCCAACTTTGACAAATCGACCCTTGTAACTCGACATGGCCTCACTGGTTTTTAGTTGAAAAAATATTAAAAATGATTGGCTGAAGACCAATTTTCTCAGTTAAATTTCATTTAAGGAGGTCTGTCTAGTAAATAATTTGAACCAGCGTCATCCTTTCAGTTAAACTCAACCTTTGAAATGGGCTTTTGCCAGCACCGTGGAGCTAAAATACTAGTGGAATTGGATGATGTGTGGGCAGAAAAGTTTAAAAAATCAAACTTCCACAACACAAATTTTCTTCAATTTTTCATAAAACCTAGATAATCGATAAAGAAAGTGATCTATCAAAGGAAAATCTGGGGTCACTGAACATTTAAGAGAGTTAAATCTGTGCATAGATATTAAAATGTCCATTAGCGCTATATATTTCTACATTTCTTCAACAGTGCACATGCTCAGTGCATGACTTGGCATGACATGGCGACGTGAATTGCGTGCTCAATGCATGACTTGGCATGACATGGCAATGTGAATTGTGTGCCCAGTAAGGATGCGCAGAAACAGTTAGCGCAAACGTCCTTAAGTCTTATTTCAGAATTGTTGGGGCAATTACGTAGGTTCTCTGTTTCATCAACTGTTGCGTTTTGGTATACAAGTGTCTAGAGGTGATGCTTGTCTAGCATTTTTTTTGGAGCTACAGTCGTTGTTGCACAGCTGCACCACTTGCTTATAACACCTGGGGGCCGTTTCTCAAAAATTCCTGGTAACTTTTTGGACCCGGAGCTGTATTTTATAATCAAAATCTGTAAAACGTTGTCGTAGGTTTTGGCCTGCATATCAGCCCAACTTTTTTTATCAACTTAGAATTTTATTACTCAGCTTTCAAAACCAACAAAATTTGAGTCTCAAATGCAAGCATTGCACACATAAAATAGCTTTCTGGGGCCGAAAAGTTATCGGGACTTTCTAAAAACAGGCCCCTGGACTGGTAGAACTGGGCTTCAGGGGTCAACTGAGGACACAGGATTTTAAGTGCACTTAATCAGTCTCGTTTGTGTCTTTTGGAAGAGTTGGACCGCTTTGTTTGCAAGGTGTAAACAAGGAGAACCGTCTCTTCATCCTGCACAGAATGACTTCACCTAAGTTTGATCATAAATGAATTGTTAAGAAACATTTTGAGTTGGACCATAAAGAAATCTGTTGTCACCATGTTTTAGACTTAAGGCCTGCTTTTATTACTTGTTACAGTCAATGCGCTTCACGCATGAACGTTCAATTTCAAATATTCATTGATAAGTTCATTCTTCGATTTCATTCTTCAAAAAATTTAGCGATTCTTTGAAACTTGGATGCTATATTCGAAACACTATTTTAGTTATTTGAAATTTTTTTTGTAACATCGTAATAATGATTTAAACTTTCCGAACAAAACTGAAAAGTTAGTTTTTTTAGCTCAGTTTTCCGGTATGTCACGCGTGATATTTTTCTTGTTTTCAAGCCCGGCGCAAAAATGGCGAGAACATAAAGCCGACAAAAATAACCCGTAAAGAGAAAATCGACAACAGCAATCCTTAGAAAGAAAATCCAAAGGAGTTTCTAATTTGAACAAGGCAACTTATTCTTTGGCTGGAGGTTTCGTGGCTTAATCGGAAAACTGCAGAAAATATAAACAACAACCGCCACTATTTTATTTTCGCCGCGGTGTGTTGCGGCCGGTGTACATTGATTTGCACGTGATCGGAACATGAAAGTTTAGGTTTCCTAACTCCAAGTGGCAAGAAATTCGCTTGGGGACTTAAACGATCCTGGTAAACCTTTGCCTTCTAATGCAATGGGAACGAGTACGAACCTTTGCCTTCTAGTGCAAGAAACGAAATCATTAACCTTTTCAATGGTGGATTGGGGTTGTCAGATATTCCACAGAACCACGGAACACGAGAGTGCCAAAAGGAGCTGTTCATAAAATCGTCCGACACTATTCAGTCCACGCGACGACTCAACCATTTTCTTGTGGAGGTAAAGATCCTTGATAACGGATGACATCCCTTTCAGAAGTAATTGATTAGCAGTTCTTCCGAGTGCACCATGATGTAGACGATTTCTGATGTTACGTGTGAACTTTCGAAGAATCGATTTCGTTCATCGAAAAAAACTGGTTATCTTTTAATCTGTCTACAAGAATACGGTCATCCAATTAAAGAAAGGAATGCGCATGTGAAGAATGCAATCTTCATTCCATGATCGTTCATGCGTGAACTGCGTAGACTGTAAAGGTGGTTTTCGGAAAGAAAGTTGGGATGCACTTAACATGAAAAGGGCCGTTGGCAGTGTTTCTCTATTTCTCTTTTATGGAAACTGGACACTAATGACTCATCATTTATTATTTATCTGTGATTTTTTTAGCTTTACAGGGGCACGTTTTTGGCCCAAATCACAAGATCAGTGGCTTTGCAGAGGCCAAGGGACTTGATCAGGTGAATGAAAGAATGCCTCCACGGAAAGACTTACCGATTCAGCCAGGAAATAAGTGAGATTAGCAGCAGAAGCCAAGCATTGCAAACCCGTCATCAAACCTTTGATGTACTTTTGTAGCATAGTGCGGTATACCTTGTGAATAGCTGTGTAAAATAATCTAGTATGCTTCTAACAAAGCTCATTCTCAGGGCAGCCTCTACTCTTGGATGTATTTAAATTTTGTGTAGTGACGATGACCGGGTTGGCATATGCCCTTCCATTGCGAGCCCCCCATTTCGGCGATTTCCATTGAGAAGGCTTTCTGTTAGATGTTGACACAGCAAGTTGCTGCGTGGGCTACTGATGTTGATGAAAGCTTTGTACAGAGGGCTCCTGTGCAGCACAGGGTATCCAGGATATGCGCTGCTCGTAGTTAACACCCCCCCCCCTCCCTTTGTGATTGGCACTCTCAAAATTAATGTCTTATTTGCCAGGTAGATATATATATATTGCAGTTGATTTTACCAGTAAATAATAATATACAGTGTATAGGCATACATAGGCATACATATCTATTCTAGTTAGAAGTTGGAGATGATTTTTGTGCAAGAGTATGACTGTCTTAAGGAAGCCAATTAATGATCTCTGCTGTAAGCATCAATTCTCATGACCTACTCACTCTCATTTTTGCCAATATTGGCTCTGAAAATGAAGTTACACTTTGAGGCAGTGTCTTAGAATGTCTCAAGAGACACATGTAATTCCAGATAAGAATGTTTGCTTTTTAAAATACTAGTCATATCTTCAGTTTTTTTTTAGCAAAGAAACCACTCATAAATGACCATATTATTCCAGGGACCATATAAATCCCAGTTCTAAGTCAATGCTGCATTTGTAATCTCCCTTGAGCGAGCATCTTTCTCAACCATCCTTCTTTGAAACTTGTCAAATGTGTGCAAAATGCAAGATATAAATGCCTCTTTTTACGTACATGTATTCGGGAAGTGGTTAAAAAATAACAAATATGTGGTTTGGCAAAACCGTCTGACGAATATTTTCCTTTAAGCGTTAGTTTCGTTTAAACGTTTTCACAACATAAAAAAAGTTTGAATAAATTTCAGCGACGGAAACTTATAATATTAATGAAGAAAGATGAAATGTTGCTCAAAGTTGCCATTTTTTAGTTGCTACAGTGTACATGTTGCCATGGTAATGGCCTCAACATCATAACAGCAAGGGAATCTTACTGGTAAATTTCATTAACAAACTGCAAGCCAAGACAACCAGTTGCCTTGCAACTTGTACAGTACAGGTGATTTGTTAAATGTTCTTAGGAGTTACCCCAATTTGATCTTTCTATATTCTGAACTCATTGTGTTGTAGCATATGACAAATTAGGGTAAAAGGTTTATTTCAAACTGGTGATGTAGTTTTGTAATACAGTCATTTCTCTGTTAATTCTCTGTTCGTGATAAAAATTAATTTGCACCAATGTAAGGCAGATTTCTGTGACCAAGCAGGAAAAGAAGCCTTGGAAGATGAATTATATTAATATATCGTAGGAATTTGTCTTATATTTGGCTGCTATTGAAAATGTTTTTGACGGTCATGTGTAGATGCTAGGAGCTAGATTCCATTGAGATAGGAAATTCACGTTCATTTTTGAAAGATTTGGTTCCTCAACCTCCTGCGGAGGAGGTCTACAGTTTGGAAACTAACAGGTCTCTTAATTGGCTTTATTCTAAGGTAGGAATATGCTAAGGGGTCACAACAAATTCCTAAGTTCAGAATCCAGAGTTACAGAATGCAAAGTACGCCTTGATTTTGTCTGAAAGAGTTGCTTTTTGTAGTGGCACAGAAGACACTGCTGTCTCCAACCTTGCTATTTTGATTACCCCTTTCTTGAACTGAAACTTGTCTAATGGCGATGTTCTGTAAGTAACTATTGGCTGTCTCGAAAAATTTTGGTTTCCCTGTGGTTTTTGCTACATGTGTAACTGGGATTACTGTGTTTTAAAGACTTCTAGTGCTTTCTTATTCTAGAATACAGCCGATCTAACCCACTAGAAATAAAATGGCCATAACCATCATTCTTGTATTAATTTTCTCGGAGGATTAGGAAAGTTACGAATAGTTGCCACTTTTTATGTATTATACCTTAATAAGTAAATTGTGTTGTTAAATGTAATAATGTAGGAGACATTTTATGCTATCCTATATAGAGCCCCTATTGCATATAAAAGTTGGATTGTATCAAATTATGCATTGTAGGTGGAGACATTTTATTTATGATTTTATTAAAGCGAAGGAGAGCAATATATGCTACTGGTTTTAATTAAAGGTACTTCTCAAAAAGAAGAAAATTATTTTTGCTGTTTTATGTACATGATGTTCACATTGATCGGCAAGGCTAGTTCACAGGGACTGCACACAAAGTGTGTAGCCGTTGGTAGGTTTACAATATTTGTGGGGAATGTTTGGGAATTCTGAAAGCCTTGTTTTAGTTATAGGAAAATATTGCGAGGAACAATCTTTTAAGTTGAAAATTGACATAGACTCGCCTAGATTTTCGCCTTTTGTGGTCCTTGCAGCTCTAAGTGGTGAATTTTGGCAATGAGGTTTTGCATTGAGCCATTTACTGCAATGCAAAACCGTCACATCGCCAAACTTGCCTTGAGGAGCCGTATGGATTAGAAAAAACTGATTGAGGCAAGTTTACTTTAATTTTCAACTTCATTTTAAATATTCCTGGTAGTATTTGGCTACAACACAAACCTTTCAGTATTCCCAATCTTTCCCCATAAATTGTAAAACCACAGGCCCACAGTTTGAGTGGGTAACCTGTGACTCAACCGATACAGAAACAAAAGCCTGAAAAAACGGGATGCACTCACAGGCTACAAACCGAGCGTTTGGGGATGTTTACATGGAGGGAGGAAGATCCAAGCACTGGGAAGATCCTAGAAAGCGAAACAAATTTTCGTTCAGTTTACATGCAAAAAATTTTCGTCGGGGTGGTTGCTGGAAATCAAATAAAACTGTCAGCTGAATGCCGGGCTGCCGCCATGTTTTTTTTTCCAGCCCCTAGTACTGGGATCATCGGAGCGAAGGTAGTTTACATGGTACTAGGATCTTAGCACTAGGCTCCTGAGGATCTTCCTTACTCTCAGATAGGAAGATCCTAGTACTAGAGAGATCCTAGTGCTAGGGCCAAGTACACAACATTTTGCATGTAAACTGAATTCAGAAAACATGGGGCTAAGATGATCCACCTTCTAGGATCTTCCTCCCTCCATGTAAACAGCTCCTTTGTGCCCCCCCCCCTCCCCCAATTTGAAATGCTTATTGCTGGTCAAAGTACCGACAGCCCACTATTTTTTAGCGTTTGATCTCCCCAAGTTTAGTCTAGGCTCTCTCTCCTCCGCAGAGGCTCCAATTAGTAAACAACAGGGAAAGAGAAAACGGGGACGCAGTGAACGGAAGCAAGGAACGATGCCAGCAGGGCGGGAAAAGGTTGGGCGATGAAACGAGCAGTCCGCTCTTCAAGGGATGTGTGATGCGGAGAAGGACTGGCACGAGCGCTCTTTCCGCGCTTCCGGTGCGTTTGGCAGCCGGCAAAATTTACCTTTCAACAAACCGGAAATCTCACTTTCTTTCCTTATTTTTCAGTCAGCCGTGCACTATGATTAAAACGTTTTTTTACAGTCCTGGCTCAAAGCTTAAAATGTTTATGTCTGCGTGCATATTAGCCAATCTTCTTCACAGTAAGTTGGCTAAAAATGAGCTCAATTTGACGGTGTCGAGTGCTTGCTCTTGCCGCAAATCATGACATGGTTGTCTTTCATCGTCTCTTTTACAAAAGCTCCAAATTACTCCACCCTAAATCTTACATATTTTAAGGGTCGATAAATTTTACATAACATAATAAAAAATTAGCTGGAGATATTTGGAGATAGTGGCGTTTTGCAACTTTAAACTTTGCCTCCTTGCAACGCGCCATGGCCACGATTCGTCGCAACGCCGTCAACTGTACGTAACTGAATTAAAAGTGAAATTAAGTTTGAAGATTTCTCCTCCCTTTATCTCACAAAAACATGGCAAAGAAAACCGTCTAAACTGAGGAGTAATTCCATTTGTAGTTCCTAAAGAAACAGACAAGCATAGGAGAGGTTTTGGGGAAAAAGAAGAAGAAGCGAGGTGTTCATGTTGATTTGAATTAATTAACCAGGGACGAGTCCTGATTAACCTTGCACGAGCTGCACGCATTTTGAATACGCGTCATGCCACGCGTCATGCAAACACCATTTTCCATCTTTTTATTTTACTCTGCTCGTTTTTAGACAGTTTTTAGGCAGTTTTTTAGCATCGATCAAGGCGGATAAGACAAAGAAAGGATAACCCAAAGTTGGCGTTTCTCCGGAACTTAATAGATTATCAGGATTATGGAGGAAACCCAAGCAGGCAACCATTTTGATCTAGCACCTAATTTGTTCCCAGTCCACTGCATCACACCTTTTTGCTCGGACACGCTCGTTTCATCGCCCAACCTTTTTCCGCCCTGGATGCCAGAGTTCTCCGCGCGCTTTATTTCCCTCTACCCAGTCTCCGCGCGCTTTTTTCAAGTGTGCAGTCAAAGCGTGACTGTAAGAGGCCTCTGCGGAGGAGAGAGAGCTGGGTTTATCCCTGGGCTTCAAAGTATCTTTTGCAAAGTGGGGGCGGAGCGCAGGTTGTAGTGCGCATTCAGCGTGACTGATGCTCGGGTCAACCTGTCTACCCGGCTTACACGGAGGTGTGCGGTCAAGGCCATCACATTACCGCACAAGTCATGGCGGCGGCCAGGCGTGCGGTCACTTCTCTTTCCTCGTTCCCTGTGACTTCTACCGACGTGAACGGTAAGCGGTCTGCAGTTGTGTTTTACGCGGGGTTCAAGGAAGGCACAAGGGCACATCCTTCCCTCGTTTCTTTGCGATCTCTTGTGAATCCTTCCCGTGGACGTTCAGTGTGACGTGAAAAGTAAGCGGTCTGCAGCTGTTTTCTACGCAGGATTCTAGCGAGGCAAAAGGGTTTATGGGAAGGCTGTTGTAAGCCTTTCCTTGTTACCATACGATCTCTGTGCACACTTAATTGCAATGACGTATTAAAATTTTAAAAAAAGTGAAACAACGCACTAGCAATAATCAGGCATGCAAACTACATAAAGGTATTCGCTCTGATGCACAAAAAGCCAGCTTTTGAGACTTCGCGGTGGCCAATTTACTTTGTACCAGCTAGGTTGATATCAAATTGAAGTATTATACCGTAGCGCATGTGTGCTTAAAGAATCTTATTTAAATTCGAGAATCTAGTTTGCGCGCCTAATTTCATTCCTATTTGGCAATGTTCTTTTACACTTCTGAGTTTTGTATGACAACGTTCTTGTTATTAGGTGTAGACAATCAATCAATCAATCCTTTATTAACGTGGTCAGCACGCTTAGCTAAAAAGCAAGTTTACAGGTGCGCCAGGAAATAAAAATACAAAATAGAAAAATAAAAACTTCTTGGAAGTGTATAAATTAACTTAAGCTATAATTAAGAATGACTACGTGTTATAACATTTTGTCTAGCTAAGAATAAAATATAGAAATAAAAAATGATAAAAATGTCACACTTCTCGGTCAAAGTCCAGTAAGGTTCAATGTTCTTATATTGTTCTTAAAAACCGTATATGTTTTGATCTTTCTTGTTTCGTCTGGTATAGAGTTTCACATTTTCGATGCAGTACATCTCCACGATCTTAAGCTATAAGTTGTTGATTTTACTTTTGGAAGGTCCACAATTGTGTTGCCGCTGAGGTTATACGTGGAGCGCCTTACTGTTATAAAATCACGTAAGCTAGCAGGTCCGGCATCTTTGGCTAATATCTTTTTGCTAACCGTTGTTCGCGGAGACTTGGGAGACCAATACGCTTTAATAGTTCCTCATAAGGCGTGGACTTTTCCCTGAAAACAAAACGGAGCGCTCGTTTGTTTACCATCTCTAACTTGTCAGCTGACTTCTTACTACAAAAGTGCCACGTTTCCGAACAGTAATTAAAGTGCGGCAGTATGAAAGCCTTGTAAAGGTCCCTCCTAGTCTCCAGACCTTCGCTCTGGTGCCAAAAACCTCCGAAGCGTTGGAAGCGCCTGGATATTGGACTGGTCAACGGTTGCATTTAGACAATGTGACCGTCACGGGAATGTTGAATTTAGATCTCCCAGAAATAACCAATACATCTTTGCACAGTGTACTAGAAAACTCAAACTACATTTCGACGCGACACGACACTGATTCCCCTAAACAGTTTTGTTTTGTTCCACTTGATTGCCCTCTTAAGAAAGCGGGTTTTCATAAATTGTTTTTTCTTCCCCATCGACATGCTTCAGCTTAATATTCCACTACCAAGCTAGGTCCACCGAAGGAAACAGTCACTAAATGCTTGAATAATGCTCATTATACATGTTTATTTTATTAATTTTAACGTTTTTAACGGGGAGTTATCTTAAACAACGTATGGGTGTGATAACAACGTATAGTGCTTAACACTGTTTGTAAACGTTGAGACCGTTGTGAAAGCCAGAGATTTCTCAGCGGTCAAAAGTACGACACTTGCGCAGTTCATCCGGCTATCATAATCTTGCAAAGAAATGTGACAAGTTTCACTTTAACCTCAAAGCTTAACGCTATCTTTGAAAACTTAAGCTTTTTACGTTGAATGTGTTTTCAAATGTAACTGTCATCCGCAAGTTGTATCAGCGGTAAATTAGGTTCGCCAGGGCATTTTTTGCACCGTTTTTATATGCTAAAAAAAGCGGAAGTATTTATCGAGTTTAAATGACTCTCACTTTCTCTAAATCAGTATTTTCTCTGAAAAATTAACGTCACCAAAATACTCGAACGCTGAATGTTTTTGACTCACTAAAAGGCTCAAAACAGTGTTAGCATAATATGAAAAAGCCTATACACGATACATAATTATTATGAGATAGATCTCACCGAGTTTGCCATACCAAGCATAGTCCACTCTGGACTGAAAGTGGGTGCGTTCTTTTAAAATCAAGCACTGAATAACACTAAAGTAAACGAGCAAGAAAATGTCTCCGGGTCTGTTTCTGACAAAAAAGGCATAAATTGCCACATTACACGGTATGTATGTTTACTTTTGGACTTCTGTTACTTTATTCCCAAATGGTACAAGCTATACAAATAATCATAAATAAATATGAGGGCTTGGAATCTGTACAAGTATTGCTAAAAGTTGAGGGGCTTGCCGCAAGAGGCGAGTAGGTAATAGTTTTGAAAAAGAAAAAAAGTTTACCTTCCTCTGTCTGTGTGGTGCATTTTGCTTTTATATGGCTTTATCGGTTATTAAAAAGCTTCTACCAAAGGCGATGATTTGGGGCTTTTTAAACTGACTAAAATGAAATATAAACAGTCCAAAATATCAACACAATCATGTTGCGCTTTGTTCGGCAGCTGAGAGTCAGGCAACTTTAAAATGTTTTCCCCTATTTGGAAAAAATTCTCTTTTTCAACCCTCTTGTGTACAAGCCCTTCAATTTACGTGCAAAAATCGCAGTTTTTTGAGTTCAAGTTTTGCAAAACAAGTAGCTAGAAAACCACTTCAAAATATTTTACACCTCAAAATGCACCGGCGATGAAAATTACCCGAAATGTCCATAGCTGGTTGGAATCCAAAATAACAGAGGCACTTAAGAAGAAAGTATGAGCAAAATACGTAAATATCATCAGTTTGCTTTTTCTTTTGTAATCTGGGTTGTTTCAGGGTCTTTAAATTTATATTTGAGTAACCCTCAACAGGTTTATTTGTCTGGATTCGTTTGCTTAAAATTAAAGTCGCCAAACTTTTCTTTCTAGTACTCTAAACGACTAATATGGCCCTCCGAAAACAAAACGTATTAACTTTACCATGTTATGAAAGTCTGGGGTGACGTTTTACAAACGAAAACTCTGGTTTTTCCTTACAATTAAATCCGAATTTCGATTTTGGCGACTCCCAAAAACGTTAGGTTTAACCCTTTAAGCCCTAACAGTGATGAAAATGAATTTTCTCTATACATCATCACTATCTATTCAAACATTCAAGTGATGAGAATAAAGGAAGTAATCACCAAGGATAAGATGTCTTGAAATTCAGACAAATTCTCCTGACTAGATCGACAAGGAATGTATGGAGAACAGTAAGGAGAATATGCATTTTCATTTCAGGGCTTAAAGGTTTAAATCAAGAACCGTTCATCAACAAGCGTCTTTCTTGTCAGGTTTTTCCTGCCAAAACTATCTCTCATTATGATCAGCAACTTCGTGACAAGATACGTGATAACGCCCGCTAGAACAAAATCCTGGGCAAACGAGTCCACGAAAGCAAACATCAGAAGATCAAAAAACATCAAAGTCCACTCGTTTCCATAGAGCAGAACAGAGTTGAACGAGCGACCGTCATCATTGTAAAAGATGGCCTTGTCTGGAGGTGGAAGCTCTTTTAGCTCCATGTTTAAGATATGCTCAAAGAGGAGCTTGTCGCGAACAAGATAATCAAGATCCCTTAGAGAATGATCAATGAATGCAGATAGGAAACGATTCAGAGTGTTGTATGCCTGGAGGCGCTTCTCTACTAATGCAGGAAGGCGACTTGGTCGGCCATCTTGTCCTGGGGAGATAAAACGAAGCCAAGATAATTCTTTTTACAGTGAAATTTCGTTGCAGACCTATGCGCTCTCTCAGGGAGGAACAAAGACCGGACTCGAGAGAGCGGCGGAGATCGAGCCTACCGTAATGCTGCCGTTAGAACAAAGGATTTGATTTGTTTTTGACTACTTTTTCATGGCTTGTGTCAAATGGCCAACTGAAATGAAAGACTGAACCGCGAGAAGCGAAGTTGTCAAGTTTCACGTTGGCAGTTGTGACGCGTAGTCTCGTAGATTTTGGATTTGATCAGGCAGTTGAAGCAAAAGCCATCAAAAAGACGTCAACTGGTCGATAAAAAATTAATCAAACCCTTTGAGCAAAGGTACCTTGAGTAGCACTTTATGTACCAGTCAAATTTCGTCTAATTGAAGCTTCAACATCCCTCCTCCGGGCAAGCCCCGCGGGCATTTGAACTTTTGAAGATTGGCTTGTTCAAATTCCTTCCCCTCGGGGCAAAAACGACGCTCAAATGCCCAACCAATTAGTACTGAAATACCTCTCCTCAAAGGCAAATTTCGTCTTCAATCAAACACTGTTCACGCTTTTCAGAGAGAGATATGCCGTAATGACACCTTCAAACTTACCCTTTTGAAAGAGTTACCGTATTTACTCGATTAAACGCCGCGGCGTTTATTAAATTTTTAGCGTTTCCGATGCGGCATTTATTCAAGGGCGGCGTTTATTCGAGGGCGGCGTTTATTTCAAAATCATATTTCTTAAATCACTGATAATAATTACGGTAAATCATTCGTAAATACTATGTAAAACAGAAACATGTTTAAAGTTCCAATGTCTCGCTTTTTTGCTGAGATAGAATCATAATTGTCTGGCTTGTGATATGTACAACGTTCATGTGTAGATTACCGAGTTTTACCGTTCTTGTTATTTTTTTTTCTTATAATCCTCGAACAAACGCCGCATTCTTCTGATTGGTGCGGCGTTTATTCGAGGGCGGCGTTTATTGGTAATTTTGCTTCCATCTGCGGCGTTTAATCGAGGGCGGCGTTTAATCGAGGGCGGCGTTTATTCGAGGGCGGCGTTTAACCGAGTAAATACGGTATTCACCAACAAAGGCGAAATTCTATCTTGTAAATCCGTCAAACCCTGCAAAAACCAAGAAAACTAACGGGCGTATTACACTAGAACAAGAGATAAATCCGGTTCAAATTCCCCACCCTTACAAGGCAACGTTCAAATTCCCCCTCCCCGGGCACGATGCACAGTCAAATGTCCGGAGTATGCCTGGGGGATGCTGAAACTTCGATTTGACCGGTACATTAACCCAATGTCTTTCTCCAATACCCTGTGAGTTATCCGTGGGATGACAGGTCTGTGAGGGCCACTTTTTTTTTTACGCCCACTTCAAGATGGCGACTGATTACCTTTTTCACCAGGAAAAAGAAAACAACTGATTAAATAATTCACAAAGTGACTGGATGACACCCACTCCACCCTGCATTTTTAAATATACACTACCGAGATGTTAGTTTCTCGGAAAAGGACGTGCATATGGCGGCATCTTACCATTGTACGAGCTCTGTTCGTTTTCTAAAACTAATTTACAAAAATATTCACCTTAACAAAGTCGGTGCTTAATTCCTGAGGCCAAAAAGATGCTAGACGTTTATCATTGAGTGAAAAACGTAAATTTCCGCCATCTTGAAGTGGGGAGGTACTTACCACTCCTTTCTCCAATCTCCCAATTCGCTACCCCTGGGATAAAGAGCTAGGAACTTACCCGTGGGAGTATTTGGCATGTTCCGCCTCTGTTGTTGCACATTTGCCTCCCGCAATGGTCTGACAACGTCATCATACTGCTCACGGAACTTCAGCGGTACCTCTACTTCAAAGGTCTGACGCTCTGAGTTGGGTTCCAGGCCCCTTTTTCCACACAGGTCCTCCTCTTCACGTTTTAGCTGTTCGTTCATTTGCAACATGTTCGTGTCTGCGCGGCCATGAACTGATCGCCCGTGGATGTAGTAACCGTAACGATTATTCTAGAAGATAAAGTAGTTTAAAGAAGCAGGATTTAGCTGATCGTTACTTTGCCACATGTCTGTGTCTGTGCAGTTCTGAACTAACTACAAATAACAAAGATCAGTTTGTAATAATAATAATAATAATAATAATAATTTAATAATAATGATAATAATAATAATAATGATAAAAATTTGATAATGATAATAATAATAATGATAATGATAAAAATTTAATAATGATAATAATAATGATAATAATTTAATAATAATGATGATGATGACAATAATAATAATAATAATAATAATAATAATAATAATAATAATGATAAACTTTATCAGGTGAATACAATTACTGGTGGACCCAGTAGTTTACTTTGTGGCCCTTAACACACCCCTAAAAATGCCAAAAACACCTGATATAAAAATACAAAATAAAAGATATATTAAAAAGTACAAAACTGGATAAATAGAAATTGTTCTGTATGCAAAGTGCAAGTAAGTAAAAAAAGCATAATTATATTAGAAAGTTCTAACTATTTTAAAATGTTCCAGTTCTGATATGTGTTCCTTTCTTGCAAGCAAAAGCTAGGAGTTTTTGTAGATAGACAATGTTTTGGGTTCACAGCATATTGCTGCATAAAAATGTAGATACTGTCTTGTGGATTTCCTTTCTTTCACTTTATGTGCACCTTGAAGTTCAAGAAGTTAACAAGAGAAAAGCGAGTACGATACGAAACAAATAAATAAAAAGAGGAATGGATGGATCAATGAATGAAAGGCAGAAAAAATGGATGGATGGATGAATAAAATAATGAATAAATGGATGAACGAATAGAAGGATGAATAAATAAACGGATTTAAATTATATTAATGGTGGATGGGTGGATAAACAAATAAGTGATATTAAATAAATGACAATAATATGTCAACATTACACAACGTATCTCAAGGGACCAACGACATATTCTCTAATGTCTTTTCTTGACTTGGATCTCTCATGCATGCATTATAATGTAACATAACATTTTAAGATTAGCATGGATACAATGCTAATGTTTTGTACTTACTTCTAGAATGAAGATGCTCACATTGCTCATTGAGCACAAGTCAATGAAATCCCCAAGTGCATCTCCAACAAAACGCTCATAGATAAATGCAAAGAAAAACCATTGCAGAGCCTCAATGACTAGGAACACAATTGACAGAATGGCAAATCGCAGGACCTTGCTAAACTCCCCAACATAGTCTGTTGTGTAGTTCACAGAAAAGCTGCTGACCGGGTCGGTTGTGGCTAAATACTCAAATCCAGCCACCTTTAAGAAGAACAAAACCAGAAAGATCTGCAACTCAGGGTTAGTTTTCCGAATTGTTTGGATTTCGTTCCACTCATTTGCAATGAACAAGGTTCTCCAGATACTGACAGGAGCATCTGCACTCCCTGCCTCTCCCCCCTGGGTAGGCTGATTTACTCTACCCTGGGGGCGCTCCCAGTCAATAAAAAATACATCAAAAAATACCTGCGACGCCAGCATGTGAAGAACATCAAGAAGTTTAAATGCAAAGGTCACATACATAAGAGTGAGGAATAACTTCTCCTGGCTCTCTGACGGCAGAAGCAGGGAAACAGTTTTCTGTCGTTTGAAGAAAATCAGCCATTGTACAGACATCCCAAAGGCAATCCAGAAGAGCATAGTAGAAAATGTCCCAAAGCAAAATAGAATAAACTTCACAAAGGAAAAACCGTCAATTTCTATTTTGCCCTCACGTCGTCGCCAAGCAGTCACCTTGACCATAGCCAGAATTGCAGCAAGAGCAGACAGGCAACCAACCGCTATCTGCCAATAACAACAGACAATGAAAACTGGTTACAAAGGTCATGCTATACTGTTTATAACCTAAGAAAACAATTCAATAACATATTTTCTAATCTTAACTCCAATTAGGAAAATTATAAAAAAGGAACATCGAAGGCCCAGGGGAGGGGAGGGGAGGGGAGAGGAGGGTACTCGAAAAATGTTTGGTAGGGGCGTGCAGCTGGGACTCTGAAGTACCAGACCACTTTCAGCTCCATTTTGCAACCCTATTCTAATCTAGACTAGACACCAAAAATTCCTACCCTATCCCAGACTAGCTATCTTCCAGAAATCTTACGTCCAATACAGCGCTCCAAGCTGCGACCGCTTTGGTCGCCATGGCGAGTAGAAAAAAAATTTGGCGACTAAAATTTCCGCAAAGGTCGCCAATTTGGCAACTCCTGTTCTGGCATTAAGGAGATAAGATGTTCCCTTTCTTTTTTAATTGTTAATACAGACAAAATGAAGCTTGACCATGTAAACACATTTTTTCAGTATCAGTTTCCCTCATTTTTTCCTCAGGTCACTTATTTTCCTGGTTGCGTGAAGTGTTGACCGGATGCGTAAGAATTACAATTTGATTTGGCTATTTGTGAAAACTAAAATGTACATAAGAAGATAGATCTAGAAATCTACAGACTGCAAGGTACAAATTCAACTTTTCTCCAGCCCTAGCCTCTAGCAGCTAGATAGTGCAAAGTTGTCTTGTATCAACATGGACAAAAAGTCTTCTTTGCAAGATTATTTTCCTTGTGGATCGGGATTCAAGTGACAACAAAACGAGACGGTATGATATCAAGTTTCAGTCCACACAAAATTTGCGTAAGTCTCAGCTTTGAAGTCACCAGCCGAATAAAATCAGTCAGCCCACTAAAATGGACAGAACACTGAAAAACAACAAGTAATTCTGTTCAGGTTTGTTTTTTCCTTTTCAAATGAAAGATATTTTCATTCATGAAAAAGAATTTTCTTTCCAGGCATTGCAGTTTTTCTGAAGTTGAAAAACAAGTGCTTAATTAAATTACATTACAGACGCATTAAGCACGCACGCAACAGTTTTGTAGAAAGTTTCAGTAATTTTTGCAGGACAAGTATTTACATCAAAGATCCATATATGAGGAAAACGGTAATGATTTTCACTTAGGAATACTTTGTCCACTTCCTGGTTTGATTTCCACTTGATTTAAAACCTCAGAGAACAGTGAGACTGCTCAGGCGATCTGTATCGCTACAAATCTGTTGGATACAAGAAAAGGTATCTTGTTTTTCAAGGCATTTAAAAGAGCTCTTTTATACAAATGTTTACTTGTCCAGAATCACTAGCATTTAATCAACTGCTGAAAATAAACATTGTGGATCACAGAATTCAAGAAAAATGCTTGTGTTATGGGTGCTGGGTCACATTTTCGGGGCCTGAACTCAATGGGTGTTTTTCCGTTTGAATCGTCTTTTATTATTGTTTTTGTTTTGTTTGTTTGTTTTTGGATAAATTAAGTACTCTAACTTCCGAAAGACCACTTGTACTGAAAAAGTGTTTGGACCGGAGTTTGTTTACCTTCAAACCTACCAGAATTGAGAAGAAGTTATTCATAGTAAACAAATTCGGGAATCGAGTCTCAAAGTTCTACACACACTCTATTACTTAAATTAAACTTCTCCGGTACATCTTTCAGTATTTTAAATTAAAAAAATAGAATGCAATAAAGACTTTTGGTTACTTGGGTTACCACTTTTGCAACAAACTTGGGCGCAATTTCTTGCCCTGTTATGCCATAAAGACTCCATATTTGTTAGAAAAACATGGTGATTGAAAAAAGAACGTCATTAGCATAATTAAATGTATATCAATGAGGAAAAAAACGTTTTTTGGCGACCCAAATTTTGTATCTGGCGACCTTTTTACCAGTA
This sequence comes from Siderastrea siderea, assembly GCA_964030785.1. Lineage (NCBI taxonomy): Eukaryota > Metazoa > Cnidaria > Anthozoa > Scleractinia > Rhizangiidae > Siderastrea > Siderastrea siderea. Next base: position 31,944,598 of record OZ034974.1, read on the forward strand.
TGAGTTGCCAAAAGGCAACCTGGGAAAAAATTCAGCTTGGAGCACTGCAATATAACCACTTGGTGTTTTCAAAGGAAAACTGCCTGTCCATTAACAAAGTTCTTAGTTGCCATGATTGAATTTATTTCTGAGTTTTTCAAACCCTATTTTGGTCTAAATACCAGTTTCCCGGTAATTTATACCCTATTCTAGGCCAAAACTCCCTGATTTCTAAACCTTATCCCAGACCAAACCACTTGAAAACCTACTCTTCACAGTGGCACATACCTATATAGGTAATATACAGGGAGCACCCCCCCCCCCCCAAGGTTTGAAGGGACAATGATTGACAGAAAAAATAGAGCTCTTTTGCATTAGCGATCGACACGTTTCAATAGGCACCATTCTGTAATGTTAAACAACTATTTATACACCAACTTTACATTGTATAAGTGTAACAGGAACGTAACCTTTATTGGGGTATTTTGAGCGCTATGCTTGACGCAGAAATCCCACAGTACCTCACCCTAGGATAAACCCTGCACACTCTGTAGGTGGGGGCACAGTGGCGTGGTGGTTAGTGCATTGGACTTCAGATCTGAAGGTCAGTGGTTCGACACCCAGTCCCTGCCATTGGATTGTTTCCTTGAACAAGAAACTTTACCCCACATTGTCTCTCTCCACCCACGTGTACAAAATGGGTAATGGCCACACACTGCTGGGGGCAACCCTGCGATGGACTATCATGCCATCCAGGGGGGAGTAGCAGTACCCTCAGTAACTTCATGCTAAAGAAACCGGAATGAGCTTCGGCCGTGTGGGCCTCCTTGGCTCGTGTGCAACTTTACCTTACCTTTACTCTAAGCAGTAAAAGGGTTTTTTTGCTGATCTTTAAACCTTTGAAAGCCAATATCAACATGCATGTTTTTCTAGCTCACTTCTCTCCATATACTTCTTAAAGCACAAGCTGGTCATTTTCTTTATTTTCATGACCTGCATGTTTGACCAAGTAGTGATAATGTGCGAGGAAATAAGATACTTGTAACTGTTAGGACTCAAGTGGTGAAAAACAGACAAATACCTCCGTATCTTTTTTTATCTTGGCTGTATCCATCTCATAAGTGACTGCAAAAGACGCGTCTTGGTTCCCATTTAAAATCTCTTCATCTTTGATATCCAGTTCTTTGTACCTGATACGTAACATAGGAGGAAAAATTTCTCCATCAGTTGAGCGCATCCTGACATTCAGCTCAATTTTTTCGGGATAACGAATCCACTGGTCGCCTCCGACAAGGTTATCAATGACAAAGAACCTTCTTGTTAGCTTCCATTTCTCTCTATCAGTACCTTCATTGACCTTTTCATCTCCTTCCTTGAAGTTTTCCAATAGTAATGGAACAGGGTAGAGAGTTTTGTCTAGGACAAGGTACATGTCATAAAGAAGCATCGGTTTCTTCATGAGCTCTTTAACTGCGACTGAACAAGATGACTGATAGGTGGTAGCAAACTTTGATGCAGAAGCCATTTTTGAAGGTCGGTCTTTACATATCTGGAGGACATTAAGGCTTGTTTCATATCCAACAAATGAACCATTTAGGGTAAATACTGCAAAAACAAAGTTCATGTCCTCGTTTGACTGGAATTGCTGTGTTATGTCTTTCTTGTCAAGGACTTCGGGTGCATTGTTTGCTGAATTTTGATAAAACAACCACGGCATTACAATGGGCCAGTCCTGATTGACATCGCTCACAACTCCTAAAGAACTTTTGCTGTTTACAAGATCTGTGTACTGCTTGCAGGCATCGTTTCCAGTCTGGGTATATTCCAGCATTACACACAGGTTTCCCAAAAGTTGACATGCGGTGAAGTTGGAATTCTCCTGGCACAGTGCTTGGGCAGCTCTCAAATGAAACTGGAAAAAGGGCGAAGTGATTTCTTTGTCGCCATATTTCACTTTGTACAAGCTTACAGCGTCGGGGATCAATCTCGTTTCGGTAAAACATACTCCTCCAGAGATAACATAATCACCCTCATCTTTACTGCAAGAGGAACAAAAAGTGTCGTTGAATAGAAAGCTCCAGTGACAGCGCTGACAAGATTGCTTGTAGTTTAAGCCGGTGTTTGTATCCTCGATACAAGGAACACACTCTCTGCTTTTCAACCGTGAGCCATCTCGCCTTCGATCAGTAGCGAAATAATTGTCGGGGCAACTGTTACATGTGCCTGTGTTAGTATAAAAGCCGACATCGTTCGGACAGCTGACACAGAAACTGCCATCAAGCGAACTTGTGGTGTTTGCCGAGCTCGCAGTGTCGCAGTTTTCGCAATCAAGCGTATTAAGGCCACCTTTATCTTCGACCACCTTGTATCCCGTTTGACAAACGCATGAGAGCAAATCTTCGCTTGGTATTTGACCAGGCGTTCCACAGTTCTGGCAACGTAACGACGAGAACTGAAAATATTGTTTTGGTGTACAGTCGTCTGGAGTCTCATAGGGGATTTTAAAGTCGATGGATACAGAAGGAAGACACCATAACAACGACATGAACAATATCAACAACTTACGCGCCATTTTGGTTCAGTCTCATCCGCAAAACCAGTCTTCCCAATTTCAAGAAGTCTGTCAGAGACTGGTAATGAGCATGGGGTAAATCAGCTGGTGTAACGCTGGCGCGAATAGGATCAAGGGGAAAGATGGTGGATGTGGTCGAATTGGAAGGAAGGTGAACAGTTTAAGATTTTACTTTTCCGATATGGTGAAAGACCAATTCAGAGAGACTGGAGTAACGAAGAAGATGTAAGGCTTTCCTAATTCATTTTATTATTTGCGTTTGCACGAGTTAAGAGTTGGTTTTAGAAATGGATTAGCTTATTAAAGTCACATGCGGTGTAACCCTGCCAAAAGTCTTAATGACAAAACAATTTTAGCCAAAGTCAACTTTTTATTATTTTTATATTTTTTACAACATGAAGTGTGGTTAGATTTTGAAACTAAGTCTATTGATATTTTGCATTTTTTATTACATCTTCTAAATTCTCAAATTATATTGGAGAGCCGGCAGCTGGCTAGAAAGGGGCTGTTTCTCAGGGAGACATATTTGTTGTGCTATTTGGTTACACAGCTTATTACCAAAGACAAAAACTCTTGATTTTCATGCAGTGTTTCCAAACTAGTTATAAAAGTACACATGTGTTGATTTGTGAGGGATTACAGCACCTTTGAAACCATCAGTTTACACTGTTTACACTGACACTTTTTGAACTGTTGTTTGTAGAAGCCATGTCAACTTCGGCTTGTTTTCCCCGGAGCAGATGCACCAATATGCCCACATTCATTGCGTTAGCAAAAACCTGTACAATCAGGACCAAGCCCGCACCCCTATTCAATTTGGGGTGCTGGATTCTCACATGGTATGTTTGAAGTTTTTTCATTCTTTTTTGAGCAGAATGCCTAACTTGTAACCAACCTATAAACCCTTTAGGTAGGGTTGCAGTGGTGAAGTAGCTAGCACGCCAGACTTCGGATCTGAAGGTCAGTGGTTTGACACCCAGTCCCTGCCATCGTGCTGTTTCCTTAGACAAGAAACTTTACCTTACATTGTCTCTGGTGTATGAATTGGTACTGGCAACATACTGCTGGGTGTAACCCTGGGATGGACTAGCATCCCATCTGGGGGAGGGGGAGTAGCAATACTCTCTATTACATAATGCTACAGAAACTGGGATAGGCTCTAGCCGTGTGGGCCTCCTTGGCTCGTGTGAGACTGTGATAAACCCTTTGAGCCTGAACAGTGACCAGAATCTTGTTGAACAGTTTTGCTGACAGTTATACCAACAGTCAGAAAACACAGCAAACAAGTCCAGTGCTCTGTACACATAACGTTATTTAAGGTAACCTTAATACGGACAGAGTGACAATGCACAGTAAATTATAATAAAGGACTTTCTGGAATTGCACCCTACCAAACTGGATCGTGATCAACTGGTAGTTTCATGCTTACAAAACGTTATGGTAGTCTAAAACCAACTTCTGGGAACTTTGATTTCTAGACAGTTCTTGAATGCACCAAAGTCTAGTAAAATCATAGTCAGCAGTTCATATACATGTATTTGAGCCATGACATTTCTCTAAGGGAGAATCTTCTAACAAATCTAACTTCTCATAACATCACTACATGATCGAAGATAAAGGTTACACGCTTTCTCATCTGCATTAAAGGAAATTCTGGCCGGGCGAATCTCCTCTGCAGAGCAGAGAGGGGTTTGATGTTTAGACAGATCCTCCCTACATATACCATAAGAAATACATTGAGATCAGTGAGGAGAATATGCACTTTAATCTTGGGACTAAAGGCTTAGAAGCAATATGACTACTTTATTTCCTTATTTTGATAACTGTTTTGTGACCCAAACAATGGTTCAGCTCAGGGGAGGAAAAAGTTGTAAGGGGTATTCTACTTTTCATGTTCTCTATTAATTTGATTTTGTGTTTGTACGTCAGGGCACAAGTACAAAGGACCGAAATTGTGAGACGTGTGGTAAACCATTGGCAGATTGTGTTGGTCACTATGGTTACTTAGATCTTGGACTCCCAGTGTTTCACGTTGGATTCTTTAGATCAACCATTGTGATTCTACAGACTATATGTAAAGTAAGGACAATTATGCTGTGGTGCCATTTTTTCACATTGCAGTTACACTTATAACTAAATATTAAATTGTGGCTAATGCTTAAAGAACGTGAATTGATTCTGTCAAGCTTGAATGAAATATCTCTTGAACCTTGAGAGGAAATTTGCTCAACATGAAGATGACTTTGTTTCTTGAATTTTGCAACATTTAGTTTTCCATAGTTAGCACAAAGACTTGTGCTGAAAAATAATCACCTCAGAAAAAGAACATATTGATGTTTTAAGAACCCCAACTGGACTGTTGACACAATGGCTGTGTGGGCGGGTTGTTGGATTCCCCATGGGTGGATGAGAGAGTGAGCAATCGCACAAAGAAAAACAATTATTTATGTAAAATTAAGTCACTTAACTGTAGTTGATTCTCAAGACCTGTATGCCTGATTATTTAAGGAGAAAGCAGAAATTGATTATTGTTTGACTTTCTACCCAACAGACGTGTTCAAGGGTACTTTTGCCACCACAGGACAAGAAACAGTTTCTGGATCAGTTAAGTCGCCCTGGGGTATCTTCCTTGACGAGAAAGGGTATCAAGAAAAAGATTGTTGAAAAGTGTAAAAAGATTTCTCATTGTCCGTACTGCGAAGCATTGAATGGTAAGAATATTACGTTACTCATATCATCGTCATTGTCATCGTCATCGTCATCATCATTATCATCATCATTATCATCATCATGATTATTGTCATCGTTATCACTATCATCATCATCGTCATCACCATCTTCATCATCATCATCACCCTCATCATCATCATCATCATCATCATCAACAGCAGCACTGACAGTAGTTAATTAAAGGGCTTAATCAAATAAAACTTAAGGACTGGGAGGACTCTGTGAAATGGTTTTGAACGTAAAAGTCATGTCATAAGTTGGTGAACTATGATTGTCTGGATGACTGTAGTCCTGAGAAGGACTGAGTGTCATGACATTGACCGATGTTTCGACAACCCGAGGGGAAGGCTTGTGATGACTTCTCGTCAGGTTGGACTACACACTATGTTCTCTAGTTCACTAGTATACTCCACTGACTTATGACTGGAGGGACTGGAAGAAATTAAGGAAAAATAGATTGTTCATTTTTTCTTTCTTTGTCCAATGCTAGGTTTTGTTCGAAAGAGTGGTATGATGAAAATTGTGCATGAAAAGTACAAGTCAGCCAAGAAGTATGTCGATCCTGTGGTCTCGGAATTCCAAGCATCCTTTGGCTCAGCAATAGAATACAATAAAGAACTGGATAGCTTAATGAACAAAGCTCAGGTGAGAGTGAATATTGATTTATTGTTGTTTAAGATGCCTCCTTTTGTTACTGGGCAATTTACATTCTGTGCAACTTAAGTCTGGTCTGAGATATTTGGGTTTCTTAAGGAATTTGGCTTCTAATTCAAAGGTATTTTTGTGTGTTTTATGATTACCATATTTTTTTCAATTAAACAGCGTTTATTTCAAACTTGGCATGGTGGACTCGGCATTTGTTTGAATCAGCAGTTTATTTGGGCCCGCCATTTTTTAAGAAAGGGTTATTATTTGTTTTTCTTAGCAGCCATGTATTTTGCCCTTAAATCTTAAGTTTGTTATACAATAAATAAACGTCTGAGGGGCTTATTTACATTTCCTCTTTGATACCTGGCGTTTATTCGGGGCCCGGCATTTAATCGAGAAAATATGTTATGTGGAAAAGCAGATCTTGTAAGGGCCATTGGAATCCAAGAAAAGAAAAGATGGCATAATTATTAAAATACCGTAGACTGAAGTCAACTATTTTCTAGCCCCTATATTTTGTTTTCTTTTAACAGGAAGTGCTTAATCCGTTGCGAGTTATAACCTTGTTTGAGCAAGTACCAGACCAGGTTTGTATGCTGTTAGGCTCAATCCAATGTTGATTTTTCTTCATCCAAGCTAAACAACCACTGGATTAAATTGTTAATAATAATATGCACTTCCAGAAAATATCCATATCCACCCTGAGGAATTTTACTGGAAATTCCAGTGGGAGGGGTTTCCCAAGAGCCAAAATTCAAAGGAAAGTATTAAGTAAAGTTGGCACAGCATTATATCTTTTCCCTTCCCATCCCTCTCACCTTTACAATTTTGGGGTTGAACAGATCTTCATACTTCAAGTGACTGTTGAACATTGAAAGTAGGTACTAGGGGTGTGTGTGTGTGTAAAGGCAGGAGGTTTTGGGTGGGGGTAGGTGGAGGATTAAGGCCTGGGCATAATTTCTGCTGGGTATTACTAAAAGGGTGTTATGAATGGAAAATGATTCAGTTGTGATTTTAGGCATAAAATCTTACTAACACCTAACATGCATAAGATGTGGAACAATAAGGACATAACCATTGAAAGAAATTCTATCTTTTGAAAAGCTTGGTTTGATTAAGGTATTCACTTTGTCCAAGATCTTGTCCAAGATCTTGTAGATAAGAACAAGCAATTTCCTCTTGCTATCTGCACTTAATGACAAATACAAAATAAGAACTAATTTTTTTAGATATCAGCAAATGATCTTCACAATACCAGTATGTCTATGAAATGAGGCTTCGCAATCTCTTATTACCCAATGACTTTCTGAACAGGATGATAATTTGTTTCAGCTTTTAAAAGACAAAGTGTAAATCCTTGCTAAAATACAGTGCAAGCACTACTACCATTTTTTCCTTGAGAAAAAGACAAGTTACATAATTTATGTACATTTTGTACCAACCACAAAAAAAAAAAAAGAAAAAAAAAGCATGGTCAGAAAAAACTAACATGCCCATGAGGAGGTGTGAGGAGGAGGTTATAAAATAAATGACTCTTAATGAATTAATGAACTTTTTTCTTTCTTGCAGGACTGTCCACTACTAATGATGAAACCTGAACTTGGCAGACCAGAAAACCTCATACTTACACGTCTGTTAGTTCCACCAGTCTGCATAAGGCCGTCCGTCATCAGTGAGCTACAATCGGGAACGTTAGTCTATTTTTCTTTTCAAACCATTTATTATCCAAGTGTATTAGTTATTGTACAGAATGCGTGTGAAACAAGGCAGTACAAATATCCCACGATATCCCACGATACCATACAACTGTTGTACGGTTGGTTATTGCACAGTACTGTGCGTGTTCTCATCCTGTTACACTTGTAGTTTTCTTTAAGTTACTCAAAAAGGTGGAAAAAGGTTAAGGTGGATAATAAGCCTCTTATTAGATGTTTTGGTGTGAAGTACTGCCATACGTTTTTACTCGTGGTTTGTATTTTGGCTTGCCCTGTGGACTCGTCAAAATACAGCACAACTCATAAAAATATGCTGTGATACTTCACACCGAAACATCTAATAAGATATATTTATTAGTTCCAATAGTGACCACTGTCAAAGTACTGTGTAGGTAAAGACAGTGTCAGTGTAGGAAAAAAATGAAATTCAATGTCGAATAATTCCCATAAATATTAAAATCTGATGAAAGCATCAGTTGTTAAGATAGCAGGTAAAATATTTTTCTGGCAAAAGTTGAAAGGTATGTAAGTATGTAGCAGGACTGGAAAGCAAATAATCATGTTTTCCATTTTTCATTCATTTGTCTCTGAATTTTTTCAGTGGACTTTGACAGGACTTTGTAGATAAATGTATGGCAAAACCAAAATTGGGAATACAGTGTACAAGCGTTCTAGCTCAGCTACATTCTCCTGATTTCAAACATCAGAATAGTCCTTTACCAAGTAGCTCAAGTTTCTGTTCACTTTCTGTACATTTTTCAAAATTTATCTGTATGTATTTGATGCCAGGTTGCATTTTTCCATACAACACTGTGTCTCGGGCTGTATTTGTCCTATTTTTAGCATGGCAGATTTTCTGTAATCATGAAAAGTCTGTATGTCCTGTCAAAGTACATGCCCTGTTCAGCAAAAAGAAAAAAAAACTGAAATATAAATGAATAAATAAATTAAAAGAGAAATAAACATAGAGAAAGTAAATAATAATTTTCATTCCCATCTGTGGGCATGTGCTGACATTAAATTTTTATTCTGACAGCAATGAGGATGACCTCACCATGAAGTTGACAGAAATTATTTTTCTCAATGATGTTATTAGCAAACACAGAGCAACGGGAGCTAAAATACAGATGATTATGGTAGGTGGAAGGCTGTGCTTAGCATTTATGAATTTCTTATCCTGCGATAGGCCTTGTGATTCTCATAGCCTGCAATGCAGCGTTTTCTGGGGATGTGCGAGTGCCAAAATCTCGGTTAATCGTGGTTTCTCTTTCTACTCTCCCCAATCTTCCTCTTCTTTTAAAATCCAAGATGGTGGCTATAGCGTTTGCTCACCCCCCCAAAAACACCTACATTGCAGGCTTTGATTCTCAAAGCATGTTTTTTTCCCCGAATAGTGGACCCTCATTTGCTAGGCGTCATACATCATCGTATTTGCGAGAAGATCCTGGACACGAGGTTGAGGATTAAATTGCATGTCAACAGCTTCTTGGCTTTGTGAGGTTTTTGTTTAGCTATGTATTTCTTATTTAGTACGATAGATTTTCTCATCTACAGGAAGATTGGGATTTTCTCCAGCTCCAGTGTGCACTGTATATCAACAGTGAGATGTCAGGGATTCCTCTGGCTATGCAGGTAACTAAAGAATGAATTGATTTGATCAATATAATTAATTTATGATCAGTATGATTAATTTGATTAACTGATTGAACCTTGGAATGATTAATTAATCATTTAATAAGCAATCAGCCAGACAGTAGTCTAGTGGTGGGGCAGCTACATAGTTGTTAGTGGATTGGAATTTTGTTGGTCGGTCAGTCAGTCAGTCAATCAGTCAGTCAGTCAGTCAGTCAGTCAGTCAGTCAGTCAGTCAGTCAGTCAGTCAGTCAGTCAGTCAGTCAGTCAGTCGGTCTATCTGTCTGTCCATCAGTCAGTCAATATTGGTCTGCCAATCTGTCTTTCTCTCTATCAGTCATCAGGTGCAAACAGTGTTATTTGATAAACTAACAATATTTTGTTGTTTAACATGTGCATGGCCAGCCAAAGAAAGGAACCAGAGGATTTGTACAGCGACTGAAGGGGAAGCAAGGTCGGTTTAGAGGAAATTTGTCGGGGAAAAGAGTGGACTACTCTGGACGCACAGTCATTTCTCCAGATCCTAACCTCCGTATTGATCAGGTCAGCTTTTGTGTACAATGTACATGATAGCATAACTTTTAACTAGTTTGGTTTTTTCTTCGGCAAGTTGCTCAGCTATTTTACTATTAACCCACCAGCTTGTTGTTAATACCTGATGGTGATCATTTTTAGTAAAAATGTAATAAGTCTTAAAATCCCAGATGGCAGGAATCAGACCAGTTGGCTATTTTTAAGTGTGGACAAGAAGTTGAACTCTGGTCTGTTGTGAAACAACTCCAGCTAGTAGTCAAAAACGGATGCCTAAAGTTTATATATATTTGGTCCATTATCTATACTTAGTCATGTCATTTTGACTTTTACACACGTGTGCAATGAAAAGTGAATTTTATGATCTGTCTTATCTGAAGTTAGTTAGAATATTGCAATCTAGAGGTGCCTAATAACTCAATTCTTAGTTCCAAATTCATTTTAAATTTTGTTATTGTTTAGGTTGCGGTTCCAGAACATGTGGCCAAGGTTCTTACTTATCCAGAAAGGGTTTGTACATGTACTTAAAAAAAAAATAAAAAATAGTAGTAATAGTAATAATAATAATAATTATTATTATCATTATTATTTTTTATTTAATAATAAAGAATGACTCTGACATGTTCGTAATGATTGTCTGTAAAATAATTTGTCCTTCTTTGCTGAGGTGCTGCAGTATTGTAGGACTTTTAATTTGAAGATCAAATGGTTAGTGGGACAAGGTCTCTGTATGGTGTTGTGTTATTTTCTTAGACAAGGATCTTTCTTTCACGATGTCTCTCTCTACCTGGATGTATTTTCTCAGGCTAAATGGAACAGTGATGAGAATTTGTACTTTGATACAGGTTACAGAGGCCAACTTGAAGTTGATGAAGCAGCTGATTCTGAATGGCGCTGACAAGCACCCCGGGGCAAACTTCATTCAACAAAGACAAACTAACATTAGAAAGTAAGTCTATTGTATTTGTGTTAACATTCCAGGGTTGTAAAGTGGTTAACTCTGAATCAGTCACTGAAGGATGGAGATGTTGGGTAAAAAACTTGTCTACAGGAATTTACCAAGATTGCTCACTTCCTTAAATTGAAATGTTAAAAAATCCCAAATTAGAACATAATTAATGGAAAACAGTGACTATAAAAAAGGCTGCTCAGTAGCTTTCGTTTTTGATGCTCCGACTTTAAGATTTCATCCACAGTCTTAAAAGTTAGAAGAATATTGTACAGTCTAACAAACAGTACCACGGGTAAATTCTGCTCGGTAGCTTTCATTTAAAGGAGAAGGTCACCAGAAATGGTGTATTTTTTGAAATCGCCAATAAAAAGATAACACTAAGTTGAATTACTGACCGTGGTTTTAGCTTCTAAAGTGCATCCGATCCCACTGAAATTCCTCTCCAAAGAGGGCCAAAATTCAACACTGCGCGCTGCCATTTTGAATTGTACTTAGCAGCCTGGCCGCTTGTCCGTGACGTCAAATCGTACAATGAGACCAGCGGTCGGGTAACGTGGGCCCTGAAAAACGAGCCTGCACCGTGTCTTGAGTGACCTTCTCTTTTAACAGTTTAAATGGTCCCTATTTAAGATTTCATCCACAGACCCCAGGGTTAGAACCACCTTGTACAGCACAAACAACAACACAAAAAAGAGCTACTCAACAGCACCACAGAAAAGTACTGCTCAGTAGCTTTCATTTGAATGGTCACACTTTAGGATTTCAGCAACAAACTCAAAAGGTAGAAACACCTTGTACTGCATTATAAACAGCACCACAGGAAAGTACTGCTCAATAGCTTTCATTTGAATGGTCACACTTTAGGATTTCATCCACAGACTCAAAAGTTAGAACCACCTTGTACAACATAATAAACAGCACCACAGGAAAGTACTGCTCAGTAGCTTTCATTTGAATGGTCACACTTTAGGATTTCATCCACAGACTCAAAAGTTAGAACCACCTTGTACAGCGTAAAAAACAGCACCACAGGAAAGTACGGCTCAGTAGCTTTCATTTGAATGGTCACTCTTTAGGATTTCATCCACAGACTCAAAAGTTAGAACCACCTTGTACTGCATAATAAGCAGCGTTTAATAGTTTTCATTTGAGTGTTCATCCGTTATTGTTTCATCTGCACATTTGGAAGTTAGTGCTACACTTCAGATAGCCTGTTCCAGGCGTTCAGATAGTGGAGTGCGAGCGAAAACTAAAGCGAGCAAAAGAGCGGGAAAAAATGAGGGGAGACTGGGGGCGAGGACGAGGGAACGCCTGTGTTCCCTCGTCCTCGTCCCCAGTCTCCCCTCATTTTTCCCACTCTTTCGCTCGCTTTAGTTTTCGCTCGCACTCCACTATCTGAACGCCTGGAACAGGCTGCACTTCAGAGCGTAAGTTCGCCTAAGCCACATGTGATAAAAATGTTCAGGTGGTTCATGGTCTGCAAGGATTCTTAACATTGAAGTACTTTTAACCCCTTGCTGGTATTTTACCCTTATCTAAAAGATACCGTAACATTTTCTTTTATTTCACTATCAGGTTTCTCAAATATGGCAACAGAAAACAGATTGCCAAAGACTTAAAGGTATCCACTATCGTAACACTTAAGTTGTATGGATTCAGCAGGTTTCCATTGGCTTATAATATCCTCAGTTTATTATTGAACTATTGTGTCATAAATGTTAAAATGAGAAGACAGAACCCAAAATACCCGGGAGTATAAAACAGTAGCACCTCAGTTTGACAGTTCTAAAAATGTACTTGTAGATACCATCATGATAGTAGGATTTTGAGAGGAAGTCTAATCCCTTATTGAATGCTGTAAGAGATTAAAAGGAACTAACGTTTCACAAGGATTTTAAATCCCTCAACACTGCGGGCCTCTGAAATATATTTGTTACTTGTGTACATGATCCGTTACATGCAAACTATTAAGCAAACTACATATTAACTGTTTTCTTGTTGTTGTGATTTCTGTGACAGTATGGGGATATTGTAGAGCGACACTTGATGGACGGAGATGTTGTGCTGTTTAACAGACAGCCCTCACTTCACAAGCTCAGTATCATGGCACACCAGGTGTGTAGAATAATTAAGGTTGCAAATTCTTCTCACTGTCCCACACACATTTCTCATAGTACTTGTTGTTGCTTAAAATATCAAGACAATTTATCTTTGCTTTTTGTGTTTAATTTAAGGAAATTGTATGCCATGCCAAGTGTCTAAGCGTGCAAGAGTTTTCCCCCTAATCAAAAGCTTTGTCCATAAATTTTTCTGTGAATATGGCCAGAAAAATTAGCAGTGACTGTTGAAGCTGAGAATGTCATAAAACAATTATTTCACTCGCGTTTGCTGAATAACTAACCAACTCAGTGAGGAAAATGAAATTTCTCTTTACGTTATCAATGCATTTTCAAACATTCAAGTGATGAGAATAAAGAAAGGGATCACCAAGGATAAGATGCCTTGATATTTAGACAAATTCTCCGCACTAGTTTCAGAAGAAATGTATGGAGAACAGTAAGGAGAATATACGTTAAACTTGTTTTATTCTTTTGTCGCTCTAGGCTGTTGTACGGCCACATCGAACATTCCGATTCAATGAGTGTGTATGTACCCCTTACAATGCAGATTTTGATGGCGATGAAATGAATCTTCATCTTCCACAAACAGAGGAAGCGAAAGCTGAAGCACTCACACTCATGGGTGTAAGTACAATGGGAAATCCTCTCCATTAGCTTAGAGAACAAAGCATTTCAAGTCAAAAAAAAAAGTTGAGGACAAGAGGAGAGTCAAACCTCCACACAGTTCAAATACTCAATCAATCTATTACAGAAAGACTCGCGGAAAACTAAGTCCTTTATCAAGTTCGTGCGAACTAACGCGATTTCAGTGGTGATTTTATGTGCCAAATTTCCATTTCCAGTGGCAGTTTTTCCCATTCGGTAAACTGATTGCTATATCAGTTGAAAGGTTTTGCCACCATGGGAGCAGATTGTTTGCATGTGAGCTTAAAACCCGTCAAAGTTTTCTTATGGTTGCTCAAGGTGGCTTTTTTTTGCTGACTTCCGTGGGGTCTGCACAGCATTTACCGCCTCTACACAACATGTTTAAAATGGCATTCCGATCTCCTTGAAAAACCAGTGAAAATTGCAGTTAGTTTGTATAGGCGATTTTAAATTGTACTTAAAAACCAGTGAACATTGCAGTTAGTTTGTATAGGCGATTCTAAATTGTACTTAAAAACCAGTGAAAATTGCAGTTATTTTGTATAGGCGATTTTAAATTGAACTTAAAATCACTGCTTCAGTCGCCGCAAGAATCGCTTCAAAAATTTCTTATGTGAACGACCCTTTTCTTAATTATTATTTGCAGGTGAAATCAAATTTAGTGACTCCACGCAATGGTGAACCACTTATAGCTGCCATTCAAGATTTTATCACAGGTACAAAAAATTCCCCTTTTTCTAACTGCACACGCTTAAGAAAGATAAAATATTCAGATGCCACGAGCGTAGGACAAAGAGAAATTGTGAGTCGCCCGTTCACCGGCCGGGCGCTCTAACCACTGAGCTACTTTTAGACTCGTGGCTTATTTCTTGTTCTCTGACATCGTTGTTTCTCTATAAAATAATACCTATATACCCGGGACCAGTAGAAGCTTTCTAATACAATATAACTCCCCTCAAGCCTGTCACTATAGATTCATACCTTGCATAAAACAGTAACTTAGGTTTTAACTTTTTCGAGAGTCTGTTGCTGCTCCAGAGCTTTGGAAAGAACTTTGAGTAGTCGTTTAATCTTTTCTAATTCTAAAATTTCACACTCTCTTTCAGTTGCGTATTGGAAATGTTTGTATTCTCTCTAACGTCCGAAATTGCAGCCAGGGTTTTCAAGCCGCGCGCTATAATGTTCTAAAACAGCATAAACATTTCTAGGGGTGAGGTAATACATGAAATTATAGTGTGTAAAAATAAATCTGCATTTTGGCCTGAAGTAGGTTCAGGGTTTTGACGTTTGTTCTGCGCACCACACCGTAAATTTCTGGGGATTATCCGCCACCCTTTTGCTTTACAGGAGCGTACCTTTTGACGCAGAAAGATGTGTTTCTTGACCGGAGTCATATCTCACAGTTGTTAGCTTACATACTGGCTGGGAAGGATGTGAACATCAGAATTGATCTTCCACCTCCGGTTATTCTTAAGGTAAGTTTCACCTTTTCATCGTCATCGTCGTCGTCGTCGTTACCATCATGACATCACCATCATCATCATGACAATCAGTAATCGTTTTCATTGTCTGATTCTTATCAGCTTTCAGAGAAAAACGCACGGAGAATGACCGTTGACGGAAAATTACTCCATGATGGCTTAGATCTTCATGGAATTCTTCTAGACAACTACGCACCACCTGTTCTTACAGCACGGCGAGCGAAAATATGACTAATTCTAATCGTTTTGTACTTACTTTTTCTTTCATGCAGCCAGTGAAGCTGTGGACTGGAAAACAAGTCTTCAATGCTCTGCTGCGACCGAACAAAGACATGCCAATTAAGATGAATTTACGAACCAAAGGCAAACAGTACTCAAATGGGGAAGATCTTTGTGTCAACGACTCTTGTAAGTGCTAGCGACTTTGAAATACAGGCAATTTTCCTTGTAAAGAATCCTTAAGGACGGTGCCTCCTAATAGAGATGTATTTTTGCAAAGGTTATGACTATGGGGAAAAGCAGATCTTAGCAAGGGTTATTGGAACCCAAAAAGAAAAATGTGGGTAACCACGCATTTTTCAAAGATAATTAAGCAACCGTAATTCTAAAAAAGCGACAAAATACAAAGATGAAATTATGAATATATGAAACTCATATATTTGAACTACGGAATGAAGAAATAAGTGTAAAGAAGATCCTCGCAGTTATTAACGCAACTTTTGCAGTTGCGAAAAGAAAGCCTGAAAAAATCAGGCTTGCCGGGATTCGAACCCTGACCTCTGCGATACCGGTGTAGCGCTCTAACCAATTGAGCTAACAAGCCAACTGGGAACTGGTCATTAAATTGGTTCGTAATATACCCGGGAAAGATGAAGATGAAATTATGAATATATGAAACTCATATATTTGAACTGCGGAATGAAGAAATAAGTGTAAAGAAGATCCTCGCAGTTATTAACGAGGCAAGCCTGATTTTTTCAGGCCTTCTTTTCGCAACTGCAAAAGTTGCGTTAATAACTGCGAGGATCTTCTTTACACTTAAAATACAAAGAATGTACGGCAATTTCTTCCCAAATTTAAGCTCAATTGTCTCTGAAAAATGCGTGGTTACCCCCAATTTTCTTTTTGGATTAGTCCTTGTTAAGATCTGCTTTTTCGACAAAGTCAAAACTGCGCAAAAATATTGTTGTATTAGTGGGCAAATTCCTTAAGAAACCTGAATATCTCGAGATGCGCAGAACGTATGCGCAGTAACAAAA
Organism: Siderastrea siderea; assembly: GCA_964030785.1. Classification (NCBI taxonomy): domain Eukaryota; kingdom Metazoa; phylum Cnidaria; class Anthozoa; order Scleractinia; family Rhizangiidae; genus Siderastrea; species Siderastrea siderea. The sequence continues at coordinate 31,960,862 of OZ034974.1, forward strand.
GGAGGCGCTGTCCTTAAGAATAGTAACCAAAAAAGGTGCAACCTGTTGTTTAAACTTTTTTTTCACTTATTAGATGTGGTCATACACAATAGTGAGCTTCTGTGTGGTGCTTTGGATAAAGCCGTCCTGGGATCTGGTTCCAAAAACAGCATCTTCTACGTTCTTCTTAGAGACTTTGGTAGTCAGGTAAGTGGTGTACAGCGGTATTTAACTGAGTATCGAAAATAAGAGACAAAGGTTTTATTACCAATATAATCAACCATTTCTGTTTGCTTTTAGCTTTTTAGTAAGTTTGGAATAGAATTCGTTTTTGTCGGTCTTTAAGGCCGCGCGTGAGAACTGAGTCATCAGTATTTATTTATTCAAAGCGTATGCACGAAGTGCGACGAATGGTAGCGCGAAATATTCATGAATAGGCTCTTCGGTAAAACTGAAAGTTTCTGAATCAATAATTGCACGTGCTATTGAGTTGTAACTTTAAAAAAAAAAACTGTCGAAGTCAGGCTTTTTTTTACGTTCAAACGTTAATAGAAGCTTTTTAGGAGTTTTCAAACAAAACAAAGCAAAAACTACAATAATTCTCCTTATAGCTAACATAGAGTTTCTATATTCTTCAATCCAAATATTTGCGATCTCTAAATTGCAACGTATTGTTCTTTTCTGGGCAGTAAACAAGAGCTGCTAGAATTTAATTTCCATAATTAGCATAATCTTACCTTAAACATTCGTGTTTATTCGGTAAGCCTTCGGAAGTCCTGAAATCACCAATTTTGTGTCCAAGAATACAACTCAGACATAGGATTTCCTGAACAGACACAACAGGCAGACAAACTAGGTGTATTGTAGGTTGTCACAACAGAAGCCATTTTTTCAAACAGGCTTTTTAACAAAATATTGAGGGTTTCGAATTTAAACAAGGACGATTTTACTCATTTAAAAGCTTACAACTTTCAATGGAACTCGAAATCCTATAATCGGCTTCTATTGTGACACAATAGAGGTTTTAACTGATCAATGAGTGGTAAAATCAGGAACTGTTGTCTTCTCCACGAGGAGAAAACTTGGACACGGAGTCGCGTTTTACGAAATCTTACCTTTGGGAGCTCATAGCATCGTAAAAAAGCGCAATCTATCAAATAAAAAACAACTGTGTTGAAATTCCACCATTGCCCAAACTCTCTGCCAAGTTTCAACGGAATCAGCTACCAAACGTTCAAGATATAAAGTTTTCTAGTGGAAGACCTCCACCAAAATTTGGCCTTATAAATTTATTCATGAGCTGGTTGTCACCCGCGGCCTTAAGTAGAACCCCCTGAACACGGCCTTCTTACTAAGGCCATTTTTCATTTAGTCATTTTATGTAAAGACCCCTTAATCTAGTCACCCTGTTAATATTTTCAAGGTCCTTCAGAGGTGGGAAAAAGATTGAAAAAAAAAAATCTCAAAAGCTAGTTTTCCAGACGTCCCGAAAAGCATGGAAAATGAAGGTTTAGTTTGGACAAAGTATGAAGTTCTCTCCAACGTGCTTAGTTGCTAAAATCAGTATCAATTCTGAGTCCATGTTTGTCTCCTCGCTGACAGTTTCCGCCTAGAAAAAATGAAATAAAGAAATGGTTTGGAAAATAATGTGGAATTGGCATCAAACTTTTGTGAAAACCCTGATCGTCAAATTTTCGAGGCCTTTAATCACCAGAATAGCGGAATTAGACTGTTTTAGTTGACACCAGATATGTTGGTCAACATTTATTCTTATTTCCCTTTCATCAGGCGGCTGCAGATGCCATGTGGAGAGTGGCAAGAGTTTGTCCATTTTTTCTCAGTAAGTACATGCTAATTAAAGCAAAACCGGAAACGAAAGTGGGTCACCAGACGTTCGATCTCAGGGAACCCACTATAGCTGTATTATTGATTCAAGGCACCATGTCAAGGGGATTTTGCTGACATTTTGTCGAAACTATGCTAAATGATTTAAAAGTACCTTCGCTCACACACAAAATGCTCCTAAGACACCAAACCAAGAGAAAGATGTCAGGTGCAAACAGAGCAAACCGTAATATGTTTTTAACGATTTTTGCAAGACATCCTCGGGATGCGAGGTAATTTTTATCAACCGTAAGCAACTTTCGAGACAAAACCACAGAACTTGAAAACGTTAGCCTAGCCTTTTCAAGCTGTAATCTCTTACCATCCTAAAAGATTTTCGAGAATCGTCTCCTTGCACAACATGACTTCAATTTTGTCTCAAGCTAACGATTCCATACAGAGACTTGTAAGTTGGAACCCTTGTAAGTCAGTGTAAGACTTAATGTCAGGTGTACAGTTTTTAGGTGACATCAAGAAAGTATCCCTTCGTTGATGACTTTTATATTCTCCTCTCCTTTCTACTTGTCAGTGTATTGATGTTGTAATGAGAATGTTGATTTGGATTACTTAACGTTACTTCCTTGTTACAGGCAATAGAGGGTTCTCTATTGGGATCGGTGACGTCACTCCGGGGCAAGGGCTTCTAAGAGCAAAAGACGAACTTCTTAGTAGCGGGTAGGAATGATATTTCCTTCATTTATTAGTAAATGTAGTAAATGTAGATACATTTAAAACTAACTTGAAAAGTTTTCTTTTTACGCAAGCGTACAAACATATTATATAGTTATTACATTTTTAGATGAAATCCATGTAAATTTTTAGTTAATCCTATTTTTACTTAAATTATGAATATCATGTAAAGCGCATTAGAATATTTTTATAAATTATAGCGCTATATAAGTTTATTAAATTATTTTTAATTATTAAATTATTTTTATTTACCTTTTTTGTTGCCTCTCTCCCCTTTGCTAGGGCTTGCGATGTCTATGCATTTTTCACGTGATTTTGTTCAGCAGTTGTGTGAATTTATTGAATTCCGCTGTTTTGTCTTCGCTGCCGTCCACTTTCTTTTCTCTTTGCTTGTCCTTCCTTCATGTAGGCTGACATACTTTTACCTTACATCTAGTCAATACCAATGCAATTTGCACTGTACTTATAGAGCGGTTTTTATTTGAGTGTCGAAAGTAATTCTCGTTTTGCTTTGGTTTTGCTTTACTTTGCTCTCTGATTGGTTGAAAAATTTCGCGCCACTTTCTCCACCAATCAGAAGTAAAACTCAAACCAATCGCGACTTGCTCGCACGCGTTTTCCCGCGCTTGACGCCGGTTACATGTATTTGCTTCGAGTTCTGATTGGTTCATTGGGTAATTTGTGTTTGTTGTGATTGGCTGGGGTAATTACTTTGGTTTTGGTTTTACGACACTCATTTGAAAAGTGCTCTAAAGTACAAGCAATTGTTAGTCTTGGGATAGAGCAGTTATCAATTGAGTGTCGTAGTACCAAAACCTACCTATTGGTAGAGTAAGTAATTACTCTACCAATCACAACAAACACAAAGTACCCATTGAGCCAATCAGAACTCGAATTGAATTCATGTAACCGATGCCAAGCACAAAAAAAAAATGCATGCGACGTCACCATTGGTTTTGTTTTTTCCTCTGATTGGTCGAGAAAGTGGCGCGATATTTTTTAACCAATCACAGAGTATAGTGACGGAAAACCAAAGCAAACACGATTTACTTTTGACAAACAGTTGAAAACCAGTCTATAACTTTGATTTAATTAAAGTATAAGTTAAGCAGACACAAAGCTACACGAGGTCACTCTTAGTGGTGGTGAATGGTCTTACCAAAAATTAGGGTCTCGCAAAATGTCAGATGAATTGAAAGCGTCTCGCAGTCTCGTTTTTTGAGCGATTCTTTGCGTCCCGGAGTCTCGAATTTCGGTAAAAACACCCTCGGATTCCAAATTTTTTCAACCTAGCCGTCCTAGGATCGCAAACTTTTAGCGAGACCGCTTAGCGGCTTGACTTTTTAGAAATGAACCTCGAAGTTTTGATGTACTTAGGTAACCCCTTTAGTTGTCCGAAACTGATCTGAAAGTCTCGAGTTCGAATTTTTATGTTCTAAAAAGTTTTGGATCGCATTTTGAAAACTCCAAAAGCTCGGTCTCGCAATTTAAAAATTGAAAGGGTTTCGGGCTTGAACAAGAAAATGGTCGTATCGCCGTCTCATATTTACCATCCGCTACACCTGCTCTTGTGAGCCGTTTATGTTGTGGTGTAGCTTGTCAGCAGGCTCACTTGAAGGACTCACTAAGTAGGCCTGTTCGCAAGCTAGTTGTGGTACTGTTTTTGTCTTGTTTTTAAGTCAGTGAAGTTGAGAGTTTGACAATGTTGAACTAAAGAATAAAAGGGGAAAAAAGTCTTATTTTCTCTTTTCTGTTCGTTTGTTCCAGTTATTCCAAGTGTGACAACTTCATTCAGGATTTTAAAGAAGGCAAGTTACAAACCCAGCCAGGTTGCAGCGCGGATGACACACTTGAGGTCAGTAGATGATGAAACTACTATACTTGGAGCGATTTTCATTTAAATGTCGAAAGTATTTTGCGTTTTGCTTTACTTCGCTCTGTGATTGGTTAAAAAATCTCGCGCAACTTTTTCGACCAATCAGAAGTAAAACTCAAACCAATCGCGACTTGCTCGCACGCGTTTTCCCGCGCTTGACGCCGGTTACATGTATTTGCTTCGAGTTCTGATTGGTTTATGGGATAATTTGTGTTTGTTGTGATTGGTTGGGGTAATTACTTTGGTTTTGGTCTTACGACACTCATTTCTAAAGCGCTCTAATTAGTAATTAACAATATTATGAATATGAATATATATGAAATAATCATATATTTGAACTGCGGATAAAGATAGAATTATATGAAGATCATCGCAGTGAACGTGTTTCAACTTAAGCAGTTGAAAAGAAGAAACCTGAAAAAATTCAGGCTTGAACGGGAATCGAACCCATGACCTCTGCGATACCGTTGCAGCGCTCTAACCAACTGAGCTATCAAGCCAACTGGGAGCTGGTCAATTGTGAGTTCGTATTTATTTGCAGTTCAAATATATGATTATTTCATATATATTCATATTCATTTCTCCATCTACGGGATAAATACGAACTCACAATTGACCAGCTCCCAGTTGGCTTGATAGCTCAGTTGGTTAGAGCGCTGCACCGGTATCGCAGAGGTCATGGGTTCGATTCCCGTTCAAGCCTGAATTTTTTCAGGTTTCTTCTTTCTTCACTGCGATGATCTTCATATAATTCTAACAATATTATGATGACCCTGTCAATCATTCATAGTTGACTGACTGGCAGATTGCACCTGTGAAAACCTGAGTAATCAATGTTTCTAGTTTTCACAGCCATTAACATGACGGCTTAACTTAGCATGCACCATCAACTGACATACACAATTTGACCCTACTGCTGACGTGTTCTTGTGGAAACTTCTGTAACTGGTCTACAAAGTATGCCTTTTCGGGACTACTCTCACCGAAATGATCAAACTGGACAAACTACTGATACTCCTGGGCGCAAACCATCTACTAAACAACAGTATTTTTAAGGACTACTTTAACTCGTACGATTACACCAAACAAATACCTGGTGGATTCAAACCATTTGTCGACGTACCGTTCTTTTTTGTATGATTACGTTGAGCGTTCTTTAAAACGGACACATCTGGAGCAGCCCTGAAGATGTATGGGGTATTTCAGATTGCTTAACAATAGAACGGTTTTTGATTGAGTGTCTTTAAAACAAAACCGAAATTACTACTCTAGCCAATCACGACGGAAGCAAACAACACGATGAACCAATCAAAACTCGAAGCGCATTCATGTAACCGGTGGCAAGCGCGGGAAAACGCGTGCGAGCGAGTCGCGATTGGTTTTCATTTTAATCCTAATTGATTGGGTGAGTGGCTTGAACTTTTTTGTAAGAAATGACAAAGCTTAGTAAAGCAAAACCAAAACAAAAACGAATTACTTTTGGCAGTCAACTAAAACTACCGTACGGCTACTCATAGAATTTTGCGTTCGCTTGTTTACCCCCCGGGGCTTATTTAATTTCGGGCCTCATGAGCGAGGGGCTTAATAGAGAGGGGGCTTAATAGAGAGGGGGCTTAACAGAGAGGGCGACTTAACAGACAGGGGGGCTTATTAGAGAGGGGGCTTAATAGAGAGGGGGGCTTAACAGAGAGGGGGGTTATTAGAGAGGGGGGCTTAATAGAGAGGGGGCTTATCAGAGAGGGGGCTTATCAGAAAGGGGGGCTTAATAGAGAGGGGGGCTTAACAGAGAGGGTGACGTAACAGGCGGGGGGCTTATTAGAGAGGGGGCTTATTAGAGAGGGGGCTTAATAGAGAGGGGGACTTAGCAGAGAGGGGGGCTTAATAGAGAGGGGGACTCAATTGGGAGGGGGTTTATTAGAGAGGGGGGTTAATAGAGAGGGGGATTATTAGAGAGGGGGCTTAATAGAGAGGGGGGTTAACAGAGAGGGGGGCTTAATAGGGAGGGGGGATTATTGAAGAGGGGGGCTTAATAGAGCTTTTACGGGATACTAAGTTGTGTGGTCTGTGTTTTCTTTTTTCAGGCTGTCATTCTAAAGGAGTTGTCTGTAATAAGAGATCATGCTGGAAAGGCGTGTCTGCGTGAACTTCACAAGTCAAACAGTCCTCTGACCATGGCTGTGTGTGGCTCAAAGGGTGAGTGCCTCTGTAGGAGGGGAGGGGAGGGGAAGGTACTTTTTTGCGGAATGGACAAATATATAATATTACTTAAAAACTTGTAAATTAAGAGTGAAAATTACCCTGATTAATTTACATACATTTTCGGATGCTTTGCCTTTTTTTTCATTATTATGGAATAAAACAAAGAAACAAAACAAAATAATTAAACAGAAACGGAGGACAAAAACAACGCACCACAGACAATGCAGACACTATTTTTTTCGCAAACTAACGTGTGCCTGGAGGGTTATAACTTTTAGAAATTTGATTAGGGATGTGTGGTTCAAAGGGGTAGTGCCTCTGGAGGAGGGGAGAGGGGGTGTTATATAAAAGTGACGAAACACCCGGGGCTATCCTCGGAATTTTATTGGGGGATGCGACCCTAGTGCTATTTCAGGGCAAATTATTCTGTGTTTCACTGTCTTCTTCAGACTTAACCTCAAACTATTTTGCCCCCTTTGAGCAAATATGTGTTTAAAATAGTCAAACTTTATACCACATTTCAGTCCAACGCTACTAGGCCCATACCTTACATGGCTTTAAGACGCAATCCATTAGGAAATTGAGTAAATTTAATTTCCAGTGGACAAAAATCTTGTACCAGAATAATTCAAAGCATATCGCATTCTTTTTTACATTTTTTGAGAGCTATAGTTGTAAGTTGTTATCTGTAATAACCCCAAAGACAATTTCTTATAGGAGCCCGAGAAAATAAATTTCAAATTTCACAAAATGAAGTCTCACGCATAAAAATTTACCTATTTTACCCGTGTTTACACAATTCCTGTGAAATTTGAAATTTAATTTCACGGGCTCCCATAAGAAATTGTCTTTGGTGTTATTACAGATAACTAAGTACGTCTATAGCTCTTAAAAAGTGTAAAAAAGAATGCGATAAACTTTAAATTATTCTGGTACAAGGTTTTTGTCCACTGGTTACTCAATTTCCTGATGGATTCCATCTTAATACGTTAGGGTTTCAACGGTTTTACTACCTCCCTCCCTCCTACCCTACCACCCCCTCCTACCTCCCCCTTTCCCCTTCGTAGATGTTCACTGAAAATTTCAAAAGAAACCTTTGAAGGTACTAGGAACTTAAAAAGTCTAAAAAATGATTTGACACTGGCATTAAACGTTAAAACGAACCTTTAAAATTACAGACGTTTCGATCGAAAATCTTCGATCTTCATCAATGATGGAACTGAAACTGTAACATTAAAACATATACGGCCCTAAATTACGCAGATTTCCAGCATATGAAAAGGGGGAAACTTGTTTCAGGAACTTGTTTTGTAGGCGTGGTTTAAATTTGTTTTTACCCTGGTATATTCAAAATTTATAAAGTGGTACTGACGTTTTCAGGTAAATGAAGGAATTGCCATAAAGCACCAGCTCATAAGGTGCCACGATTACTTTAACTGTTGATGTAGAATTTTTTCACTTCAGAAAGTTGATAAATCAAGAGTTTTTCTGTTTTTCTGTTCGCATTACATTCTCCCGTGATCTTTGTTTGCCGTTCAATTGTTTATTGTTGTTTGTTGTGACAGGTTCGTTCATAAACATATCACAGATGATTGCGTGTGTCGGTCAGCAAGCCATTTCTGGCAAGAGAATACCCAATGGGTTTGAGGACCGAGCCCTGCCTCACTTCCATCGCCACTGTAAGAACTGCTTGACCATATTTCTTGACATTCACTATGGTCTATTATGAATGCGCAAATCTGATTGGCTCCTTCGGATTGACTATTCGTTGTTAGAACATTTTGCTCATATAACGCGGGCTCTGATTGGTTGCATAGTCGTATTAGGTGAGGTTATGCATGGCCTTGTCGTCACGTATCACTTGTTTGGCATTATCTTTTAAAAGAAGTAGAAAACAGCCACTTTGTGATGACATAAACGGATGCAAATGCTCGATGGAGTTTGTATGAATTCGAAAGTTTATGTGAACTGGAGTCTTCGGCAAACTCCTTGTTGTGCTTAAATCGTAAAAAAATCGTAATTTTAAACCTTCGAAAGAAAACTCTCTTGTTTTTTATTTTTTTGTTTATATGAGATGGCCTAAGTATCATCGTTTCATAGTTGCAATCGTTCAGTTTTCTGCTAACAAGTTTACTGCTGGTGCACGTTTCTCGAAAGCCCCGAATACTTTACGGCCTCAAAATCCCATTGGTAAAAACATGAACCACTCATTCTAAAAAGCTGTTATTCTAACATGTCTTCAAGATGAGAAATATTTAACTTCAAGCAACGTTTCATGCTTAGAAACTTCTTTGTTTACAAGATACAGTGTGAATTTTTGTTTCCGAAATGTCCCCGAAAAGTTATGGGATTTTTTCTTAAACTAACCAGGATTTCCCTAAAATGAGATTTGCTTCCCCAACTACCGCCAGCGAATACTAAACTTGTCAACTTTCGCCTCGTTTGACTTACTGTTGCATTTGTTCTTCCGTTTGTTTTACAGCCAAATCTCCCGCGGCCAAAGGATTTGTCAAGAACAGCTTTTACTCCGGTCTCACTCCAACTGAATTCTTTTTCCACACTATGGCTGGACGAGAAGGTACTGTGATTCTGCGTGAAGGCGTTTCCTTTTCTTTGTCTGAGGAGATGTCTGTGTGCAGACTAGAGGTATCCTGTGGTTACCGCGGCAACGAGTCTCGGTCGGCTTGGGACGGAGACTTCGATGCAGTACGGTCTTGTTTGAATTCAGGGGCACATTGAAAAGTTAGATAAATAATATTGAAAAAGGGATTAATATATAGATTTAGCCAAGCCTAAAAGCGGAGCCCCCCTTTTTGTTTTTGTTTGTTTTTTTGCTGGCAGTTATTAATTTGTGAAAATACTCTCATTCAAGTCGTTAAATGAAAAAAAAAAAAAAAAAGAGAGAAAAGAAAAAACAAAAGAAAAAAATTCCCACTCTCGCTGAGAACCGAACCCGGGTCGTCAGCGTACATAGCCGGAAATTAGTTCACATGGCCATGAGCGCTTGCTGTCACTTTTTAAGTTAAAATTAATACTTATTTCTTACTTCGTGACAAGCTGCCTATCAGCATGAAAATGCTGGTGTTTTTCCTGGCAAAATGTGTTCGGAACGCCGTAAAAACCATGGTTGTGGACAGAAAAAACCAAAAAGCACTAGCTCTGCTATATTTGGCGTCGAAACCGCTTGCGAAAAGCTGCGAACTCAAGCAGTGTGCCGACCGAGTTCGAACAGAACCGACAAGGCATATTTGAACTTTTCTCCTGAACTTTATCGCCCAATTTTTTTCGCCTAAATTAAACTTTCCCCTTTCACCAAAAAGACAACTGAGTATTCTTTTGAACTTTTTTTCCATTAACAAATTTGTTTTTGACTTTTGTTGTCTTTGCTTGTTTTGCTACAACGCGGGTCAGCATGCGATTTCGCGCCAAAAACACGCGGGATTCAACACAGGGTTATATCCAGTGTAACCCTGTGATGCGGACGGACGGACGGACGGACGGACGGACGTGCGTGCGTACGTACGTACGTACGTACGGACGGACGGTCACGTGACTATTACGTCACTACCAAAATTTCTTGGCTTGATAGGTTACCAAATTTCCTTAGCAATGGAGCTCCGCTGACGCGCTAGCGCGCTGGCTCCGCTACAAATTAAGATGTACCTTTTTGTAATTAAACAAGGCGGCATTATCAAGGAAAAGCTATTCCAGTGCAGAAGTAATCGTCTTGACAATTTTGCAAGTGGTTGTAAGCCCTTTAATGTTGCGTGGTGTTGGTCTTAAGTTAAGTCTGTGGATGAAATCCTACTTTCCAATGGCGTTGTTTGTTTTTCTGTATTTTACACCGTGAAACTGCTAGTTAAACAACGTGTTTTGACGATAAACGATGCATTTGTCATTGCAGGACTTGTGGATACAGCTGTCAAGACTGCAGAAACTGGGTACATGCAAAGAAGATTAGTAAAGGTACGGAGCATTTACTTAAAGTTTAAGCTTTTTCTCTCAACTTTAGGGGGAAGACTGCGTTTCATGGCGAAACATTCTGAAGGCCGCTTCTTCCGTATTTTTGGAGTTTCATTGTATAAGCAATTTTACTGTATACCAAACTGGTCGACAGTGTATTTCGCGCGCTCTGATTGGCTACTCAAACTCGGGATTGTATGTACTATTCACCACTCGGTATTGTTCTGGATTCGCAGGAGTTTTTCCTCATTTCTCAGGAAAAAAAAGAAACTCACTGGTTTGATGTATATTATACAAATTGTCTCTCGCGCATGAAATTAAAAACTTACAGAAGGTAAATAATGGTAGATATTTACCTCGCTGCTTCGCCCCTCGACTAATATCCACCACTTTTCATCTCCACTTCCGTGAATAATTGTTCAAGAAATTTGCTTTAAGTAGTTTGATTGTCAAGATGAAAGGTTGTTGACATTGATTGACGTTGACATTTTCAAGGACCACTCTCACTAGGACGATACTACTAGACAAATTTCCGAAACTCTTCGGTTCAAACCATTAACAATAGAAAGATTAAGCATCACGTTAACGGCAAACGCGAACTGCAAAAATACTACGTGACTATGAGTTTCCCCGCTATTTTTCACGTTTGCTGTTTTCAACGCGAAGAGGCCTGTTTTTGGGTTCGTTAAGAACGTGAGTATTTATTTGAAGTTTTCGAATCGTTCTGCTACAATTGTCAGCCTGTCTTTAAGCCCAGTGATGTTTTATTGATTTTTCTACTTAAACTAATCGGTTAACTGTCAGCGTTTGCACAAAAAGGAAGAAAAAGTAGGAGAAATTGAGCTGATGTTTGGCTTTAAGCTTCGCAGAGGATGTCAACTCTTTTATGAAAAAGGCACTTAAGGTGATTCCATTCAATTGCATTGCGCATCCTTTCTGCGCATCATTTATTGCGTGATTAGCGCGCGCACGAGCTCGCGCGCTTTCGGAACGTGATAGGTTTTCTATGGAAGCTGAGCTGTTTAGAGAAATAAATGATCGTTTTCTCCCAAACGAACCCGGTGACCCCGCTTTTTTATTCCATTTATTTAAGGAAAATACGACTTTGCATGATATATTCAAATTTGAAGAATTTTTCGTTATTCAGTTTTGAAATATTCCAGTTGATTCACTGTTACAGTCAGATTTTAGGCGTCTCACCGGAACCGTGCAGACGCTCGATTTGCCTATTATTTCAAATTAGTTTCATTGTTATGGCAATTTTAAGACGTTTTACTGTAACATTGTACTTCTGTCATAAGAATAATGTTTATATTTCATTGCCAGTTATAACTTTGTTGAAGTAATGGGTGTTTCCAGTACAAGGATAGGTTTTTTTAATATTGCTGTCTAAAGATAGCAAAGTACCTATATACTACAGCCCCGTAGCGTGAAATCAGACACGGTGACCCCCTCTTTTTATTTTATTTTTTTAATGTACTAGGTGTAATTAGTAACTCTGCAAAGTTTCAACAAATTCTCATTACAACTTCTTATTCGATGGAATCACCTTAAATTATGCAGTTACGTCAAAACATCCCGTGGGAATCACATTCAACCGGTAATTAATATCCTACATAACAGTTAAAAAGCTGTTTTGTGTATCCCGGCTTTTAAGGAGTTTACGCCTAGCTTAAGAAGAAATGTTACACTTTAAAACGGCGGACGGCAAACGGCGGGCTGACGTTTGCCTTCTGCCGTAAACGTGATGCTTAATCTCTCAATTGTTCAAATCCTTTTCCCCCCTGATGTGACTTTCAGTCTTTAGAGGACCTTGCTACCCAGTACGACTTAACAGTACGAAACTCAGTCGGTGATATAGTGCAGTTCATGTACGGAGGAGATGGCCTGGACCCCACAGACATGGAGGGAAAGGATAAACCGCTGGACTACAATCGCGTGTTCAGTCATGTTCAGGTAAGAGTCTTTCATTGCCGTTTTGGTTTAATACGTTTAGACCGGTTTTTCTTGTACTCTCCTGAAAGCAAAAGTTTTAAGTTTAGTAGTAAAGTGAAATCTCAATACATCAAACCCTGATAAATCCTAACTATCTCTGCGAAAAAAGTGGTTTTTCTTACGGCAATCATCTACAGTTATTCAACCCCGGATAATGTAAACTTTTCGTCAACTGGAACAGCGTTGTGAACCAATCATAACTAAGACCAAAAACATGAAATTGTTGTCAGGTGCGGTAAGCATGTAAGCGGTGCAATTTTCCAAGCGCGGGAAAACGTCCACCCGGTGCCAAGCGCGGGAAAACACGATGCCAAGCGCGGGCAAACATGTAACTGGTGCAAAGCGTGGGAAAACGTCACGGCTGCCAAGTGGAGAAAATCATGCAACCACGTTCAAACGCGGGAGAACATGCATCCAGTGACTAGCGCCGAAAAGTGCGCGTAATTCAGGTCACGATTGGTTTTGGATTTACTCGTGATTGGTTAAGAAAGCAGCATGATTTCTGTGATTGGCTAGAAAACTTACACGCAAAACCAAAGCACGCAAAGCCATGATTACTAGAGCAGCTTTCAGTTGAGTGTCGAAAGTAGTATTTATTTATTTTTTTCTCAGCGCGTGAGCGGGCAAGATGAACCAAATCCTGCAATCTGATTGGTTCCGGGAGCAGGCGGAATTTTCCGATCTTGACCGCGGTCAACGGTACGGCTCGAGTAAATCGAGCAGGAGTTAGCTACATGTATCGAAATTTGGGAAAATAAAGGGGTTTCTTTTAGTTATATTGCTTCCTGTGATTTCTGAGTTTTAACAGAGTAAAAAAGCGTATTTTGCTGCTCTGGTGTCACAAACGGCTTCGTTTCATGGTTCATTTTACGCGCGCTTGCAAAACGTTGCTTTCCGAAAACAACAAGACACGTTTAACTTTTGAAAAACAACAAGAAAAAAATAAAAATATTATTTGCCGGCCTTGGTCGGTCCGTATTGAGAAAAACTGTGCCCTCGGTCTTGAGCACGGCCCTCGGCCCGTACTCAAGACCTCTGGCACAGTTTTTCTCAATACGGACCTCCCGGCCGGCAAATAATATATATGTTTGCTTTGGTGTTGCATTACTGCGCTCTCAGATTGGTTAAAAAAAGCTCGCGCCACTTTTTCAAACCAAAACCAATCGTGACTTGCCCTCACGCGTTTTCCCGCGCTTAACGCTTATTACTTGTATTTGCTTCGATTTCTGATTGGTTCATTTTGTGTTTTGTTCCTGTTGTGATTGGTTATAGAGCAATTACTTTGGTTTTGGTTTTACGAAACTCGTTTGAAAACCGCTCCATCAAGCATCAACTGGGAATCGCTCTATCCTCTTTCCTGTTTTTTTGTATGTTCAGTGTTCGGTGCCCGTGAAAGACGAAGAACCCCTTACCTCATTGGAGATTCTTAAGGAAGCTTTACAAGCTATTGACGGGCCTGACTTCTACGACTGTGGAAATGAATTCAAAAAAGATTTGAAGTGAGTTGTTGTTAACGCCCTATAGTGTGTAATAGTCACATTTTGATACAAGTGAGAGTGCTGCTAGGATTTGATGATGAGTATTAGAGGACTTTTATTAGAGGTTAAGCCTGTTCAAAACAAATCGCTTTTCAAATTTGTTGTTTATAAATTCTCGTGTGCTGGCTGTAATGCCAGCTACATTGGCCAGACCACTCGCCACATTTGTGCACGTGTTCGTGAGCACCTCTTGTCGGACAAGTCTTCACATGTTTACAGGCACCTGCAGTCATCTAGGGCCTGCCATGCATGACTCTTGCACTGCAGAATGTTTCACGATCTTAGATTCTGCCGTCTCGAAATTCCAAATTAAGATCAAAGAGGCGATGCATATTAAGTGGGAAAATCCTACTCTTAATCAGCAGCTAAAGCATCTAGAGTTATCTCTTTCCTTTTAATTACTTTGTTCTTTTTTTTGTGTGTGTGTGTATGTCTTTTATTTCATCATTCTTGTTATTGGAAGTATTTTTTTTTGTGTGTGTGTATATGTGTTCCTAAGTCACTTAAAGTAACTATGCGCGCGCTATTTTTGTTTCCCGCGTATTTCATATTCAATTTGTAAACGTCAGTTTTAAAGCGTAATTTTGTAACGTACTTTAATACGAAAATTCAAATGCACAACCGTTAAGGCTCATTTGCAACTGAAGATGACATGAGAATGTCGAAACATGTTTTGTAAATTGAAAACTGTTGTTTCTTTATTGAGAGTTATCGTCACTCTGCTGTCTTTACGTAACTAATCAGAAGACTTGTTGACAAACAATCGTAAGGCGTTCAGTTTCAAGGGTGTTTGTGCAGTTTTTTAAGAGTTTCAATTGTCATTTGCAAAGAGGATTTGAAGTGGATGGACAAATCATTCTTCTTGTTCCGCCGAACCAGCTGCCATTTTGATTCACGCGCGTGAGCCAGCTGCCATTTTGATTCACGCTCGTGGACCACGCTCGTGCCTTCCATAATTAGAAAGAGCGACTTGGAGCAATTCTATTTGTAAGCAATTTAAGCAATGGTTTTTTTTTTCGATTCCACAAGCTTTCGATGCCAATGCATTGCTCTGTGATACCAGCGTGTTGCTCAGCGATACCAGCGCATTGCTCTGCGTTACCAGTGCATTGCTCTGCGATACCAGTGCGTTGCTCTACAAACTGAGCTTTGAATATGAAGCCTTGAGTTATTGGGAGCAAGTCAATTGTTGGGTTCTTACATCGCGTATACGGAATGGACGACAAAATGAATACATGAAAGACATAAATGAAATGGATAAAATGGTCTTTTCAGTGTGTAAACAATTCAAACAGTTGCTTTCCTTAGCGTGAAAAACGATTTTCAAAGCTATCACGGTTGTCACACTCGTGGCTTTGCGGTTTGTTTGTTTTTTTTTTTAGCCTGTTTACACCCGCTGTAATACAGTTGAACCTCCCTTTAGCGACCACCAAAAATGTCAAGCCAAAGCGGTCGCTTACGAGAGGTCAGACTTTTGGAGGTCTCAAAATGAAGTGTAGTATCTTTAGCGGAGAATGAGGTTCACAAGTACATTACATTAACAAATAAGTTATTAGGTTTGTATGGCGTTATTCTGTTCAGTTTGAGCCCAGTGAGATGGGAACACATGTCAAGTGGTCGCTTTCCGGAGGTTAAGGGAGTTTTAACGTCACGAGGATTTTGCTATTTTAGGTCAATTCTGTGCGAAAATCATTACTTACTGCCTTTACTCATACACAAAATGCTCCTGTAAAACTATGAAGAGGATATCAAATGAATTTTAACAGGGTGGTTTTTGAAGACATAGCATCAAAACTTAAAAAAATTGGCCCAATTTGTTTACACTTGAGGGGCACAAAGATGGCGGTTAGCAACCGTTGCCAAGATCAGTGTCACGTGAGTGAAAACCAAGAATCCATTTCCATCCTTGCTATCGGTAGCAACAGACGACAGGAAACAGTTTCAGTGTGGTAAGATAGTCTTCAAAAACAAAGGTAGACCATTATTTTTGGAATTTTATTGATGCGAAAACACTTTTCAGCTTTTTAAAAAGATACTAAAATAGCGTGACATAGCCCCTTTAAAAACAGTACGAAAGTTCAAAATGACAACCCGAAAGTAGCCGCTTACGAGAGGTGGTCGCCAACGAGAGGTCTGACTATAGTGTTCCCCCACTTACCCCTCCCCTAACCAAACATTTTTTAGCTACTTTCACTTGGAACAAAAAGTTGGGTTAGGGGAGGGGTAGGTGGGGGTTTCCCCGAAACGTGAAATGATCCGTGATTTCACTGAGAAAATTTTCTTTTTTTGGAAAAGTGGTCGCTGAGGGGAGGTGGTCGCACAGGAAGGTTCGACTGTATGCTTTCAGATATTCATTAGGTCACAAAAAAGATAACTGGTACATGGTGATGTTACGATGTGGCTACTTTTAAGAAGCGTTTAAAAACACTGTCTCGCTGGTACGAAATAGACTGCGAGTTGTCTCTAATTTTGGCGATGGCGATTGTGGGGCGGGCGAAATACACACACGCGCGCGCGAAAGTTCGAGGAGACGCGACGCGAAGGGAGCGCCGAAAATTTTCGGCGCTCCCTTCGCGTCGCGTCTCCTCGAACTTTCGCGCGCGCGTGTGTATTTCGCCCGCCCCACAATCGCCATCGCCAAAATTCGAGACTACTCGCAGTCTAGGTACGAAATGACTCGCAAACCCAAATGCAAACGTAAATGTTGAAACTTCTATTAAAACGACCACAGTCCAAGTCCTGCTGTTTTAACACTTTTACTCTGAAGAGTGCCTAAAATCAAAATTCAAGAGAAATCCCAAATTTCGTTTTGAAACATACTTTAAAATAAACAGTACCGTGTGAAAGTACTGCTGAAGAGGTTTCATCGGAATGGTCACACCATAGGAATCAAAAGTTAGAACCACAGAACCACAGAATCAAAAGTTAGAACCACCTTAGATGCCTCTATAGCTGACTAGAGAAGTAGTCTCCCATTTCCCATCTGCAAGCCCATCTGCAAGAGCAAGTACGTTTAAGCATCGAAAGTGTAAACGCATGAACAGTTAAAAGGAAAATTTTCCTTTCATTTGCAGTTGTTTGACATCTGAACATTGGAAACGCTATGCTTCAAATGCATATTCATGTATCGGTAACCTTGCGTTTGCTTTTGAACGCTTGCTCCACTGCTTTTGCATCTTTTTTTTTTTCATCGCGCTTGTAAACCAGGATAAACCCTTTAAGTCCTAACAGTGACGAAAATGAAATTTCTCTTTACATCATCACTACTTGTTCTAACGTTCAAGTGATGAGAATAAAAGAAGTGATCACCAAGGATAAGACGTCTTGAAATTTAGGCAAATTCTCTTTACTAGTTGCATAAGAAATGCAAGGAGAACAGTAAGGAGAATATGCATTTTCATATCAGAAATTAAAGGATTAAAAGTAATTCCATGTTACTATTACTATTTCAGAACGTTTGTTGCAAGCATTGCAGGCAAAGTAGAAACGAAACATCTTGGCTTGGAGAGGTATATCATAAGCTCTTTTTTGATTGTTTTAGGACTCATAGAGCACTTTTAAATTGTCGAAAGTAATGTTGTGTTTGCTTTACTACACTCTCTGATTGGTTAAAAAAGCTCGCGCCACTTTCTCAGCCAATCAGAAGTAAAACCAACTTGACCTTTACACCTTTACGTTTTTGTAAGATTTTGTATCGGTTTTCCTATTCTTTGTTGTACTCGTGATGTCCTTTAAAATTGCACGTTTAAAATGTATTAGAGACTATGGTAGTGTGTATCTTTAATGTATCATGTATGTTATCTAAAGTAGCTATTTGTTTATTAATTAATTAGTTCATTTTCAGTTATTAATTAATTAATTATTTATTTATTTATGTATTATATATTTAGGTATAGACTTATTCATTCACTTAATTACTTTATTGTACTTAGTTGTTACTGTAGTTATCATTGTAAATTTTGACGTTAATAAAATGTTATGATTAACAAAAACGTGACCTTTACACGTCTTTTGGTCACAAAAAGCTATTTTTTACAGATGGTTGTAGGGCCTTAAGTCTAGGCTTGGGTAAATTCTGCCGGCAGAATTTCGAGCAGAATAAGCGATTTTTGAGGCAAGCATGCTGCCGGCAGAATAAGGCAATTTCGAGCAGAATTTGAGCAGAATAACGGGAAATCAATGAATGATATGCGTAACAGTTGTAAGAAAAAATTGAAAACAAGATACAAAACAAATGGAAAATACCTTGTGATTAATGTGATTATTAGCTAAAACGCACCCGCATGATTCACTGTTTAGTCTGATATTAGTGATATAAAGAAAGAAGAATTACAATTTTGCTACACAAAATGAATATCTAATTAGTATTTAAGGTTAGGCCCAGGCTCCCTTCCATATTTGCGAAAATACATGAGGTCCGAAGGGCCGAAAATTTTTCGGGTACCGAGCAGAATTCGAGCAGAATAAGGGTGTTCGAGCAGAATTTCGAGCAAAATAAGCGGTTTTTACGAGCACTGCCGGCAGGCAGAATAAGCCATTTTACGAGCAGAATTTATCCAAGCCTACTTAAGTCCAATGAGAGAGAACGCTAACAATAAGGCACCTGTAAAAATAGAAGGGTGGAGCACTTTTTCGCTTTGCCCTACCTAGGGAAGCCAGTGTTCGCCCCAGTGCTTCCTCTTAATAATAGGTGTCTGTCTGTCTGTCTGTCTGTCTGTCTGTCTGCCTGCCTGTTTGTCTGCCTGTAGGGCTAACTATTTTCTCTCTTATTTTGTGTAGGGCGTTTGAGATGAATGATGTCCCCAGAGGTGAGTCAGTTGTTTTGGTCATGAGAAATAGTAACAGTTCATTCAAGGTTCTTAGTGCGACCCTTTGATTGTTCAGCTGGAAGAACTTATCAGCAAAGCAGAACGAATAGCTATTATTCCGTGAAGTCGGGTGTGAGCAGTCTCGAGACAAAGGCAACAAGTTCCTTCTTCGTCCAAAAAGGTTTTTCAAAGCGTCTTTCTCCGCAATAATTTGAGTTCTCCAACCAACCAGCGCTTCACTTTGTTTCCTTCTGTCAGTGTTTTCATGGGTGGACCGCTGTACCAAGTCTCAGCTGGCGCACTTCTTGAACCTGTGCAAGGAAAAATACTCCAGAGCAAAGATTGAGCCCAGCACAGCAGTGGGCGCCCTGTGTGCGCAGAGTATTGGGGAGCCTGGGACGCAAATGACGCTGAAAACGTTTCACTTCGCTGGAGTAGCTTCCATGAGTATCCTTGGTTATTGATAGTTTGTGTTCGATCGCGTGACGTTCACGTGGTCGAAGTAAATTAAGACCACCCACTTCTCTCCAAATCGTTTCATCTCAGTTGCCGTATACTCAAAATGTACACGTGTACTTAGCTTCATGAAAAAATGAGGCGTCCATATTTCGCACTTTTGTCATCACTGTTTAGTTCACCATCTAAAGAAATTTACTGTCAACTTTAAAGCTTCTAATTGCTAACGTATAAGTAGAAAATAAACTTAGTAAGAAAACAACGTTTTTGAACAGAAAGCGCTGACTCAAAAGAAGATTGTGAAAACAGATGCAAAATAATTTATTGCTGTCGGTGCATAGCAGAAATGAGCCACTTTTGGTGGTAGAAACGATGCATCAACTTGCAGAAATAAAGGTTGATTGTCTCTTGTAAGCGACCATCCCCTTTGAGCGACCATGCTTATGAAAGCCCGTTTGAGTTACCCCTGATAAGCTTAAGAAAAACTGGTTTTCACTTTCATTTTCCTGCGTATTTTGTGTTAAGTATGTTCTTAACTAGACCAGATATCACACTTGGTGTTCCCAGAATAAAGGAAATCATTAACGCTTCTCGGTCTATAAGCACTCCGATCATCTCTGCACAGCTGATGAACGACAAGAATGCTGACGAAGCCAGAAAAGTCAAAGGGCGGATCGAGAAAACCCTACTAGGGGAGGTATGGGGATAGACGAGTTTTTTGTTAGTGGGCTAGAGGAGGCAAAAGGCCGATCGAGAAACCCTAATAGGGGAGGTATGGGGACAGACAGGTTATCGTTTGGTGGCCTAGAGGAGTCAAAAGGTTGATGGAGAGAACCCTACTAGGGGAGGTATGGGGACAGACGAGTTATTTGTGGGGGGGGGGGCGGCTAAGAGTGTCAAAAGGCAGATTGAGAGGTCCCTACTAGGGGAGGTATGGAAGCAAACGAGTAACTTTTGGGTTGTTTAGGATCGAAAAGACACTACTGGGGGGAGGCACGCGGACAAACGAGTAACTTGAATGGTGGATTAGATGGTTCAAATTGGGATAAAGAAAAGCTGAGTAGGGGAGGTAACGGGTCAACAAAGTAGCCCGTGGTGTGAGCTAGAATAGAACACTTTAAGTATAGAATTGAACATTTAAAGTTTACACTTAGTATTTCTTTACCCTTCATGTTGTAATATATGCTGTCTTGCCTCTTCTGCAGACATTCATGTGTATTGTAACTAGTTTATAAGGCTCTTTATCTGTTATTATCTCTTTCTTTCTTGTACCTAAAGTTACACTTGTGTGTTAGTGGTGTTTGTAAAAACAGTTATCATTAAAAAAGGCCCGGTTAATCCGACCAACCCGTTGTTGTGGCCCATCTGTTCCCCTTTTGTCGGGGCTACAAAGTAGATGTTTGTTTTGTAGAGTTTGTTGTAACAGGTTTGACCACTTGAGCTTGTTTGACAGGTTTCAGAGTACATCGAGGAAGTGTTCCTACCTGATAGTTGTTTTATTCTTGTTAAACTGGCCATGGACAGGATCAGACTGCTTAAGGTGAGGTTTTGAACTGAGGGAGGGGTGGGAGGGGTACGTTAGAGCTAATCACTGTGGCGTCGATGCAAATTTCCCTTTCGTAAACGGTCGTTGCTATTTTTTAAAAGAATTGTTGAAAAGTTTTTTTTACTAAAAAGAAAGACATTCACAACCTAGAATCGAACCCGGTCGTTTTGTATACTTATCTCTCTCCCTTACCACTACACTACCACGCCAATCCGCCACAATCCCGAAAAATTAAAGTATATATTATAATTAACTGTCCTTCATAACTGATACGTCTATAATAGGTGACCCTAGCCCTTTCCCGAACTTTTAACCTAAATTCAAGTTGGGCTTAAGCTTTGTTCTTTCTGAGACTATTTAAATATGTATTTGTTATCTCTCTGTAACTTAATCCAGAGAATATATTACATCTTCCATGACTAAAGGTTTGGTTACCAATGATGGCATAGACCGTCAAAAGTGGCAACGACCATATACGAAAGGGAAATAGGTGGGGTCGATAGGCCTGGATACGTTTAACTTGTAAACAGGCCATTTTCGTGATGACGTCGTTTTAAGACAATTAGCAGGATTCGTCTTTACTGCTTCAGTGTTGTAATTCCAGGTTTTTGATATTAGTAAACAGTTGGGAAAATAAGCGGCATCCATACTGTTTTTAAATTCATGGGCATTTTATCAATGTTGCAATGTTACTACCGTTGATTAGACAACTATCGCCCGTGATTTTTTGAATTACTCGTTTCGACACGATAATCGCTTTGGACATCGTGCTCGCTATCACAAACGGCCAAAAATAACATATTCTTTTGTTTTGGTTAGTTGCACGATTTTTGTCACTCAGAACTCTTTCTCGGTTCGTTACTGTTTTAATTCTAATCTATGCCTTTTTGCAGCTTGAAGTTGATGTCGACTCAATACGGTTTGCTATGTGCAATACAAGAAAACTTAAGCTTAAACCTCAGGTAAGAGTGGGCTCTGTAGGTTCCTTCCGGTAATAAAACCGTACTCATAACCCCCTTTTCCGTTTTGCTGCTAGTTATACCCCCTCTCCCTCTGTCTATCAGTCGTAACCCCCTTACCCCTTGCCCCTCTCTTCGCCACTCTTAAGTGCCCTCCTTCTCTCTCTCCGCTAGTGTTAACCCCCATTCAGCCTCTCTCTGCCAGAAATAATCCCCTCCCCCTTTCCCCTGTCTCGGCTAGTCATAAGTCCTCCCCCCTGTCTCTACGCCTCATAAGCCCCCTCTCTCTACGCCTGTCAGAAGCCCCCCCCTCTCTCTACGCCTGTCATAAGCCCCCCTCTCTCTACGCCTGTCAGAAGCCCCCCTCTCTCTACGCCTGTCAGAAGCCCCCCCCTCTCTCTACGCCCGTCATAAGCCCCCCCTCTCTCTACGCCTGTCATAAGCCCCCCTCTCTCTACGCCTGTCATAAGCGCCCCTCCCCTCTCCTACTGTGTATCGATTTTAACCCCCCTCCCCTTCCCCCTCTCTCTGCTAGTTATACATTAGACGGGCTATTCAAATGTTCGTTATCGGGAAGTTTTGTGCTTTCTGGGCAGATTGAACTAATGCACAGCTAGAACACTAACTCTACTTGCAGTGTAAAGTCCAATTTTTAGAAGTCTTTCAACGCTTCGCTTTCGAATTCTGTCAGGGTTCACACGGTCATGGAAAGGTCATGGAAAGTTGTGGAATTTGAAATTTGCATTCCAGGCCTGGAGAAAGTCATGGAAATTAGAAAAATGTGTTTGGGTCAAGGAAAAGTCATGGAATTTCAGTTTTTTTTTCCAACATTGTTTGTAGCTGATGGTTGAAAAGTAGAGAAATTGAGAAAACTTTATGGTAAGCACCAAAACGTTCAGCCAGTGGGACATTTCACTTGTTGTTTTCACCAGTCCTGTAGTCAATTCTGAGGTCACGTAATTGGATTGAAAGTCATGGAATTTTCTTTCCCAGTTTCTGTGTGAACCCTGAGTCTGAATGTATGTGTCCCTTTTCCTTCCCCACCCTTTTAGTCCTGCTACGTTCTTAGCAGGACTAAGAACCTAGATTTACAATTAGTCCAGCTTAAAAGGACGGAAAAGGGATCTACGATGTCTTGTTAACTGGTTAATAACTGCTACTTTCCTTGCAGCAAGTTACCGCCATTAGCAAGTCGGAGCTGTGCATTTACCCAACTGAGAGTAGTAAATCCTCCCTTCACTACACCATGCAGACGCTTAAGGCAGACCTACCTGGCGTCCTGATCAAGGTATCACTGCATTACTAACATAGGGCCAACACAGGACCAACATAGGGCCAACACTGGACCAACATAGGGCCAACACAGGACCAACGTAGGGCCAACGTAGGGCCAAGGAAAGAGTGTTACCTTGGCAGTGGGGTAACCCTAGCACTCGCATGTTTCTTCTTATTTTTGTCTCGTGGTTGCAATCATAGCAACCAAAGAGATTATGTGGACACATAGGCACATTCCTGTTGTTATTTCCGGAAGCAGTCGTGTCGATTCGGTGTTGTTAGTGTGATGTTCGGTATTTTGAAGAGAGTAGCTTCGCTATGTTTTCTGGCCTTGTCAGAGATGTTTTCGTTGTTTTTAGGCGCTGATGTATCAGATAGCTAGGGTAATGGGGAGGGAAAAAGTCACGAAAACAAATGTTCAGTTCTCCTTGTTATTTTCAGGGTCACAAGAATGTAAACCGTGCTATAATCCACGTGGATGAAAAGAAAGGCGACACATACAAGCTGCTGGTGGAAGGCGATGATTTGCTTTCTGTCATGTCTACAGTCGGTCAGTGATATTTTTGTTAACCCTTTCACTCCCAAGAGTTCCATAAATCAAAACTTAAGAGGAAATCCCAAATTTCGAATTTCATTTTGTAAAACACTTGAATATAAATAGTACTGTGCGAAAGTACTGCTGACGAGGTTTCATTTAAATGCTAAGTCCATAGGATTTCATCCACAGACTCAGAAGTTAGAATCACCTGAATGTCTCCATAATTGACACTGGGATTGAGGAGATTAATTGGTTTAACTTGCCTCAAACCTTCATCTTCCAGCTCAAAATTGATTGAACAAAAGTACCAAATTTAATGAGTTTCAGTCACGTCCAGATCGTGATGAAGTTTGTCTGTTTTCAGGTGTTAAAGGAACAGCAACAACCTCAAACAACACAGCTGAAGTTGAAAAAGTTCTCGGCATTGAGGCTGCCAGGTTTGTTGACTTAACGTTTTCAATGTGAAGGCGCATATTCTTGCTCCAGGTCGCTTGTTCTTATTATGGAAGGCGCGCGTGTGGTCCACAAGTGTGAATCAACATAGCGGTTTGTCCACGGGGGAGAATCAAAATGGCGGCTTGTTCTGCTCGTATCCTATACTTCACCGATTTTGCATCGCGTGTGACACACCCAATATTCCGCGCGCTTAGAAAAAGTTATCGCGCGCTATAAACGAACGTACGTATCATCCCTTATCTCTGCACGTCCTTTATCAGAAAATACGAGCGACTTGGAGCAAGTCTAGAAGGCGCACTCTAAAGGGGGAATTCCCAGGAGGCCAGGGCTTATTTGTCAATCAACAGTGAACAGGACAATAGCTTGAAATTATCGGGGAATGAATTTTTGAAGTTTCCTTTCATAATCGCTTAAACCAAGGAAAGTTAAAGAATGGAATTTTTTCATTGACATAGTTTTTATTGCCAGAAGTAGAGAGCAAAACGAAACAGAAGTATGTACAAATAAAACTTCTCAGACTTGCGTTTACAGATGATGTTGCGTTTACCCTGGCAAATCTACAATTATTTTAATTGTTGAGTTTTTTAATATTATGTTGTAAATTTGTGGTTAAGAGTGGCTTAAGTTATTGAAGTATTGAAAAAAGTTAAACCTGCCAAAGTAAAATTCACATCGGCAGATGACTTTGATCGAGTGTATGAGCAGGCAAAAAATGAACTTAGTGCCTAGCAATCAACTTTAAAGAAAACAACTTTATAGACAACACAAAAATGAAACTTCATTGTCGCTTGCACTTATCACGTGTACTGTTAGCTGTGATTGATCGTGTCACGTGTCTTCTGCTGCCAGGACAACAATAATGAATGAAATCAACATGACAATGAAGAGCCACGGGATGAGTATTGACGGACGTCACGTGATGCTACTAGCTGACCTCATGACGTATAAGGTAATGTTAATTTCCATATTTGGGCACTTTGAAGGGAGGGGTTGTGGGTAGGTCTTAGAGGGGGTTTCGCCCTGCTCTTCCTGAGAGGAGTCTTCAGTATTTCTGGTACACGTGTGCGGAAACCTTTCTCTCTATTGTCAACAAAAGCCTTGAGAACGGGGGGGGGGGGGGGGGGTACTCCCACGTGAAATGGCTCGTTGGATAACTTGAATTAATTCTAGAGAAGATATTTGTCAAATGTCTTGAAATGTAACGAGTGCATTGCGAATAATCGCTGCATTACTGAGAAGTCACCAAAAGAAGCGGACTCAATATCTTGGATATTTAGGCATGCGCCCCATTTAATGGGACTTTCATGGCAGCTTGAAAAACCGGCAGTAGGGTCGGGTACTTTGTGTCCTCACTTTCTCTTGCACGGTTATTCACCAACACGTTTTGCCAATGACACATTGAATGATTTTTGGAAGAAGAAACTTTATAATCCACATCAAACAAAATAAATGATCGCTTATCGGCGCCGCATTTGTTTTCCCCCACCCTTATGTGCGCTTGACTTGCGTTAGCAGGTGAAAGAACAAAACGCGCGAAAACTATGTTGAGCCATCTTAACCCTTCAAGCCGCAATAGTGATCAGCATCAAATTTCTCCTTATGTTATCAGTGCCTTACAACACATACAGGTCTCGAGAACTAAGGAAAATATCACCAAAGATCAATTGTCTTGATGTTTAAACAAGTTCTCCCAACTAGTCCTTAAAAAGTGTATAGAGACCAGTAAGGAGAATTTGCTTAATGCTGTTGGGGCTTAAAGGGTTAGACAACAAGATAAGGTAAATTTAGGAGTAGAACGAACTAATTTTAGTGATTTGCCAAAAAATCGCTTAATTTGGTGAAATTATTTAGTATCGTTGTGCAGATTTGCTGCGTTTTCTTGTGTTGACTGTTCTTTTCTCTCCCCAGGGGGAGGTGCTGGGTATAACAAGGTTCGGATTAGCGAAGATGAAGGAAAGTGTTCTTATGCTTGCGTCTGTAAGTATACGCATTGATCTTTTGCCAAGATGTGTAAATAAATGACTATTTTTTTATATTTATGCAAAATAACTGATGAATAATTTCTGAAATAAAGGAAAAGCTCTTTTGCTTGCATCAGGAAGTTCATGTATCAGCCTTTGCACATTCGGACGATCGATCGTATTCAGTAGTGCATGTCCTGGCGACAGTTCAGTACTAAAGATTAACTGAACAGAAGAACAAACAAAACAAACTGGAGCGAAAACGTTTATTCCATACTTTGGTAACCCTGTGCAGGTAGGGTGAAGTAGAAGTTGCCCCTGCAGGGATTTTGCCTAGAGGCAAAATCCCGAGGAGGGATCCTTATAGTTCGTGCGTATATAAAGTAAAGGGAAATAAAGTACTTACAGTTAAAATATACAGTATATATACCAGATCAAATCTCGATTTGCCAGAACAGGGCGCGTACGGAATAAGTGGGTAACGATGACGTTTCATCACTAAAAGCCCGAACGGAATAAATGGGTAATGATGACGTAGCATCTGTAAATGCCTGAAGGCAGGCATGGGTTATGTGACGCTGTTAGTAAATCAAAATCTCTATCTAGGGGGCGCGCGGTATTCATAGAAAACGCGTGGGTTGTTTTCCCGTCAGTCATACTGCGAGTGCTTCCTTAGCGACACATGTGTTCCGTTTGCCTCATTTAATTCTCGTAGAAAGCCAGAGTAAATTTCGAGTAAATTTTCTCGCCACGAGAAGGAAAAGTTCGAGTTTGGCGTAAGAAATTTTGGATCCAGAGACGCTGCGTATGACTATTTGTCAGACACGCATCATACACAAATCATTGATTGGAAACGATTTGTCAGACACAAATCACTTTGGGGGACTGAAAGACTCGGTCCACAAACAGGCAAGCATTGCTCAGCGAACGAGTGAATCTCAACACCAGTAAACCCTACAGACGTCGGTTTTGTTTTTTTTAAAACTCGCGAGAAATATTGCGTTACTAGATTGTATTAGGTCGCGTGCGAAAAAAACATCTGTAACACTTTCCCTCAGAAATTGCTCATGGAAACAGTGAATTTCTTGAGACATTTCTAGGTCGAATTTTTCAGTTTTTGTATACTTGCAAGTCGAGCTGCGACTTCATTATTTATAACTTTTCAGATTATAAATACATTGCAAGATGAAGAGTAGACCTTGTAAGAGCTGCGTACCGCCCCGCAAGATGTTTTGGGCGACTATGAAATTTCAGTACATTAGCAAATATAGCCGCTTTTGCGATTTTACTTGATTGATTTCGAATTTAATTCATGTAGTTGATTGTCTCTGTGAAAAATCTTGCTTGTGATGTAAGAAATGCGTCCAAGAAAGCGCATTTTGTATCAAAAGTTATGTTCGTCGTGGCTTTGTTTACCTTGCGTATGTGGAAATTATTTCCATGTCGCGGGAAGTTGCTCTCCCGCATTTTAGTGCAATTTCCCCAAGAACTTACCACTACAATGTTTGTTCTAATAAACAACTAAGACTATCGGAAGAAAAAAGTTTTATTTCAGCAATATAGGACGAACATCGCTTACCACGCATTACCTTTTATATTTTAAGGCACGCGCGACTGCGCAATTAGCTTCACCTTTATTCTCTTGCTGCTTATTGTTCTTCAAATTTGTCCCTCATTCAATTAATAGGTTCGACTAATTTGTACCCAAACATTACCCAAACACAAAGAAGTTCCATTGTTGACAGAAAAACTGAGAGCTCATTTGCATTAGTGATCAACGCGTTTCAGTTTGTGCGATTCCGTAATGTCAGTGAAATCTCTTAGCACTGGACTGAATGCTAATCTACACTTGGCCTGCTTCTGCATAAAAAATAAATAAATAAAACCTAAATTGTAGTACAGAAAAATAAATGCCACACAAAAGTGTTTCTAAGGAAATCAAGAAAAAGGAAACCTTCAAAATCAATAAATACGTTCACAAAAACTCAGCGGGGGTAGCTGTAGTGTCAACTATTACTAGTAGTAGGCTTATCACTTTGTACTGGGTATCCTGTGATGGACTTGCACCCCAGTTAGGGTGAAGTAGCAATACTCTAGTAGTCACTTTATGCTGGGTATCCTGTGATGGACTAGCATCCCGCTCAGGGGATTTTTTATATTCTTAGCTGCTATATGCTAAACAAACCTAGCAAGGAAAACGTAAATGTTTGATCACTGTTACGAGTTATACTCTGCCCAACTCTCGCATTCTGGGTCGCTTGAATTTTATTCCGAATTGTTTGTTGATGAATGTGGTTTTGCTTTGTAGTTTGAGAAGACCTCTGATCATTTGTTCGACGCTGCGTTGCATGGTCAGACTGACTCTATTGATGGTAAGAGCAAACGATGTTACGGGGTGCTCTTTTGGAACGTTAAAGGGCCTAATCTGTACTAATTTATCAAAGTGGTATCCCTTCCATATACCTAGAAAAAGAGTGTACCTTTTTTAATGCTTAAAGAGAAGCCAAAAACAGTCGATAGTTGCGGGTTTTAGTCGCTCCTTGTAATTTCTGCCAAAATTTTACTAACCCTCCATGGTTATATGTAACTGACATCCCTTCAAATTAAAGTGTATTTCGTCGACCCATTGAAATACTTAATTAAATACCAAATTTTCCCACCCTTTTTGCCAGCACAAAAAAGGCACCCCTTTTAGTCGGAGCGGCAGCCCACTTTAGGGAGTACACTCCCCCTTATAGGTGAGTATTCTTCTCCGGGGAGGCATCAAAAGCTCTTTAACTCCCCCCCCCCCCCCCCCTGCAGGCCATTTAGTAGTAGTAGTAGTAGTAGTAGTAGTAGTAGTAGTAGTAGTAAAACTTTATTTTAAGACGGTAAATACATTCAGGAGAGAAATTTATACAAATATTATTAAAAAGAGATAAAAACGCTAACTACACTTAATAATATAATAATAAGCTAACTACTAGTTAAACCTGCTTTACAAGGATGCCGTGTATCACTATCGAATGACCGTGAAGTCGCAGCGCTAATCTTCGATAATTCGTACAGGTGATTTGAAGTCACACGTGAACTTGCTGGAGAGATCACCACCAACATCGCATCAAAATGAAATGACCTGTACAAACGGCCCTTAATTTTAGCAGTTTGCGGCGGAGCAAGTTGAAAGAAAATACAATCCCTGTCTGTTCGGACGGGCATGGCTGACGTTTGATGAAACGTATCACCTTGTTGTGTTGTCATGTATGGTTGAGCTGTTTAAACAGCCTTATTTGGGGATGAAGCAAGTCCAATGTTCCTGGAAGACGGTCCACGGCTTGACCTACTTTTGCGTGAACTGAAGGCGTGAGCCTCTAGAGGGGGTATGAGGCATGCCTCCCCTTAAACGGCGCATTTTTGGTGGATGTTGACGAAACTGTAGTTATATACCACTGTGTATTTTTTCCTGTAGGTGTCAGCGAATGTATTATAATGGGAATTCCAATGAGTATCGGCACAGGAATGTTCAAACTTCTTCACAAATATCCTTTTACAATTTAAAAAGTAATCTTAATTTACATGAGATTTTTTTGTCCTTTTTTTGAATCCCCTTCTTCCGCCGCCTTCTTGCCTTTCCCCTACATATCCACTGCCGCTAGTTTACACTCGCGATTTTTATCGCGAGCTCAAGCGCGGAAAAAATTGCATTGAAAAGTGTGACAAAGATTGCACCAAAAATCGCATGCGTAAACCGGCCTTAACACAGGCGAAAGCCAGTGAAGCATGACTTCTCCGCCATCTTGGAAAACTGCTCCAAATGTGTAGGTGTGTACTTGGTATTACTTGTGCTGCCACATGTGCATTTCATTTGAACATGTTGCGTTTTTGTGATACGTTTGAACCAGCCTTTATGAAAACGCTTAGATCACGCCCATGTTGTGTTTATCCTTAACGTTCTGCACACCAGAAAAAACCGGCCCGCCCAGCCGCCGAAACCTTCTTTTTGACAGCCCTGAGTTTCATTTGCCAGAGCCTACAACAACTGTTGTACGGTAGATTGAAAATTTAATTTATAAATACATGCTGTATTTTTGTATTGTGAAATGCAAATGAAATGTTGTAAATTTGATTTTTTCGAGCTTTGTTTGAAAGTATAAATGGATAATACATTTATTAAAAACGAACTCATACAATACCAGATAATATTATGACAACTGCTTGCGCGTAGTTTTTCTTACATGGTACATCTTTCTTAGTATTTTTTCGTCCCGCTGTGAGCTTGAATCGTTTGTTTTGTTTTTGTTATTTTGAAATATTTTTATGCCTTCTAAATCTTTCAGGTTATCAGTTTACCTGTGCAGAAATAATAACTGAAACAACAACTTTGTTTTACCTTTAAGCCCCAAGAGCGACAAACATCTAATTTCTCCGAACAACAGCACTACTTTGTCAAACATACAGGTCACAAAGATGAAGAAACGTATCACCCAAGACATACCTGTCAACCTTATTAAATCAGATATAAGGACCACCCCCTCACCCCAGTCCTGGGGTTGTGCCCTGCCCCCAACACTGAGCAGGGTCTAGGATGCTCAAGGGTTTTTGCACTAATTTCTAAAAATGTTGCCTGTACTATACTGTTTTAGCATTAGAATTCGCAGGCGCTGTTTTATCATCTCAAGCACTACATGTATTGCGTAAACCAACAGGATTTAGAAGAGTCAAGACCAATCTTTAACAACCCAGTTCCACATTTTTACAAAAGAAAATGTCCTTTTTTTTTGGAAAATCGGAATGTCCCGATGTTTTTAGGTTTAAAAACTCGAAAAATCGGGACAATTCTGATTAAATCGGGACGGTTGACAGGTATGCCCAGGATAAAACATCTTAATTTTTAAGCAAATTCTCTCAACTAGTACCATAAGAAATGTGTAGACTAGAACTCTTGGGCAGCATGCTGTTATTTCTGTCATAAGTAGCACCACTCCCCCACCCCCACCCCCATAAAAAAAACAATTTGTGTGTTGACCACGAAAAGTATAGACAAAGCCTATTGATTAAAAAATCTCCGATTTTAAGGGGAAACTTATGTATGTGAACGGAGGGCGTTCGAAGGCAAGTATAAAAATCTCTATTGTCGAATAAAAAGGGTTACAAATTGACGCAGAACGTCTTGAAAACGCAGATGTATTCAAAAGTACGCGTTTTCAGAAGAAAGAAAACGATTGAAAACATATAGCTATTGACGCAAACTGTTTACATGACTGAGAACGAATCAAACATTGTAGAAAACGCTCGGAAAAAAGCTCTGTTTTCAAATGAAAGACAAATCGACGAAATCGTTTTCGTGACAGCAAAACGTGTATTAAAACATCCTTGTTTTAAAGCGAAAGCTAATGAAAACATCTTCAACATTTTGAAATCGCAGATTTGAATAAAAAAAAACCCTTTTGAAATTACAATGAATGAATACATGTGGACAAAATATGGACTAGACCTCGGATTTAAATTTCGCTAAGTAATTATGGACATTTCAGTTTAAAATACACGTGGGTGTTTTGACAAGGGCATCAGCAGCTCGCGCCACGTGGGCCAGTATAATTGCCTTTCTCAGATAAGAAGGGTAGATTGATTTCGTAGCGTAGTATCTTTTTAACGCGCTTTTATACAATTCTACTGTTTCACTCGCGTGTTACACATTGTTTTTTTTAGAACAAAGGATAGACGATGCGTTATACAGTAGAACTCTTTTGGGAATTTTTTAAATCTGCTATTGATTCCTAATGTGCTTTATGTATCTCCGTTTTGATAGTTAACAGGTACTTTGTTTTTGTTTGGTTTTGTTTTACAAAGGAATGGAACTTGTTTTGTCTTATTTCACTTATCATAATTTCTTATACACCATGAACATGTGGTTGGAGCGGTTTTCAATTGAATGTCGAAAGTAATTTGCGTTTTGCTTTGGTTTTGCGTTATTTCGCTCTGTGACTGGTTAAAAAATCTCGCGCCACTTTCTCGACCAATCAGACGTAAAACTCAGTCCAATCGCGACTTGCTCGCACGCGTTTTCCCGCGCTTGGTGTCGGTTACATGTATTTGCTTTAAGTTCTGATTGGTTCATTAGGTAATTTGTCTTCGTTGTGATTGGCTGGGGTAATTACTTCGCCGGTTTTGGTTTTACGACACTCATTTGAAAAGTGCTCTATATTTTATATGAATCTTCAGTAAAAATCTAAGCTGATAGCGAGACGAAACTCAAAATCCCGCTCTTGTTTAGTGTAAACCTTTCATGTCGCTCTCGTAGGCCTAGCTACAAAAATCCGGAATTTTTTTCGGGATTTTTTAAGAGCTTCGTGGGACTTTTAGAAAATTATAGGATTTTTAGAGAGTTGGAGGGATTTTTAGAGATTTTGGTGAATACTTTAAAGGCTTTTTGTTTATTTGTTACAAAAAAGCTTGAAACTTGGGAAAGTTTCATCACAAGCGATCCTGAAGCCTTTGTTTGCAATGTTTTGATGCCCCTTCGCAGTATCTGACAGCGGTTTTACCCATAATCCAGCATTCCTTGCTGTCAGTGAGTTTTAAATGGCCGGCTTAGTAGAGCTTGTTGATTTGGCTGAGACTGAGGGCACTAGCAGAAAGTCCACCAAAGCCATAAAATTTTCACCATAGGTCACCCAGTTTTTTAATATTATGGGATTTTTTTTAGAGATTCTTAGGAGTTTTTATGGGATTTTTAGAGGTGAAACCGGAGATTTTTAGAACATTTTTGGAGAAATTCTGGAAAGTCTTTTAGGCCATTTTCGGGATTTTTGTAGCTAGGCCTACGCTCTCGGCAACTCTTGTTGAACCTGCTCAAATTTTCATTAGAATCAGTGAAAGTTCAACTCTCGCTGTCGTTTGACTTTGCCCTTCAATTAACTCTCATGTACTCTCATCGCCTTTCATCCGCCCTCAAAGAGCTTGAAGTCTCATCAACTCTTGAATCTCATTTTCGTTTGGCTCGGGCCCAAGCTTTATTTCCAGTGACGAAAATGAAATTTCTCTTTACATTATCACTACTTGTTCAAACATCCAAGTGATGAGAAAAAAGAAAGTGATCCCCACTGATAAGATGCCTTGATATTTAAACAAATTCTCCTCACTTGTTCCATCAGAAATTTAGGGACAAAAGTAAGGAGAATATGCATTTTTATATCAGGACTTTTAATTCGGCTTGTGTAATTTTTTCATGCTTCTCTCGCTTCCTGCCGCCTGGGCCTCACTCCCCCTCCACATTTTCTAAGGTATTTTCCTTCGACTTCCACATGCGCCTTTTGAAAATCGCGCTTCGCGGGTCTCGCAAGAATCGTATGCAACTCTCATTATTTATCGTTGTCTGTGGCACCGATTGTCGTAAAGTTTTAAAACGAGCCGAGAACTTGAGGCGTTTTTCTTGTCGTTCTCGATAATCGTGTTGAGGCAAGTACCCCAACCAATTTACCCCAACCAATTTATTTAAACCAAGCCCACAACTTGTAAATTGATCTCAACTGGTATCGTAAGCTTTTGGCATCCGTCTAAGTCGGCTCGAATAAACACGCAGTTTCTCGCCACAACGTCAAACTTTTTAAAGTTAAAGAAAGTCTCTGCCATAGCTGGCACGTAAACAAAATCTGTCCTTAACTTCCGTAGAGGCGTGGAGAAAGCAGTGCGCAGGCGGCGTTAGAATCCCCCAAATTCTCAAACTTGCTTTTCTGAAGTGTTAAAAAACGAGTGGTACTGGGAAAGTATTGCTCAACAATTGTTGGTTAGAGGGTCTCGCTCTTAAATTTCGTCCACACAACCCTCCCGCAGTTGACTGGGAGTATTTCTACCCCTCGCCCCTAGATGGGATGCCTGTCCATCATTACAGGACACCCAGCATAAAGTGACTAGGAGTATTACTACTCCCACCTGGAGCAGCGAGTTTCTTTTATAAGGAAACAACAACAATACAGCGACCAGTCCTTGAACTAACCGACCGCTCGTATTGTAGACGAATTCTGGACTTTTGGGGACCATGGGTACTGATTATGAGAAATTTGCACTGTTTGGAGGGAAGTATACTAGTTTTCATGCGGATGTATCTCTTCGCGATCAACAACACTCTCGAGTAGTTTTGCTTGAATTTACCCAGGTAAACTTTTCATAATTATTCAGTAAAGTGTCCCTGTTTTTCTGGTAACGTTTGTATGAATTTTGGTCTCTCCGAGTCCACGTAATTTGTCTGTTATGATTAAATAAAGTGTCGTTATTTAGAGGTCTAGTTTTATATATTTTTCTTTCCGGGACCAACATACGTAATCTCGGAGTAATGCGACAAAGGCTCTGCCGCGTTGCGATGCTTTACTACAGAGATGTATATAAAAGTTTACTTGAAGTCTTGGTCTCAGCGGGTCCAAGAAAACTTTCCGTGATGCCGAGTTGTCCACATAAGAGAGGTAACGGTTTCTACGGAAGCAGTTTTTACTTCATTTTGTTTCATGCCAAAAGCTATAGTGTGAGTTTATGAATTTTTGTCTCCTCAGGATCCAGTGCAGTGTCCTTAACAAAGAGATGTCTCGTTATTGAAAGAGTCTCATTTTTTTCATACTGCTATTTGGCTCTACATAACTCATCGTAAAACTTGAAGCCGGCAGAAAAGATACAGTACATCGGTTTTTCGAAGGCTGTTTTCAACAATTATACTTCCGTTTTGTCGTCCTCTTTTTACCAAGTTATTATATTCATGTCAAAATAGATCGTATATATGTGACTGTACAATATTTAAGTACCAGAAATATTCACTGGGCGAGTCTGTTTTAGCTGCCGAGACCTTCCGTCAAAGCTTTGAATTCATTTTAAAAGTTGAACCCTTAACAGTTTTAATCTTTTTCAAAATGTAAAAGAAAATCTCAGAAATTTTACACAGTCTTCGATTTCAAAGTTTGAACTTCTGATTTTAAACAAGTAGCCGCGCCAAATATTCAGTCTTTTGTCCTTTAAGATATGTCATTGACAGTTTAGATTGTTTTGTTTTCTAAAGCAATTTTCAGCCCCATTCACCGAGTTGCTAAGAGACGAAGAAAAGAATGAAATTTCGTTAAGTAAGTTCTATTGTTTTCGTGTCTCGGATTACTGCACCACGTGTAACTCTTAACTCCAAAACACGAAATGTAAACTTCGTTGTGTGACAATGAATAAACTCGCGCGGTCGTGTCTAAGTTTCAATCATTCATCTTTAAAGTCTTGTTATTCGTCATTAAAAGCGTTGGGTTGCTGGAAGCTTTGATTCTTGTTTTCTTAAGGTTTCTTTTGCCACATAAAACTGGGTTGTTTTTGACAGGTTGTATATTGTTTCAGGGAAGGGCGATTTATACAGAATGTAAAGTGAAAATTGCAAGTACGATTAATTATGTCTTGCCGCGTTAATTTCCTTTAATTTGCTTTCCAAAGTTGTAAAACGTTGCTATCGCCGATACTTTGACACGCGTGATATGAAAATTAAGAAAGATTTCATGTCGCTTGCGTGATATCTTAAGCAATCTTCCACGTGGTCTGGAGACAAAAGGCTTCTCTTAGGCGCCTAATTTAAGCAATTTCAAAATTGAAGCGTATTCGTAATTTCTTTGCATTGTATTTTTCAACGGACGGCAGCAAAAAAGAAATGCCTTTTTCGTCTCGAATTTCTCCGCGTTTTCAACAAGTCAATGTTTTAACATTGCTGTTAACAGTGTTAAGGCAGTTTTATGAAGCTGCGGTTAACATCTGTAAATTAACTAACAGCTATTAGTCTCTCAACTTATAAAAACAATTGTGTTGTAGTTCCTGTTTGTTTGAATCAATGAGACATGCTACGCTAAATTCCATATTACATTTGCCGCGCGCGTTGCCTCAAAAAACGTTTTGCGTCAATTTCGCAACGCGTGAACATCGCACCGTGTAAATGCGGGATCTTTGACAGAACTAACGAATAGTAACTAAACCACAAGTTGTTTAAAAACAACTTTATATAATTGATTTTATTTCAATTAAATGTTGACATGGCACAGCTGTACACTCGCTTAATAAAGATACTTTAGTCAATAAAAGCTGTTGTAATTCGTTGAAGTCTGTGAGCTTTAATCTATAACAATACGCACTAAACCTTTTCTTGAACAAGAGTGAAGAAAAGGACTGCGATTCAAAGTTATGTACAATATTTTACAGATATATGGATAGGAAAGTCAATATTTTGGCTCAGTCGTGGCTAAATTCTTGAAACCCTTTCAGATAGACATCCAGTTCAGAGTTATTAATTCCGTAGTGCTCGTTGGGCTGTGGAAACGAAAGGAAACCAGTTACTGAAATGAACCATGACAAGTGTAAAAAAGGCGCAAATTCTTCTACTGTTAACCCTTGAAGTCCAGATAAAGACTACAAAATAATTTACTTTAGTGAAGGCAAAGAATTTCTTAACGAATTTATTTACAATGAAACTGATATTCACCTGAAATGTCTCCAGTGTTTTGGGAACTACAATTGCAACAGCTTGGTCGTGCATAATCAAGTTTGTAGCTCCGGGAATATTTGGCGCTATAGAGGCTGCTGTCATTTCAACAGGCGGTAACGGCGCAGTAAACACTGCTGTAGACTGTGATCCTTTCAAGTAACAGCTTAACATGGCGATATAGTCAATAGCCATCCGCAACACTTCAATTTTGGACAGTTTTTGTGGATTCTGGTCCACGCAGGGCACTTTCTTTCGCAAGAGTTCTAAAGCGTTGTTTAAAACATGTCGTCTTTTGCGTTCGCGAGCGCTAGCCTTTAGTCTCCGACTTCGGTCAAGTTGGGCCCATTTGCGATATCTTGAGTTATCACCCGAATGCACTTCTTTGCTTGAAGGCACAATTTGATCGTTAACGTTGTTGTCTTCACCAACTCCTTTTGTCATATTTTTCGTTTAAGTGTTTTGCTTCACAGATGCTTTTTCCCGCTCTTGCTGGTCTTTCAGCTATCGCAAGCTCAGTACCTATTGTGTGAGTTGTAACACATCTTTCTTTACTGCACGCGTGCGGGACTGGCTTAATTACCATCACAATGCGTGCACACGCTTCCGATTTTGCGCGTGCTCGGTAACCGGCGCTTTTGTTGTGTTGTCAATTTTTGAACTGTGTGGGTGTCCAAATTGGGCTGTGCACATTTTTCCGGCTCACGTTTGAGCATAATAGATTTTATTCATTGATAGAGATCATTGAGTCTTTGCACTTAGAAGAATAAATTTCAAACAGAAACTAATTAATGGGTTTCTTTCAGCACTTAAGTCTACACCGCAGAGTTAATTTTCTCATTCAGTGTCAGTTGTATAACTAGTGCTGCCCGACACAACATTAACTTCACCCCTTTCATACTCGTTACCGCAAAATACAATCGAAATTACCCACGAACTGCTCCCGTCCTTCCTCGTAACTCAGCTCATAGAGCATCGGTGATCAGAATCCGGGATCTTGGGATCTTGAGATCTTGAGATCTTGGATCTTGGATCTTCGAATCCGGGATCTTGGTATCAAAGAAATTTTTGGGATCAAAGAAAACAAAGAATCCGGGATCTTGGGACCAAAGAAATTTTTTACCCATTGCGGACCACATTTTCTTACTAGGGCAATATTAACCCTTCAAGCCCTAACAGTGACAAAAATGAAATTTTTGTTTACATCATCACTACTTGTTAAACATTCAAGTGATGAGACAAAAAGAAGTAATCACCAAGGATAAGATATCTTGATATTTAGAGAAATTCTCCTTACTAATTCCATATGAAATGTATGGAGAACAGTAAGGAGAGCATGCATTTTCATATCAGGGCTTGAAAGGGTTAAGTAGGAAATTCTGGATTTCCTTTCAGTTCTTGGATTTACACTCTGGAGTTAGTTCTCTGATTTCTTAGAAACTTACTACACTGAACTTACTACACTGTTTGGAGGTTTTTAAGTAAGAGTGGCCGATACCAGTTTTTGAAATCGATCCGATATGAGCACGATATTTACCGATATTCGGCTTTTTTCGATATTCGTTATCGATATCGATATTATGACGTAACCCTCAGGAAATATATTCCGACGTCATCATTGAAGGTGGAGTCCAGGTTTGCATGTAACAGAGTCGACAACTCGTAGGGTATTGGTTGCAATGTAAAGCTCGAAAGTTTGTTTGTGTACTTTTTACTCCAAAATTTAGGAAAATTCGGTTGGGATGTCAGTGGAAAGAAGCTCTTTGAAAGAAGCCCAAAGGGAAAGGTCCAGGATATTTATTTTTTGATTTTTGATTATTTTTATTTATCTTTTATTTTATTAGCTTAGCCAAAGAAAACAAACATACAACGTAACTAAACTAAAGAAGGGGGTTGGCAGGGACACCGCAACAGCTGAGGCCAATTACAGCGGGCCCGAGTAAAATAAAAAGAGTAAGATAGAGTTAGAACCTATATTAGGAAATATTAAGAATGAAAATAATACCCAAAAAACTTGTAAAAGGAATTTCTTGAAAGGTAGTCCAAGATCTGCAAACGGATTTGTTCGTACCTTTACTTCTCTGCTCCAGTTTCAGGCCTTTTGCCAACTTTGCCCTGTATGCGTGGTTAAAATGCGTGGCCACTCAGCTCGGTTCCAGGCTTACCGGGCAAATTCCGGTAAATGGAACACGACTGACCTCCAAAAGAAGTTCCCACTTGGAGCTTTCATGTCCCATTTACACAAACTGTTGATCAACCAGTATGCTCACGTAAACGGTAAACAACCTTTTTTCCCAATCTTTTTACATGCAATAATTGATTCCTTGGTAAACGTAACCGAACAATAAAAGTTATGTCGTTGAATGAAGTCTATAGCGAAGCAATAGAATCGAGCGTAATGCAGGACTAGAAACAGGTCCGCTAATCTAGAATCAGGGTGATTGTGTTGTCTTTTTCCTGGAAACACTCCTTTGCAAAGTACTATTATTTTCACGTTATACACCGTGTGGAATGGGGGAAAGGATGGAAAGGAAGAATTTTTTACACAGTTTGGCCTTTCCCGCGGCACGTCTAACATCGATCAAAAATGGAGTGGACAGTGAAGACGTGGGTAATGAAAAATGAACTCAAGGCGCGCGTGTGGACGTGAAAACGAATTTAAGAAAACACTGTTTTCAGCTGAAGATGAGAACATGCATGCAAACAACATAAGCAGAAGTTTGAAATACAGTAAAACCCCGCCTTAAGAGGACGGATAGAGAAGAGAGACACTGGGAACGAGGTTACGAGGATGCCTCCCAACTTTGCTGGGACGACAGTTCACAGTGGTCAAACGCAAAAAGCAACGTCACTTCCGGTTTTTCAGAGCCTTAAAGTTTGAATCAGTTCAGTCTTTTACGAGCGTGAAGTTCGTATGAAAACGACACATATAATATCCCAACAAACCAAATGTTGCCCCGATAAAACTTGTGGATGCCAGTTACCTCATTTTGAACACATACTCAATGTAAATAAGCTTCGGTTGTCGGGAAACAGCGTTACGTTTTGCGATATAAGAAAAACTTTCGACCTTTGTCTGTATTTTCCTTTGAAAAATTAAGGCGGGCACTGCACACGTATCGTGTGTTTGACTGCTGTGAAGGGACTACTACGGAACGAAGACACTACTACGAAACGCTCATTTTGGTCGGCG
Organism: Siderastrea siderea; assembly: GCA_964030785.1. NCBI lineage: Eukaryota > Metazoa > Cnidaria > Anthozoa > Scleractinia > Rhizangiidae > Siderastrea > Siderastrea siderea. The sequence continues at coordinate 32,000,643 of OZ034974.1, forward strand.
GTGCAAAAACGCGGGCTTTTCCAAATGACGGCCATTTCCGGTGAGGTTTCTTATTAGAAAAACAGAGCTAAAGGTTAAACTCGCAGTTTGATTTTGGGTTAATCATAATGACGTCCTCGCTTCCGTTGAGGGCTCGCCGTGTTGCTCGAAATGTCATTACTACTGGTAAACATCTGTCTCGTCTAAAACAACTTTACTTTCATTGCTGGCTTACTCTCAGTAATTTTTCAAAATCCATCCAATCCCAGAAACCCTCACGGGATCGCATTCGTACTCAGACTTCTCATAGTTTCTTCAGTGGGGAATTCTCGCAGTCTCATTACGTCACCAAGGGTACGTGTGTACTTTTCAGGTGGGTAAAATCATGGGCATCTCATGTGGTTTGGGAAGTGATAACAGAACCGAACCGAACGCCTTATAGAGAATGGTTGCCACGATAAATAAAATATCTACTCAGCACAGCTTATTGCAGTTTTTGAGAATTTGATTGGTTTCCCACTAAAGGTTATTTTTACACCATAATGGGATTGGTCAAAATGCGCCACGTGACACAAAATGTCCCAACTTAGACTTATATTTTCCCTCGCTCTTATTGGACGAAGCACATCACGTGAAACAAAATCGGGCATTGTAATCTCCTTCAGCAGCTGGTATATCGGAGAATAATTAGGCCCGCGGCCGCGGGAAGCTTGTCCGTAAAATGAACAGTTCCCTTATAGGCCTACTGTGAAATTTTATCCTCCGATATACCAGCCAGCCAGAAAGGGCTTTGTATTTGTTTTATAAAACTCCGATTTATTTTCCGATTTATGGTGGTAAAAGAAAACAGCTTATGGCAGGATATGGCATTATTGCGGCTAAACTAAATAAATTCAAGTTAGCGTAACACTCGATTTTATTACACTGTGATGGTAAAACACTGGCTTCCTTTCTTCATTGTATTCTCGTCGGCGATAAAATCGGATAACGGGAGTCAATCGATTTTGTACCACGTGAGGTGTTTCGACCAATGAGAGCGCTCGAAAGTTATTTGGTGGCTTTTAACAGACGATATGCCCCGTCCGATTTGAAATCCGCCGGCTCCTCCGATTTCGTCAGCTTGTTCCAGGGATAGTGTCCTGCGAATGATTATTGATGGCGAAGAAAAAAAGGGAAGATAATGGGTTTCTTTTCGTCTGTTTTGTCTCGTGGTTGCGATAGCAACTACGAGATATTGTAGCGGAGTTACACACTCCTGTAGTTATTTTCGTGACCTCTCGTGAAGATTCCCCGATGTTTGCGAGCTCTTCGGTATTTCCAAGAGGGGAACTTTGCTGGATCATCGAACTATGTCTGAGATAATTTTGTTATTTTTAGGCGCTGATGTATCAGTCACTAGGATGTCTGGGGATCCTGCTCTTTAGAGTGAAAAATTGTGTCGTGAATCAGTGATTTCACGTTCAGTAATATTCAATATGTTGCAGTGAAACTCGAGAGAAATAGCGTTAGATCACAACGAAAAGAAATATGTTCCTAGGAAAGGTTTTTGTCAGGAGCATGTCATGATTAGACCTGTGTTGATTGTGAAGCGTACACAGTCGATTTCCGGTTTTGATTACATAATTATCTCGTGTAGTGCAATGTTTGATTTTGCTGCTGCGACTGAAAGTAGAATTCTCTGTTGTAACATTCATCTGTTGCGTCTTCTGTCCATTGGCGATTGTTATTTGAAAAATACTTAGAAAGGAATGTTTTAATAAGAGAAAACAGGAAACACGAATGGAATAATGCGTTCTTTTAAGAAGAGACGACAAGGGAAATTTTGTAACGTTGGCGACCATCGCAGTTAATGATATCAAGTTAAGCAGCTGATAAAGGAACAAACTGAAAAAAATTCAGGTGTGAACGAGATGCGAGCTCATGACCTCTACGATACCAGTGCAGCGCTCTGAATCAACTGAGCTATCAAGCCAACTGGGAGCTGGTCATCTGTGAATCAGCTCCCAGCTGGCCAGTTGGCTTGATACCCGGGGGGGGGGTTCTCCCTTATATAAGCTAGATAGGTATGTGCGGCGCCAAAGGGTGTGGTTTTCGAGCCGTTTTAGTCTGAAATAGGGTGTAGATTTGGAGCATTTTGGTCTGGAAAAGGGTAAGGTTTCTGCGATCTGGTCTTGAATTGGGTATGATTTTCAGAAGAAGCTACATTGCTTGTTATAGTCTTCTCTTGAGAATTGTGTTTTGCCCGTAATATCGGAAATTTGAAACCCTTCGCAAACGTCTACGCAAACTGAAGCAGTTCCTGGGTAGGTCTGAAATAGGGAATCGAATTTTGGGTCAGGTCTAAAATAGGGTAGGGAAAATCACGTATTTGGTTTGAAATAGGGTAAGGGTTTTAAAGAGTGCGCAGCACACCCCTGCCCGCTTTTCAGGCAGTACCCCCCCCCCCGCCACCCCTGGGGCTCAGTTGATTAGAGCGCTGCACCGGTATCGCAGAGGTCATGAGTTCGCATCTCGTTCAAGCCTGAATTTTTTTCTGGTTGTTCTTTTATCAGCTCCTTTAGTTGATATCATTAACTAGCATTGTTGTCATCATTTCATATTTTATCCGCAGTTCACATATATTGGTATTTCATATATTCACTCTCATTCAAGGGACATTTTGTTATTCTATTTTAATGTAATGCGAAGGCGCTTGTTGAGTGTTCTAATGGAAGGTTAACAGTTTCGGAAACGTAAAGCTGAAATGCGATTGAAAGGCTTTGAGACGGTCAAGAAACACAAGGACAATATATGATCTGGTATGTAAACTTAATTGGCTATTTATTATCATTTTTAGTTTCCTGACTAAACCGCATGGTCCAGAGGAGTTGTATTTGTTTTGATCGGTTAAGTAACGATATATTTGCTTCGAATACGGTACTTTTTTAACCACAAGACCCTTCTAACGTCGCCGTTAGATGTTTCCTAAATCCTCGAATATACCGAGGACCGAATTACCGTGGGCTCGCAAGGTCGCCAAAGGTTCGATCACAAAGCTTCGCTTTCCGAAGAAAATTCGTTGCCCTTCGGGGAACGATTATTGCGCCCGCAGTCAGCGTTTGTTGACGGAATTTAAAACACGGCGGAAGCCATACCAGGAGCCGTACGAACACCCTGTGACTAGACCAGTGATTAACTTCCACTCAAATCCTTGTATTTTGACACTGAAGTGTCGGCTAGTGACCCTGGGTGCCCTGTGCAAGAACCACAAGATCTCGTCTGTTGGGACGGTTGTTTTCGCACTCTACATTTTTCGATTTCTTTTTTTCGTTTGCGCGCCACTATCCGAACACCTGGAATAGGCTACGATTTCATCGACGAAAATAATTGAGGGCTTCGCTTTTTAACCCTAATAACAGTGTAATAAAGCCGAGTAAACTAATAGGCTGTATTGATTTAGACGCAATTATTAGGTGGTTATCGTTTGTTTAGGCGCAATTATGCCGTAATCAAATTAATTGGAGAGTTGTAAAATGAATAAACCCTTCTCTGGCTTGCTGGTAAATCGAAAAATAACGCCCTTGGCTAGAAGATTGTCCTCAAAATTTTAAAGTTGCCCTCAAACTTCTCTCCTCTCTCCTCTTCTGCTACCCTAGACTTGCCCACTATTCGAGCTCAGAGTTTTTTTCGGAAGCTCGAAAAATTAATTAATTAATTAAACACTTTTATAGCGCTCACATCCACTAGTTGTTCGTGCGCTTTACAACAACATTAAAAATAATAATTTTATAATAATAAATATATAAAAATAGAAATGAGAAGATATAAAACATTAAACTCTAATAATAAATTAAACCATTACTAATAAATTTCCTAAAAAGGTAGGTCTTTAATTGTTTTTTAAAAGCAGAAATACTGTTCGATTTACGAATGTCTAAGAGAATACTATTCCACAGTCTAGGGGCACATATGGAAAATGCCCTGTCGCCATATGCGCGGAGCGCGAGCTCACGGGCCCACCACCGGAACCGGAAATGAGAAGCGAAGGACTTTTGAGAAAGTCTACTGCTACTCCCCCACCCCCTCCCCCCCCGCCTCCGCCTCCACCGCGCCACTCCTCTCGAACGGGATTCCGGTCAATGATAACTGAGGTGGTCCTTTACCCCACTCTGTACTGCGCTTTGGAAGTCGTGGTATATAGTTGTGTTTTAGGTGACTGCTCCGCGTTCCTTTTTTTAATTTATAGACTAAACGAAAACTGACCAGACAGAGACTGGTATATTGCGTTTAATTTTCAAATTTCTCACAATCTCATATATTATTTCTCGTTTTCCCATGATACACAATACGCGTTTGATACCCGAATGCAGTGATAATACGGAGGCTTCTGTTATAAATTATGGTATCATTATAATGATCTGTTCGTTTTGAATCAAGATAATGTATTTTGTTTATAATTCTTTTTCCTTTTAGCGTTGTTTATACTTTTTCTGTCACTAGCAAAGACATCTGCCACCGTTGAAACGGAAATTATGCTTTAAGCTTGAATAAATTATTGTTCCAATGACATCCCTGTAGTAACTCCTTCGCCGACTGCCTTTTTCGCCCTACGGTCAAGAAAAATAAAAACAGTATTAATAATTTTTTGACTTGTATTTTTTTGTCTCGTTTGGTGTTGCCCTCTTAAAAATATATATTAAAATCCTGTCTTGACAGCTTAACTACCAAGAGCTTCTAAAATCGAAACAAGCAATTGCCAAAGTCCATTTTCTGAACTTATCAAGCAAAAAACAGTATCAGTACAATTGCCGTTTAGAAACGTTCATTTGAATGGACACGCTTTAGGGTTTATTTCCGCCACCGACTCAAAAGTCATAAACAGCTTGTGCTGAATAGTAAACTGTACGACACGAAAGTACTGCGCAGTGGCTTCAATTTGAATGACTTTAGCGTTTCCTTCGCAAACTCAAAAGTTAGGACTACCCGGTAAAGTAAAATAAACAGCACCACAGCAAAGTACTGCTCAATAGCTTTCATTTGAATGGTTACACTTTAGGATTTCATCCACAGACTCAAAAGTTAGAACCACCTTGCACAGTGTAATAAACAGCACCACAGCAAAGTGCTGCTCAATAGCTTTCATTTGAATGGTTACACTTTAGGATTTCATCCACAGACTCAAAAAAGTTAGAACCATCTTGTACAGCATAATAAACAGTACCACAGCAAAGTACTGCTCAGTAGCTTTCATTTGAATGGTTACGCTTTAGGATTTCATCTAAACGGTCAAACGTTAGAGCCATCTTCTACAGCATAATAAATAACACCACACTGAGAAAGCACCGCTCAATAGCTATCATTTGAACACCTTGTGCAGAATAATACACAGTACGACATGAAAGTACTGCGCAGTAGCTTTCATTTGAATGGTCACACTTTAGGATTTCATCCACAGGCTCAAAAGCCAGAACCACCTTGCACAGCATAATAAACAGCACCACAGCAAAGTACTGCTCAGTAGCTTTCATTTGAACGGTCACACTTTAGGATTTCATCTAAAGGTTCAAACGATAGAACCCACTATTTGCAGCATAATAAATAACACTGCAAGAGAGTACCGTTCAATGTATTTCATTTGAACGAGGACTTTGATTCATCCCCGTCTCAAAATTTCGAACTGTCGTACTCGAGCGCCGCGGGCTTAGCCAACATGGAAGGTTTAAATTACCGGGGAACAAAAACCAATTCTTCTTTTAGCATACACTGACAATAGGAGAGCCACAACTAGGATGAAAGATAAACGAAACGTATTCTGGTAAATAAATTTATAAAAATGAGCTGCAACATTTAAAGAAAATAATTACTGGCGCTTTGGCAATTTATAACCAGCTTTCATAAATCCCCCTAAAACCTCTTAATATAAACATCAGTCAACTGGGAAATCGTAATAAATTCCTTTCTCTTTCCTGTTTTGTTGAAATCAATTTATTACTTCGATTTTCTACAATGTTTCCTCGTGCAGGTGTGGTGTCTTAATTAGTTGCTTTTAGTCTCAAAGCCAGCAGACGCCTGATTGGTTAATGCGAGAGTTTTAATATACAACAAAATAGAAATTTACTTCAGTACGAATCCAGGTGTTACTTGTATTAGCGCTTTCATTTTGCTTCCTTTGCATTTCGAGCAGTAATGAAACCATTATTACTCAGATATTATGCCTGGGGCTGCCTTTTGCAAAAATACATATTTTGTGATTGTACTTCTATTTTCACTCTGAGACCTCGGGTAATTTTTCAAAGCGGTTCCACAAATATTAAAAGACTATTCTCTCTGGTAAAATTGCACCTCACGTTTTAAAGGTCAAACGTATAAACAGTGTAATGAATGAGGAATATTTTTTGTCCCGAGGAAAAAAAGGCATGTAATAAAAGGGATTCTTAAAACGAATTTGAGGGCAATTTTGGTATTCTTGATTAGTTTTTGAGGTATTAAATAAATTGCCTGTAAATCTGCGATTGTTTTGCGATTTTCATATCCTAATATTGCAATATATTCAAAGGTGATTTTGGACTAAGAAAGAAAAGCGCAAAATAAAGCCATATTTTTCCACAGCCAAGAAATTGATTTGACCGCTTACACTCAAAGAATAAAACGTTAAAAATTCAAATTATAGCTAAAGAACGTCGGGATAGTGAATTTTTCTTGTTTAGTGTTCTGCGAAACGAAGTTTTTGTTTTCAGTCAGGTTGTAAATTGGTCATTTTTTTTTATAATGCATACTTACTCTTTCCTTTTCGCTCGCCCCTCAGTTTGAAGTGCTTGCGTACATTGGTCAACGCTCTCGGCAAAATGTTTAAGTGATTTACTCGAAGTATCGTTCTCCGCCAAGTAAGACAGCGCTGAGATATAGCTTGTAGCCAATCTGAGGATCGCCAGCTTCGAGAGTTTCTGATCGCTGGAATAACTTGGGACGGCTCTTCTTAAGCCTTCGAAAGCTTCGCTCATTATATGAATGCGCGATCGCTCGCGAGCGTTCGCGATCAAACGTCTTGATCGGTTCGATTGCCGCCAGGATAAGCCCTTTTTGTGTTTAGTTCGCGGCTTTTTTGCACCTTGGCCTCTCTTCCTTTTTCCGTTCGCCGTGTTCTCATCATTGTCCCGTCCTGCCGTTGTGCAGGTTTCAGTGTCCATGTCTAATGCTTTTGTCGGATCGCGCTCGACACTCGAAGCCGCGTAGTCAAGTGATCCCATAGATTGTCCATATACCCGTTTTATCACCGAAGTTTCGCACATGGAAACTCTGAAAACGCCTCCAAGAAAGTTCTTCCCGCGCCTGGTGCCCTTAATTTGTGGCTTTTTCAGAGTAATTGATAACGTTTTCTCCCTGGTTAGAAAACGTGGCGATTTCGCGATGCGAGTAATAGCTTGAGATGAGCTTCGCCGGTCTGACACTCGCCTTAAAACACCTGGTTTTCTTTTGCGCGCTTTACAGAATGATGTTTTCTTGCGCTGCTAAATATCCCCAGAACTGTCATATTGCATTAGCATTTGTGATCACCACCTGCTTCTAAAACACAAAGAGTCCCGAGATTGTTTATCATTTAGTTTGACAAACACTCATTCACAACTCCACACAACGATCGTTGACCAACGACGAGCGTGACACTTTGAATGTCAATTTCCCGCGGAAAATAAATGGTTTTCTTTGCTTCGCGTAACAGGTGCGAGTACAAGGGAGAATTTGTTTGATAATTACGTTATTACTCGAGGCTAATGGCGCTTTTTAAAACAAAAACATCCTAAAATGGGCTGAATTTATTACAATGTCGCGTCCTTTTCAAGTAGATATTTGTTGTCAGACCTAAGACAGCTGTTTAGCGAAGTCCAGCACGGAATATTTAAGTGAATCGTTCATTGTTTGCGAGAGGGTTGTGCGTTGTATTTGATTGTGCATTGTGTTAGGTTCTTGCATTGTGTTAGGTTCTGTATTGTGTTGGCGGCCGCAGGTGCTGCGTTTTGTTGCTTTTTTAACCTCAATTTATCCAAATGCATTTTACAATTGTTTTACAAGTGCTTCATTTGCATGAACAAAAGATCAAAGAACAGAAAGGGATTTTTTTTACGTTCGTCTTGAGAAAAATATCTAGTTCCTGCAATGTTTGTAACAAATTGTCGGCGAAGATCGCACGTGCCAGCATGAATATTAATTCTGTATTTCTTAACTCAAACTGAGTTTAAGTGCGCAAGATTCGCCTTATTCGGGAATGAGAAAACACTGACATAACGATTACAACAAATCCCATACTTAGGAATTTATTATTTTTTAAAAACAAGAAATATATCTTAAATTTCATTCATTCATTTCGGCAAAACACAAAAAATGTTTTAAAAAGTGATATCTGAAGACAACTTCTTTTATCCTTTTTCCGGGATATGGCTATTAAGGGAACACACTTAAGTCACCGTGTATATATATAGTACACGCTAAATGCTAGTTGAATATCCGTATGCAGCTTATTTTTCTTTGACGCCGAAAGCAGAGCTGTCATTGAAGGTAAATAAAATATGACACGGGTTTTAGACACTAGTTTTCAGAAGCGAATAAAAAGTCATTAAGACAGCAAATGAAATCGTTTTGAATTAAACATCGTGTCAGTTATTTATCGCCACAAAACCCAGTAGTTTAAGTTCGATTACGTTCAGGCAGCGAAATTGCGGGATGACAAACGCAAATTTCGACCTGTGCAAATAAACCTTGCAACATGTTCAAAATGTTTTATTCGAAAATCTTTGTTTAAATTAGCTTAAGAACAAACCCATTATTTTCCTTTGAACTTTTAGCTGCGCTCTCCTTGCGTTGTTAATTTTTGTCGAACGTACCTTTTCAAAGGGCGTGTAATAAATTTCACCGTCTTTAAATTGATGTTGTTTTGGCGGGAGACCTTTTTGTCAAATTTAGGGGAAATCAAGATGAAATAATAAAAGTCATTAATTAAATTTTTCAAAGAAATGGAACAAAGGAGACGACACCAAAGGATTTATTTACTACTCAACAGCGTTCATTTGAATGGCACACTTTGGGATTTCTTCCACAGATTCAAAAGTTAGAACCATCTTTACAACATAATAAACAACGCCACATGAAAGTAGTGCTCTGTAGCTTTCACTTGAATGGTCTCACTTTAAGTTTTCATCTGTTTCAGTTAGAAGCGTGTCTCTACTGTACGAGCTTGGAGCGACAGACTAAAGCATAACGTAAGATATACAATCTCTTTTTTTAAATAAGAATGTTGTTTTTCCGGCCCAGGCTGAACATTTTTATTTTTCTGCCGACTTTAGGCTGAAATTTTCTTGTATTATTCTTAAATTATAGCTTAATACATTTCCGTTTTAGAATGCACTGGGGTATCACTTACAAGCAGTTCGGGCCATAGACAGTTTTGTCTATACGATTTCTAGCAATGTGATTGGTCTAGACAAAACCAAAACAAAATCAATGGGCCGAGAGGGACTGGAACTGTTTATTTTTCTTGCTGCCTCATGACTGGCGGCCATATTGTAATATTATTTTGGCGAAGGGGAACAGTGTAAAATTATCAATAAATTACACGAAACATATCATATATTTATTTTCACAGCACAAATAACTTTCGACATCTGCTCTATTTTTCGAAATCTCCTGACACATGCATTTCAGTTTCGCACTCCGCTAGGGTTACGCGAACTCAATGAAGCACTTCGGTTGTGTTGCAAACTCTGTCTCTTGGGCCGTCGATTTAAGTCGCAGGACGTATGCTCCTCCGCCCGCCTGCTCATTTCTTTGGAAATTTTGCTCCGTTTTGGGGCGAACAGTTACGGTGGGCTCTCCACATACAATCCTAGGAAAGAGTGGCCAATAAAACCTCATTAACTCGATACATTTACGAGAAGCATCCTTGATTCTAACGAACCAGCATTTCAACTGCTGCAGATTTAACAAATGGAGGTTTAGAAAATCGTTTATGAACTACAAACAGACCGTCACAGGAAGGTCAAACAACAACCTCTGTCAGAATTGCTAAGCAGCGCAATTAACTGCTGGAGAGCTATCTGTTGGATGCTAACAATGCCATAAGACAATGGAGGTGCAATGTTTTAATTAAACTTTCTATTTCAACGACAACCCTGTATACGTAAGAAGCCGTAGCTTCTATGTGATGAAAGAAAACTGCAACAGTCTCAGAATAACTTGGATCCTTTAGATAATTACGACATCCGTGATAAAGAAAGTTACATGTCTTGCAGATAACCGCAAGCAAACACCCTATCACCTATTTATTAATTAGAAACTCGCGTATCCTTTGAGAACTAAATCATCACTCCTTTTAGCGGCTTTTAGGAATCTTGCAATCAAACTGAGTCCAAAAACCTAATTTACTGCCCCAAAGCGAGCACACCCAAAGATTTTAAAGGGCTCTAAGAACGTCCAAACGTCCAAACAGTATCACAGCTTGAGAGTTCTCTCTCTCTCTCGATTAATATTTACCGGCCAAATTTCGCTGTGTCGCAAATTAATTAGTTGTGTCCTATGTATCTTGATCAAAGGGACAAAGCTGTTACGATTGCACTTGGGAAAGCTCTTTCTCCATGAGCTGACAAGCAAAAACAACGAACTTAGGAATAGAAAGTGGATAAGCAGCAGAAGTCATAACACTACATTGATAGGCCATATGGCGCCCGATCCCGATTTATGAAGGCCGTGCATATGCACTAAACCACGGTGCATATGACTTCTGTTTTGATGGATCTGAAGCAAATTTACCAAAGATTACCGCTATATTTTTCTTTTAAACGTAAAAAAATCTGACCTACCTCAATTTTCCATTTTTATGGCAGTAGGTCACTTCTAGCACGCTTCAAACTAGACGCGGTAACTCGACTTGAACTGACGATAACTTTCCAGGATTTCAACCGACGCCATTCATACTCATGAATAGTGAAGCTCTGTTTGTCTTTTCGTGGGTGAACTGGGTCCCATGGGACTAGCCAATGGCAGGAAAGCATGAGGGGCTGAAGAATGAGATAAACCGATGTTCCACGGAAAAGCGCCAAGACGCCATTTTAATGACGTCATCACACAGACAGAAATGTCTATGGCCCGGACTGACAAGTGTTCGGTGTCTAGATGTGCTAGTGCAGGTTTTTTCGTTTTGTTGGCTAGTTTTGCCATTTAGAGAAAGGGTATTTACAGATATTCAACACACAAAATTATATCAGTTTCAAAATCTCAGCCTCGGGTTTATTCTTAAAATATTCTTAAGATTTCGCAAATTTCAGCCTCGACATTCTTATAAAATATAATCTGATAAAACAAGAGTGTATACGTCTGGAGATGCTGACAATTTTAATCTAAGTTTTAACCCTATTTACTGTCTAGCGACTTTTACTCTTTCATTATCAAATTATAAAACATTCTTAAAAAGCTTTAGCCGACACTGTACTGACAAAAAACCAATTGCAAGGCTGATCGGACAGCTAAGAAGGGTAATTTTATTGCCCAATATTTCGGTGAGACAAAACTCACCTTCATCAGGGGCTGCAAAAGCTAAGTAAAAATGGAATGAAACAGTTACAAGATTATAATGATTAAAATGAAAAGATTAAATATAATTGGTTGACAAACATAGAAAGCGGAAACGTGACTAACAGCTACTATAAAAATAGAAATAGATTAAGTTTCATCTCGTCTGTTTATTAGGCGGCCGTCGTGCATATATGCACGTCGCGGCCGACTCATAAAATGGAAGTTGCATTCCTTTTGCATTCCTTTCTTCGTTCGTCGTCGACGTCGTCCGTCACTGGAACTCAGTCCTCTTGGTGTCGCGCGGACAACAGAGACAACTGCACATAAGGCTCACAGAACGAGAATTGAATGGTATTGCTGTTATATGTTTTCCATCTATGATCGCAGAAAATTTTAGGGAATTTATTGACGAACTACATTACAATTGCTGCAGACGTGTTAAATCATGTTTTTAAAGGAGGGGGGCGTAAGGGTTTGCGGTGATGCGGTATTGCGTTATTTTTGGTGCGGTATTGCGGTAATTTTAATTTTAAAATACGGTATTGCGGTTTTACAAGACTAAGCGGTTTGCGGTTTCTATAAATTTTAGGCCGCGGTAATCGGTGAAAAAAAGAAACTGCGGTGATACGGACGATACATTTTCACGCGGATCCTCTAGTTTCCGGTGTTTTGTTTTAAATTTTTACAAGGTCTTTCGAGCTACACAGCAGTCGGTGACCACTAATGTACAAAGACCCGCAAATAAACATTGTGGTTTGTAATTTCAGCCTTTTGCAGTTAATGCTTGATATTATTACCCGTTTTATCCAATGATATGTCGACAATGTTGTATAACTTTCCAGAATTTGTTGAGCTGTATGACACTAGATAGGGAAAATTTTCATTCTACCGTACATGTAAAGCAGGCAAACATGATAAAGGCAGAGTACTGCAGGTCATTCGGCTTAGCAATGAAGGAGGCGGTGAAGCGTGTTACCACTTGGGCAGCTTATTTTCAGACAAGCAGGCGATCTTGGTATCCCAAACCAGAGGGAGGTTTGTTGCTATTGCAGGTTCCTGTCATGAAACCTCTACCAATTGTCAATATGTATCCAGCCGACTGCAATGCTCTTAGAAACTGGGCGTCCTCTTATGGGGCTGCCGTAAGACAACGAACGGTACGCCAAGAGACCACCATGGCACGTCATGGCACACTCCCACAATTTATGTACCAAAGGCAATGCGAGATCTCAGATAAGCCCGTCTCCATTCAGGGTCTCAAAGGGGAGGTCCTTGGAGCCCTGGAGCCCGGAGCCCAAAGCCTTTTTCTACTTGGAGCCCAGACAAAAATGCTGATTCTGGCCAAATGGAGCCCTAGAGCCCCAGTTTTTCTGTCTTGGAGCTCTGGAGCCCTTTATTTTTTACCCAGGAGTCTGGAGCCCTAGACCCATTTGGGACCCTGTCCATTGCCTTTGACGAGCGGGTCAATACAGCAGACGCTGCCGCTGCTGCACCCACTGCCGAATTGGACGACGACGAAGCGGACGAATTTGATGAAAGCAGCGATGAAGAAGTTGAAGATCGTCCGGACGATTCCACTTTGCTCCAAGGAGAGATTGGAAGCTCTGCGACGTTTCTCCCGGGAGCAAGAACTCGCTTCGGAAGAGTTGTCTGTTTCAATAATCGTCTGCTCTACTAATCACTCCATCAGACTGTTTAAGAAGACTGGATTCGTTGACTTGACTTCCAGTTGTTAAGAATTCAGTCTTGGAAAGATATTGAATGAAATTTAATGCTGATTGGAAATGCAAACAAGAACAACTGGGTGTCCCTAGCTCGTTTCCGGGATATTTGAGGTTGAAAACTAACTCTAAAATTGACGAATTTTAGCAGAAAAATTACGAAAAGCATGCTTGGTACAAAATTTGATCGGTTTGCCATGTGGAAGTTATAAGTGTTGAGGTCTCTTCGATACCGAAAATTTTACGTTACGTTATACGGTCAGCAGTATTCAAGCGTGTGCGTGCACACAGAGTTCCACAGATTAAGCCCAACGTGGTTAGTCCCCTTAAGGTGCAACTTCGAGACCTTCGCCGACGCAGAACTTAGTTAATTATTAGTGTTACACAAAGTCATGGAATTTATCGATACTCTACAGAGTACATGATCCAGATACCAGCATTAAGGTCAGCTCTAAATAAACTAATACTACAATACTTCTATTATGTAACGAGCTCAATGATCGCACGTTCGATTAACATCAACATATTTATTTCTTATGGAATGGCCGACGTAAAGACTCGATAAGTAGCCTGTTTCAGGCGTTCAGATAGTGGAGCGCGAGCGAAAACTAAAGCGGGCGAAAGAGCGGGAAAAAACGAGGGGAGACTGGGGGAGAGGACGAGGGAAGAAACTCCGAGGGAAGAAACTTATTTCTCCGCTCGTTTTTTTTCCCGCTCTTTCGCTCGCTTTATTTTTCGCTCGCGCTCCACTATCTGAACGCCTGGAACAGGCTACTCGATAAGGGGAACTTAGCCTACACATTTGAAACTGCGGTTTCGGTATTTTGGTCAATTTCAATGCGGTATTGCGGTATTTATACGTTTTTTTTGTGCGGTTTTGCGGTTTTCGGCCCCCCCTTACGTCCCCCTCTTAAAGGGAATGCGGTGACAGATCGTAACAGTACATGAAGGGCTAATTGTGCCAAGGAGTTCACCGAAGGCCAACGTTAAAAGTCGGTTTTACTTCTGTTTCTCAAGTAGTGGTGGTTACGAAAAAATTAATGCCAGGGAGGAGTCTAATTCCGTTGTTTTGAGTATTGCTGCGTATGGAAGTTAAGTAAAGGTAAGCGTTTAAATGTTTATGTTGCTGTTTTTGAGGACATTTGGTTTGGTAAGGGTCAGCGTTTACACAGGCTAGTGATTACTTAATTCCTTACATACCGGAAGTGCAAATTGTCCATAACAGGTCACCACAAACCAAGAACTACTAAAGTTTTTGTTTTCCTTTATAGCAAAAGGGGAGGCGGGGAGGCGTGGAGGAGAGACCATCGGCCGCCTGTAAATTCTTCAGAATTTCTTGTTCCGTGGGGTTCAAGAGTCTTGCCCTTTGAAATCAAAAATGCTTCTCTGGCTTTACGGATGCTGTCCCTGTTCGAGTGAATGAGTTCTAGGGGAATGAGTCTATGTCGTTGATGGAGTGGCCAGGGAGAGTGAAGTGATCTGAAACGGCGGTGGGTTGATCAATGTGACGATGGGTGATGGCTTTTTCGATTGCGTGTCTGTGTTCCCCAAATCTGTCGCTGAGTTGACGTTTAGTTTCTCCAAGGTATTGTACCTTGCATCTGGAGCACTGTATCATATATATGAGATTCGAAGATGAGCAAGAGATGTGATGTAGAATTTACCTTTGTTCATCGAGTTTACTGTACCGACAGTTAACCAACAACCCACTGAGAGATTACCGACAGACGCCGACTGTTAGCCGACGGCTCAGTTTTTTCGGGAGTTGATCGGTGGTGTTGAGGTTGGCGTCGGACTTTCCATCGGTAGATCGGAGGGTTGTTGATTAAAGGATTATCTGACGGATTATGCTCGTAAAATCTAGTATTATGTTTCTGGGCGTCACTCATTAAAACAGGGTATTATGCTCAAAGTTTTGCTTAGCTGGTGGTGTCTACTAAATAAACATTACCACACAATCTTTCTTGATACTTGTGAAAGAAATGAAATGTTAGATACAACTTAAAATTATTTAGTCAAACGTTTGATGCATGAGCTTAAGCTGTCACTGGTTACGAGTCTAGAGTGCTCAGTTCCTAAACATTTAATTTCCGCATTTTTATCGACTTTTCACATTCTTTGTTGCTGGAAAAAATAGCATACAGCTCGAAGCTTTTCGGGACTGCAACATATTAGAATTACGCTGCAACATGAGTATTATGCTAACATAATGCCTGATGCTCCAGATATAGTATCATGTTCAAAATTACACCGGCATAATCCTTCATACACTACTCTGTATCTTGCCTAGTTCCTAGCCTCCTTATTTTGGTCGCGGTCGACCTGTTTTGGGTCACGTGGTCCGAGAAATGGTCACCAAAATGGATTGACCGTGAAGGCCTGGGAAAAGGCCGCACAGGAACAAGGTAGCTCTGTAACGTGTTATTTTTTTATTTTTTATTTTTTTTTTGTACTTACAAAAGAAACTTTACTCCACGTTGTCAATCTCTACCCAAGTGTATATAGAGGATATTACACGGCGGCGCGAAGATATGAATTTATTTTCGAGTGGTAAAAACAATATTTTACGAAAGAGCGCAGCGAGTGAGTAGAATATTGTTTTTTACCACGAGAAAATAAAATTCATATCTTCAAGCCACCGTGTAATTTTCTTTTTATTATATAGACAAGAGTATTTTTGTACAAACAACAGTGTAAGGGTGGGAAATGACGTCATCGATATCCTCACTAGTGAGGATATGGAAAATACGCCACTCGAGTCCCGGATGTAGTTTCGTATGAACTTTACTAGTAGTCTATTTTCCACTAAAACACTCTTGTCTATATAATAAAACGGCGTACTAACTGGCTGGTGTAGCCCTGCGGGCGCGGTGGACTAGCATTCAATCTCGGGGGAGATCACCAAAGTTAAAATGTCTTGATACTTCAGCAATTTCTCCTCCCAACTTGTAGCATACGAAATATATATAGAACAGTGAAGAGAATTTACGTGCTGATATTGGGCCAATATTCCTTTAACCTTAAGGATTAATCTCCAACCTTGTGCGCCAACTGTGGTTCTTTTGCGACTTTACCTTACCTTACCTGTAATCTTCTATTCTAATGCCTCTTATTTACTGGTGAATTATATTTTCATTATTTTCGCGCATCTGCTTTAGGTTCGGGACAATTAAACCTGTGAAAATTTCTAAATTCTTGAAAGCCTTGCAGTTACACTCTTTTTTATAAGAGAAAGTATATTTTTCATGGCCAGGCTGGATATTCTTATTTTTCCACCGACTTAAGGCTGAAAATATTCTTGTGTACATTCTTAGATTACACACTGTAAGAAGTAATATATCAAACACGAGAAAGAGTGTTTTATCAGGATATCCAAACACCGAGAAGTGGGTTGAAAAAACGAGGCGCAGCCGAGTTTTTTAACCGACTTCGAGGTGTTTGGATGCCTGATGAAACACTCTTTCGAGTTTTTGATATGGCTTCTCAAACCATTCATAATTCTTGGAGAAATTCAAGGCAAAAGTTTGCAAAACTTTATGCTAATTAAGATCCGGTATCCAAACCACCGTCACGGTAGTGATTTCCTTTGTTTTCTCTTTATGAATTATTAATGAGTTTGAGAAGATCTGTTTCAGCCCCAAAATGCCAAATTAGCCCTGAGGCCCCTGGAGCTGCTCAGCCCACTGTGGGGCTATTTCAGTCACAGCTGGGACAAAAATAATCCCAGTGAAAGCCGAAACAGTCCACAGTGAGACCCAATTTGGCCCTTTGGTGCCGGCTCAGCCCCTGTAAATAGGACTATTATGACCTTAATAAGAGAGCCAAGTTAGCCCCTGAGGCCCCTGGAGCTGATGTGGCCCACTGTGGGGCTATTTCATGGGACAAAAACTAACCCCATTGAAAGCCGAAACAGCCCACAGTGGGACCCAATTTGGCCCTATGGTGCCGGCTCAGCCCCTGTAAATAGGGCCATTATGGCCTTAAAATAGAGAGCCAAGTTAGCCCCCAAAAAAGGCACTGTATTATACTCACCGAAACGGCCACATTTTTGGGGGCTAAAACAGAACTTTTGAATTTACAGTGTAGAGTATTAAACTATCAAATAAAACTGTATGGTGTCTGTATCGTGTTACATTGCGCACGTGCTTCATGGCTTTACATTATAGCTTGTTTTGGTGGAAAAAAGAAAGAAATCACCATACTTTTCAATGGTAAAATAAGTTCATTTAAAATATGATATGACTTTATTGTATTATATTTTCCATCAACTCGCAAAAAAGGTTGTTAACAAAATCTCAGCCTTGGGTATGTTCTAAACATTTTCTTAAAATTTCTCCAATTTCAGCCTCAATATTTTTATAAAAATGATTCTTATATAAAAAAGAGTGTATCTAGTTTTTGTAAGTGATTCGTTGAATATCACAAATATTTTTTTTACCCTCACGGTCGGCAAGTCGTTCAGTCAGTGATTCGAACAGTCGGTCGGTCAGTCGGTTGATCAGTCAGTCGGTCGGTGAGTTGGTTGGTGAGTGGGTCGGTGAATCGGTCAGTCAGTCAGTTACCTAATCAGTCGGTAATTCAGAAAGTCGGTGATTCAGACGGTCGGTGACTCAAACAATCGGTGAGTTGGTCAGTCAGTGAGTCGGTCAATGGGTCGGTTAATCAGTCGGTGAGTCAGTCGGTGGGTAAGTCACAAAATGTTGGATTTATCAACTGAATTGATAAGGCAAATTGGCCACCGTAAAGAGATTGAAAGCTGACGTTTCGAGCGTTAGCCCTTCGTCAGAGCGAAAGGCTAACTCTCGAAACGTGTAAAAATAGTCTTGCAAATATGACCTAACTTGATTTCCCTTGTAAAAGTTCACAGCTTTCAGGATCCAAATAAAGGGGTTAGTTCCTAAAGAAACTGTGGTGCGGCGTCGGACGGGAAGTTAAACACTAAAATTTGATTTGGGTTGGCCACCGGAAATATATTTTACGGTGGCCAATTTACCTTATGAACTCAGTTTTCAGAAACCGGCTCACCTAAAGTTCGTTGTATAGTCGTTCTTAAAGTGTTGTAAAGAATCTAGCCTTAAGACCAAATATGAGTTACTTCTTTCATCTCTTGTCATTACGTATTCCCACGGTAACTCCTAAGAAGTCAATAGTTTCCCATCTCAGTTTGGAAAGCGTCTTTCACATCAGCAGTCACCATGGTATAAAGCTTGCGTTCTGTAGTCTTCTCTACATTATATGTGAGAGAATTGAGTCCATCGTTTTTCCTCAATTTGAAGGCTCGTTTCATTCTCTCCTTCCTGTTGGATCAAAGAAAGAGCTGTACAGTCCCCGAAATGATCCCCACCCCGAAATGATCCCCAAATCGACCCCCAAATGATCGCGACCCCGAATTGATCCCCGTTTTTTTCCTCGCAGACCCCGAAATTATCCCTAAGTAATTATTGGAACGGAATAGCACACAGTACTTGAAATTGAAGAAAATCCTATCCTTTAAACTTCGAATGACGCCGCGTTTCAAAAGTACTCGAAAATGTTGATTTTCTTCACAACTTTGTTAGTCTCACTCATTTTTTCTCCAGTTTCAGTAATTCTTTCTTCGTTAATCATTCCTAACTGACAAAATTATAATCTACAAGAGAAATTGAAAGCCAAGGAAATGGATCGAGAGCTATGTTCAATTACAAAAGCAGCCTTCAGTCTTTGTGCAGTGCGCCTTACAATGGCCACTCAACAAACGTTTTAGGTTGATGGTCATTCCTGCTCCAAAAGGAGAAAGGCGAGAATGTTGTCGATTACTTGAAAAAGGATTCCGGCCAAGGCCAATTAACAGACTTTCCATAAAAACCAACTGCTAAGCATTCAAAATGTTCATGTTAATTTCTTGTGCAACTTTTTGAGGTTTTTGCTCTTTTTTCTTGTATTTTAATATTGTTACTAGTTACAATACAAGATGTACATGTATAGTACAACATATTTGATTTACACGCTGATCACCTTTTTTCCCAATTACTTGAATAGTGTTAGCGAAGATTGCAAATAATCTCAAGTGAATAAATACTTGAAAAACTTTCGATTTCCTTTATTTTGATCACTCCACAATCCCTTGGTTTGAAAGCCATTCCAAAATTTACTTGGGGATCATTTCAGGGTCAGCATGAAAAAAACGGGGATCATTTCGGGGTCGATTTGGGGATCATTTCGGGGTCGGGATCATTTGGCATCAGCCTAATTCTTAGGTGTTCTCTTCGGTGAACGCGATTACGCAAAGTGTGTGTAAGGGCCTGGGACACAAATTGCGTATCATTCGGTGACGTCATCAAGTTTCGTGCCAAAAGGGTTCCACTATCGCAAACTTCCAGTGTTGAAAATTGTGTTTAGGAAACAGGCGTGTGAAATTAAGATCATTAAATTTAATTTAGTTTTTAGGGGAACTCGGTTTTAGAGCAAGTGGAAAATTGTTTTATTAAATTCTCACACTTTCAAAGCACTGAGTTACGCAAGGTCTGTGGAACACACACTACCATGACTACCATTCAAATAAAATGCTTTGGATCAGTACTCTCCTGTGGTGCTGTTTAATGCCCTGTACGAGGTGGTTCTAACTTTTGACCCTGTGTAAGAAATCCTAAAGTGTGACCATTCAAATGAAAACTGTTGAGCAGTACTTTCCTGTGGTGCTGTTTGTTGTACTGTTCTAACTTTTGCCTCTGTGTAAGAAATCCTTAAGTGTGACCATTCAAATGAAAGTTACTGAGCAGTACCTTCGGGTGGTGCTGTTTATTATGCTGTACAAAGTGGTTCAAACTTTTCAGTCTGTAGATGAAATTCAAAAGTGTGACCATTCAAATGAAAGCTGTTGAGCACTCCTGAGTACTTTTACGTTGTGCAGTTTGTTTTCTGTTTTTTTGCAAGATGCAATTTTGGAGTTTTTCAGATGAGTTTTGATCGCTTGCGCTCTTGGGGCGAGTGGAGATGCGAGGGACTATGGCTGTTACTGATTACTGACAACCACGTTCGTTTGTTTGCTTTTCGCGCCAAGGTTCACAATCACACCAGTGGCGTTCCTGGGAGGAATGGGTAACATGAAGCTGAGTCAAACATCTTACCTTATTTCTAATAAAGGTTTCTTTTCAGAGTTGTGAAATATCTTCAGCATTTTGTATCTTCCTTTGTTCATGGACGGTCGCGTTAAATTGAGTCCTTTGGCCTTTATTCTAAATAAAGAATCACACCAAGGTATCAACAACTTATCAGGTACTTCAACACACTATAAGCGCGAGCCGGAGTAAAATATTGTTTTTTTTAACATGTTTAACACGAGAAAATAAAATTCATATCTTCAATCAAATGAATATAGAATAATGTGGGGAGAGAGGAAATTCAGAAAAAATTCTGAGTTCCAGTTGGGATTTGAACCCACGACCTTCCGTACACTAGTCGGATGTTCTAAGGGAAGGTACGCTTTTTCTTGGGGGGGGGGGGGGGGAGGAGGGCTGGGGCCTCAGAGGGGAGGGTCAACAGTGAAAGTGAGCACCAAAAGGGGAGGGCCATACCTCATGTGAGCTATTCAAGGGAGGGTCACACATCTTTTCCAGAATTTTTTTTTGAGAATTTTTGTGATGTTGCTTTCCATTTTTCTTACAGACTACGTTTTTCTTTTCACCTACTTTAATTTAGTTTGGTGTTTTATTATAGGTACTAGGTTACATTTCTACATGTATATTATGCCATGGCACATGGTTTTCTCGGAGGACTCGTGTCCTTTTCCGTCCGTACCGAGAAGTACTTGACTCGGGTATCGTTTCTTCAGCTTCTTACTGTTGGCTATCCGCTGCCTGATCTCCTGAGTCGTTTAGTTCTGAAGAGTTACTAGTAGATCCAACAATGCGCTCTACCCTGTCACTGTCACGGTCAGACTTTGAATTTGAGTCAGAGGCTGGCTGAATGTTGTTCTGATTGTCCTGCACAACAGAAGTCAAAATGCTGGCTAGTCGGAGAAAGAAACGCGTGTATTTTTCCTTAGATATTTTATGTTCAAAACTTTTATGATACTCAAAGTTTTTACTTCCATATTCAAACTTCAGCTATAAAACGTAAATATCCCACACTGATTGTTCGCATTTTCCTTGTTTCAGTGCGCAAACACTTTGCGTTCACAAGCGAAACGTTCTGAGGTTTCTACAGCAGGGAACATACCATGTAGTAGTGAGGGGAGGGTCGCAGTTTTGTCAGTCGCCTAAAGGTGGAGGGTCAGGAGTTTTTTTTCTAAAGCGCAAGGGAGGGCCAACACTTTTTTGGAAAAAAACACCAAAATTCCCCAACCCTCTCCCCCCCAAGAACGTACCATCCCTAACTACTGAGCTACTAGAACTCTAGTGGTGAGCGATGCTCAATTGTGGGCTGACACAACGACTGCATCGCGCAGTCACATTGTACCAATCCGCCGTGTAATATCCTCTCTATGTGACAATTCACAATTCACGCTCTTAGAATCCTATTGTAGCTCAAAGCAGAGAGTTTGCATTGATTCCCTTGACTGCTCACGGGTTTGAATCCCGTTCAAGCCTGAGCTTTTTTCGGCTTTTCCTCGACAACCAGTGATGTTGCAGATTAACTTAAGATCATAGCCAAATTAAAAAAAAAAGAACCTTAAGTACTTACAAAAAGATTAATGCGTAACCGTCATACATGTACTCAGGCTCCGGAGACTTTTTTTCAATTCTAAGGGGCCGACCATTTAACTATTGAGGGGGGGGGGGGGGGTGGATGATTTCGAAAAAAAATTTCCTGCAAGCCCTTGTCGGAAGAAAAAAATTGCATGCAGCACAAATGAAATAGAAAAAAAATTCTTGCACTGCTGCAAGCAAGAAAAAAAAATGTTGCAAAGCTATTTCATCATTCCAGGGGGACTTTACAAAATCCCAGCAAAACTGCAACCATTCTTCCCTTTCTCCCTTTAAACTCTGGAGTTGGTTATGCTTCAGAATGTGCAATGCATTCGTAGCTTTATAGGGTCCGACAATCTGTGAGCCAGCGAGCCACTCCAGTTAGCCTAAATCACACTCTGGTTTAGCCAAAACAACATTCCGGTTAGCCTACAGTTATTAGCTTTAATAGGTAGCTTGCGGTTAGCCCTATATAATGGGATATAAAGGGATTTCTGGCTTGCACGGTTCACAAGGCTCGCGAGTCATAGGAGTCATGGAAGCCATTATGATTAGCCTAAATTACACATTGGCTAACCTAGTTAGCACTGCAGTTAGCCTACAGTTCCTTTATAGGTAGCTTGCGGTTAGCCTTTTTATTGGGATTAGGGATTTCTGGCTCGCTGGCTCGTACTGTATCCAAACTCGTTAGCTTTATAATATCACAAGCAGTAATGGAGGTAAATTTTTCTATTTAAAGAATCAAGTTTTATTAGACAAAGAAAAATAACTTGTTCATTTTTAATCTTTTTAACTGAAGCATTTTCATGTAACATAACATTTATAACATATAACATTTTTGCCATTTTTGATTTTTGCAATGTTTTAGTAATGCACCTATCAATGTCTAGCCCCAATGGAGGGAGCGCAGGCATACCCAAGGGCTATAATGATTGACATTTTCAAATATTTTGGGTCACTAAAATTTTTAAATTCCCCACCCTCTGCCATTTCAAACCTTGGTTAAATGCTTAATTCTTGTTATGAAACTATTCTATGATTCTTGTTGTCAACCGTAAATAACATGTATTTATATTTTTCTATGTTTAAATATTTGTAAATAAGATATATCTCTATTATAACATATTCAGTATAAAAAGAAACAGATCGAAACCTTTCTTGTTGTCAACCGTAAATAAATAACAGTAACATGTATCTATATTTTTCTATTTTTTTATATTTTTAAAGAAGATATATCTTTATTATAATATATATTCAGTATAAAAAGAAACAGATCCAAAGCTTTCTTGTTGTCAACTATAAATAAATAAATAAGTAAACAGTAACATGTATCTATATTTTCAATGTTTTTATATTTTAAAATGAGATATATAATCATGCCATAAAAAAATTTTTCCCGGACCCCCTGAAGTGCGAAAATAAAAACCAGGAAGGCCTTTATAGAAGCCTGGCATAATGAGAGTAACCAGGCCTAAAGATCCAACCCACTTGAGGATACACTGGGAACAAGCCTACAGTGCTCGGTAGTAATGGGAACCACGAAGAACATTAAAATAGCTTGAAATTTTGTAGTTTTAACTTAATAAATGGACAGTTGTAGCTCTAAAAAAATAAATAACTGTTATGTCACAAAATGGCACTATTATGCTGGCAAATAGCACTATTATGCCGGCATTATGCTCGATGCTCCACCTATAGTATTATGCTCGAAATTATGCCGGCATAATATGTCAAACCCTAATTAGTAAGCTCATACAAAAAAAATAGTGTAAGTGATTTTCATAATCCCATGAAACAAACTCAAGCCCATGCATTTCACTTATGATTTATCTATTTGTTGTCTTGTCTGTGAACAAAGCTCCAGCTGGAATTGAAAACTAATGTAAGAACTCTTTTTTTTTTTTTTTGAGGAAAAAAAAATCCTGCAGCGAAATGAAGAGGAAAAAAAAAATATCCTGCAGAGCATTTAGAAGGAAAAAAAATATCCTGCCCACCAGGTTGCTAGAAAAAAAAAAGCTTGCTGACCAGAAATCATCCACCCCCCCCCCCCCTCAAAAGTTAAATGGTCGGCCCCTAAGTTAACGAGTTAAAAGCTGTCACACTGGCGCTTCATAATTTATTTAGACCTATTTACTTAATAATCTATTTTAAACTACTTCTAATGCGCTTTTTACATAAAATGATCAAAAGCGCAGTGCAATACGTAAAGAAATAACTATGCTAAATACTAGAACCTATAAATAACTTAAGGGATACAGTAAATCTAATAAATCATAAAAAATCCTAAATGTGAAAAGCTAATTTAAAAAGGTATGTCTTCAGGGAAGATTTAAAAGCACTTAAAGAAGACATGCTACGTAACTCAGCCGGAAGCGCATTCCAAAGCTTGGGCGCAGCCATACTAAAAGTTCTATCACCAAAGGTGCTAAGCATTTTACCCTTGGGAAAAACTAAAACAGTACTTGCACATGAACGCAAAGAATAACTTACAGGCTGCCTTACGCTTGACGCTGAATTATAATTACCTTCCATAAAGATTGTCGTCTTCACCTCCCCATCCCCAAAATATGTTTGAAAATCCATTGATGAGTTCAAAGTGTTCTCTTTGAAAGGAACCCACCCCACCAAAGATTTTCTTATACGGCAAACTGTGGATAAAATCAAATCAAGATAATATGAACTCTTGGATAAACTGGAATTAAACGAATGTAACGTAGAGAATTCAGCTGAAAAAAAAAGGAGGGCAAAACACCACCCGAATAATGACACGTTAGTGGAATCCAAGCCCTAATTTGAAAATGAATATTCTCCTTACCGTATATACATTTCTTGTGGAACTGGTAAGGAGGATTTGTCTAACTATCGAGACATTAATCCTTGGTGATCAGTTGCTTTGTTTTCATCACATGAATGTTTGAACAAGTATTGGTAATGTAAAGGGAAAGGGAAATTTCATTTTCGTCTCTATCAGGGTTAAAGAGTCAGTCGTGGGGATTCCTTTGTTTTTGGTTCAAAAATGCAGTGTTGAATTTAAAACTAGGAACCTTTGATCGTACACAAAAATACTCCTAGAATATCGAGAGAAATATATTCGAGATTTTCTTATGGAGCAAACATTGTCAAACTACAGTACAAACAGTTTTTAGTTTTTAGTTTTTAGTTTTTTTTTTTTTTAGTTTTTAGTTTTTAGTTTTTAGTTATTTTAGCTTTGCCCCTTTGAATTAC
Source organism: Siderastrea siderea (assembly GCA_964030785.1). Classification (NCBI taxonomy): domain Eukaryota; kingdom Metazoa; phylum Cnidaria; class Anthozoa; order Scleractinia; family Rhizangiidae; genus Siderastrea; species Siderastrea siderea. The sequence goes on from OZ034974.1 coordinate 32,025,772, forward strand.
AAACTAGGATTAGTCAGAACAATAGTAGACAGGGTTTATAAGATCAACAATTCCTGGGTTGGTTTTCATCTGGACGTTAAAAAGCTTATCGTCATATTGCTGAAAAACTGTTTTCCGTCTTGGGTCATCGACAGGATTATTCACAGCTATGTTTCTAAGAAAATGAATCCTTCAAATGGGCAGATCGACTCACCTAACTCCGGCAAAACGCACTTCTATAAACTCCCTTATGTTGGCCGGTTTTCTAAAATCGCCCAGACTAAGCTTAGAAATCTACTCAAACGTTATTGTAAAGCTGATTTAGATGTTAAGTTAGTCTTTAGTACGTTTAAACTTAGAAACATGTTTGGCCTGACAGATTCAGTACCGCAGAGTCTACGTTCGCGTGTTGTTTATAAATTCTCGTGTGCTGGCTGTAATGCCAGCTACATTGGCGAGACCACTCGCCACATTTGTGCACGTGTTCGTGAGCACCTCTTGTCGGACAAGTCTTCACATGTTTACAGGCACCTGCGGTCATCTAGGGCCTGCCATGACTCTTGCACTGCAGAATGCTTCACGATCTTAGATTCTGCCGTCTCGAAATTCCAAATTAAGATCAAAGAGGCGATGCATATTAAGTGAGAAAATCCTACTCTTAATCAGCAGCTAAAGCATCTAGAGTTATCTCTTTCCTTTTAATTACTTTTTTTTTCTTGTCTTTTATTTTATCGTTCTTGTTATTGGAAGTATTGTGTGTGTGTGTGTGTGTGTGTTCCTAAGTCACTTAAGGTAACTATGCGCGCTATTTTTGTTTCCCGCCTATTTTGATATTCAAATTGTAAACGTAAGTTCTAAAGCGTAATTCTGTAACGTACTTCAATACGAAAATTCAAATGTACAACCGTTAACGCTCATTTGCAACTGAAGATGACATGAGAGTGTCGAAACATGTTTTGTAAATTGAAAACTGTTGTTTCTTTATTGAGAGTTTTTAGTTACTTTTTACGACACATTTTTCAGGTTGCATTCCATTATTTTCAGGTTGCAGTCCTTAGTAGTTATCTTTTAGTTAATTAGGAGAGCAGTTTTTATATGGGAATTCAGTTCCCCCTCTTGCTTTCCTTTACCAACTGTACTTTATTTATTTATTTAGTTAGTTAGTTTGTTATTTTTCTCAGGTATTATATTATGGTACAGTTGGTGTAAAGTATCATTAAACTTAAACTTAAACTATCTTGATTGGCTGGTGTAACCGGCCTGGGAAAGTGTTCAAGCCGATAACCAGCTCTGCTGTTCTCAAACCTGTTCATGGTTCACCTAACGCCAAGCACATGCATGGCCACAAGCAACCTTTGAAGGCAGCAATAGCCGCGATAAAGCGGTCAGTGTATTTACCATCTTGCTCTTTATCGAACGAAAATGGTTGATGCGAATTAAACACAACCAAAGATACTTGCCGATAACGAAACTTATCCACGGCTACGGACATATGTCTGGGTGATGTGGGGCAGCTGTATTCATTACGATCATCTTCCGGTATCAAGTCCACATCATGGAATATGAAGCAATCGTACTGGTTAAACTTCAGAGCTTCTTTGAAGCCAATGTTAAACAGCAGAGCACGGTTAAAAGGAATATCTCCTGCCTGTTTTAAAAAGACAAAAAACAAACAGAACATGTCTTCCTTCCGAAAGTTGACTCTTGAGAGATGTAAGCTTTGCACCTGTTTGCCCGAGATCAAATTAAAGTCTGATGTGAATTCAGCAATGTTGAACGGCGTTGTATTTAAATGTTCAATCTGTTTGGTTGAGGCAAACAGTTTGATAACAATCAGACTTCGTTCAACATCATGAAACATCATTCAATATTATTCCGCAGCAGCGTATCCAAACGTGTTCAACAGCACGGTGAATTCAACATTCGGATGAGAAGTACTTTCCAGTGGCGGTGGTTATTATCATGTTTACGATGTGACCGTTCAAATCAAAGCAATGAAGGAGTTCTTTTTTGATTTTGGCGCTCTTGGAAATCGAAAATATTATCATACCTGTTCCACCACAAAGATTCTGTAATCCAGTTTCTGTCTCTTTAGGAGGGGATGCATGTGACGAACAAAGACTGACAGCTGCTCATAACGATCGCGGAATGGAATTATTAGGGCCATCTGGTGAGAGTTGAAATTTGAAAGGTCAGACTTAGTTATATTACAAGATGATGAGGATGTTCAATTTGACGTTTATGAAAGACAGCATAGGGACTTGCGTATTGTTCGAACCAGCGACTGAATCGGTGGTTTCAAGCCGACGAGGTTCTGCATAGAGCCGAATAAGTCATATTTGAATCATGTCAGTCGAATGGAGGCATGACACCAGCCATGTTCCGTGAGTACAACATGTATTTTTTCGCCGAGCAAGAATGCCAGGGTTTAAAAGGGTTTCTTCAGTTTTTGGTAGTTGACTTACGACCAAAATATTGACTAAAATGAGAGGGAAAGGGATAGATTGCTTCGAACTTTTCAGTCCTGTAAATAGAGCTGAGTTCATTTGAGCGAATGTTGTTGTGATTCCCATCCTTTGGATTAATTGTGTTCCTTCTGAAGGTATTTCTGATATGCTCTATCATGATCTGGGAGATTGGGACAATTGGGACGCGTCAAATAAAGATTCGAAAAGATGTTAGCAAGGCAAACGTCACCTGTGTTGACATGACATCTCACCTTGACCCTTGCTCTGCATTCAGTGGGTCTCCAGCTTCCGCCTTTACTGACCCAGCCGCCAAACTCACGAGACATTTGCTTTTCAACCTCCTCCATTTTAGGAACGGATTTGTCAACATTTATATGTCCAACTGACAACGAAAAAACAAACAAGCAAACAAACAAACAAACAAACAAACAGTTAAGTGAAACTGTGAAAAAAAAATCCCAAAATGTGACGATTGATCGTGAAACGAAAGCTTAAATTGAGGAGTACTTTCTTGTGGTGCTGTTTATTATTCTCTAGAGCATTGGTTTTGCTTTACTTCACTCTGTGATTGGTTAAAAAACGTCGCGCCACTTTCTCAACCAATCAGAAGTAAAATTCAAACCAATCCCGACTCGCTCGCACGCGTTTTCCCGCGCTTGGCGCCGGTTACATGTATTTGCTTCGAGTTCTGATTGGTTCATTGGGTAATTTGTGTTTGTTGTGATTGGCTGGGATAATTACTTTGGTTTTGGTTTTACGACGCTCATTTGAAAAGTGCTCTACTTTTGAGTCTTTGGATTAAATCCTTAAGTGACTGTACACTGTATGAGGCTATCGATTAATTAACGTTGCTCGTAGTTTACTGAAAATGTCTCACAAAGACGAAATTTAAAGGGAATAAAATAGCCTAATTAAAATAAGCAATAAGTACTAAAATGCACTGAATGCAAACTGAACAGGACTCACCTAAACTTGAGGAATTTTCTGAGCATAAACTTTCATTCCAAGCTACCCAAAGTTCACTCAGACCCAAACTGCTTTGTTCTGGGTGATTTTCTACAACTCCTTCCGCCATTTGATGCGTTGGTGAGTTTCTTAAATAACTCAAGTGGGGTAACTGCAAAAGTGTAGTGTGGTTTGATGACAAGGTTTGCGTCTCAAAATGGCCATTCGTTAACGTTAACACAAGGCCTACATATCTCATTTGCAGTTTCATTTGCTGTGATAGTCTTACAGAGTAGTGAATCATCACTACTAAAGTTAAAATGGTCATGACAAATATAAAGAAGATGTATGTTTTCAGGCTGCATACTTTTGCCATTCTTCAGCCCCAAAGAAACGGAGTTTCTCCCCGTATAGGTGACACACAAATGGCGTATCCTGCCGGGTACCTGGACGAACAAAAAAATTGATATGTAACAATTGTTCACCTCTGTGACGGTTCACGGCTCAGTAAATATTCATCACTATCAGTGACTATTCACCAACACAGAAGTGGATACTAGATTGTTTTAGCACATCCGAGGGTAGTCCCTATAGTGAGCTCAGTGTACGGTGAGGCTTCCCCCGAGGGGGGTACTCAACAAAGTTTTATACGGGGTGGCTCCGCCCCGAGGTCCAACCCCTTAACCTTTTATATACCATTTTCGACAGAAAAGGTACCCCTTTCGTATACTCCCCCCCCCCGGAGGCTTCGCCCTAAAGGGGTGCCTAGTTTAAGCTTGCTTTATGCTCAAGGGTAGGGGACACAAAATCCGCAGCTAACTGACAGATGCTTTCTAAAGCTAATTTTTATGAAAGGGTACTTAAGTTTGGCAAAAATTACAACGCGAAACACACGAAAGCTTGGAGCCTTTGAGCAACTGAACCAGGGCAAGTGAAAGCCCGTGAAAAAAATGCGGCGACCACAGGATATTCCATCTTTTGACTATCCTTGAGGTCACAAAAAAGGGGTGCAATTTCTGCTTTAGGTATGTGAAGCGGGTGCCATTGTGATAAAAATTAGTGTACTATAAAGGAAGGGTTTAAGCCTCCAATAAATAGGAAGTCGCCAATAGATATTTTGGTTTAATTTCTGATAAATAGGAAAAAAAATTACGTTTGGTGTTTTTAAATAACAAATGTTTTCCCGAGAAAGAGTAGCCAATCGTGCGAAAAACACTGTAATTTACTTGATTGTGAGGAGTCTCTAATTTTGGCGATGGCGATTGTGGGGCGGGCGAAATACACACGCATGCGCGCGAAACTTTCGAGGAGACACCAACTCTTGGCGTCTCACAGGCGGCCCAAGCTCAAGTTGTGTCACTGTTGTGTGTCATATGGTATTGCGAAATAGCGGTCATAGCGAAATTATAAGAGTTTGTATGGGGATATTTACGATATGCTTTAGAAAACACAAATGCTACAAAATTCTCAATAAAAATACCTTATCTTACTTCCATGGTGTCTTACTTGCTGTCTGTGCCCTTACTTTCCCGATTTGCGCCTGTGGGCGTCTCCTCGAAATTTCGCGCGCGTGCGTGTGTATTTCGCCCGCCACACAATCGCCATCACCGAAATTAGAGACTACTCGCAGTTTATACTATATACCACAACAACAACTATAAGTTCAGCTCTACCACAGTTTGAATAGCTACGATAAGAGTTTAATTAATCAACAGGCTCCATTTTTCAATGCCGTTGCACTTTGTGTTGTTCTCCTAATCGTAGTGACACGTCTGTTTCTAGAGGCTCCTGTTTTTTAGTCAGTTATAAAAGAAATATTTCTGTAACCAGCTGTGCTTGTCGCGAGTGACTATTTTATTTTGATACCCGGCTATAGCTAAGGTCGAAGAAATCACCATGTAAACTAAAATGTCATGAATCAATTGACCAAATTAACATGTGAATAAGATGTCACAAATCACGATTTTGACAGAAGCAAACCTAGAAAATTCAACTTGTTTGCCTGTTTTTGCTGAGTTTAATGACAGCATTCACGTTACGATTATGATGTTACAGCCTTGTACTCCTGAAATCATGCCCAGTTGTGGTTTTCGTAACTTAGCCCCAAGAAACCGATCACTAAATGAATTCACTGAAAACGAATCGCTCTCATAGAATTGAAGATATTAACCTTTCTGGATCCCAATAATTGATCCTGCAGCCTCCAGAAACATTTACATTTGAGTATAAACTCAATCGACACTAACATTAAAAGGAACATTGCAAAAAAGGTTTTTCAAAGTAATTTGAACTTGTTAAACAAGCCCATTTACACCTCAGTGCCCACGTCATTAGACACTGACGATTAACTGAAACAGAAAACCGTCTTTTTGGCGTCAAAAATGTCCATACCAGTTCTTGCTGTACTCGATTAGTATGATTTGATATACTTTAACCATAAAGGCTGGTTTCATATGATCGCTACGATCGCTGGCGAAAACGATCAGCAATCGTTGCAGTTATGTGGAAACCACTTTTTAGCGATCGTAATGATCACAGCAATCATATGAAAACCAGCCTATATGGAAACTGCTCAGAGATCAAAATCACCACGTCCGCTTAACGTTTCTGGTAGCGATCGTAGCGATCATATGAAAACCAAGCTTAATGATGCAGCACACATTTACCGTGTTCGATTGCAATTAAGCAAATATGGTTGGCTTCGTCGTCGTTTTCTATTCGCTAGAATGATTCGCAATCGTTTTCTCAGTTCGATAGAAAACGATTGCACGCGCGCGCTACGGTGGCTTTGGCCTCGTAGTCAAATAAGACTAACAGGAAGAGAGTTGAAAGTTGACTGATCACTGGTAGGTAATGTTGAAACTCAGCTTGGGTCCATTCTCAGTGAGAATTGTACTTCTTTTAATTTATTGCCATTATGTTTGAATTTAAGTGCAAAATCAGGGGCACCCAACGGTTCGCTTCGGGGAATATCTGTTCGGAAGACCTAAAATCACCTGAGATTTTCTGATTTAATTGCGGTGAAAGCTACAGATTTCTGTGGCGAAACATCACGTCCGACTTTCGCAACAAGATGACTTGTTAGTTCCTATTGTTTTCGGAGGGACAAATGTGTCGTTTAGAGTCCAAAGTAAGGTCAGCTAGCATTTTTGGAGAGCCATCAGCAGCACGGAAATTCGGCAGCTAGGATTTTGTTTCCTAACATTTTCTGCGGCCTAATTTTTCAGCTAAAAAATCCGAACAGATCAATCTGTATTAGCTTACACAAATATGCCTTTAAAAAGCTCTGAAACAATCTAAGAAAGCAGAAAATGATATTGCAAGTGTTTTGCTAAAATTTTCTCGTTGGGTGCTCCTGGCAAAATGCGTAGTAATTACGGCATTCAAGATGTGTTTCAGTTAACTGAAAATAGTTATCGGTACACACTGAAATATATAACAGGATATTGTTGCTAAACTTACCTGGATAATTAAATCTTACTTTTCTGTTAATGTCAACAGCCAGCTACTACCAGCGCCTTGCGAATCACGCTGCGCGCCTCCAGAAGTTTGGAAAAAGCTAGCAATTCTCCAAATACCTTAAACATTCAATTCTCTATCATAACGATGACAAAAAGATCGCGTTTAAATTTAATAACACACCTCCAATCGCGTTTAAATTAAAAAAGCACACGTACGAGCACATTCTTGACTTCGCATGGTAACTGTACCCACTCGATGTGGTAACTAGGAAGACGATTGTGAATAAGAAATAAAAAAAAATGCGCTAAGGTTGAACTTTTCTTTCATTTTTCTCGATCAAAGAAAATGCTTATCTTCCTAGCTATGAGGGATTCGGTGCTATTGCAAACTGCTCCAACCTTTTTTTGCGTATATACTATCGCGAACGACCCATGCAACCTTAGAATCTTTAAATATTACGTAGTTATTGACTTTAGTGTGAAGGCCGGAAGATTAGTTATTTTGGTTTTTTTTAATAATGATTTTTATAAGAACGTCGAGGTTGACATTGGCCTAACTTTTACCGAACACATTAAGAACATAGCCAGTCTGAGATTAAGTTACAACGCTTTTTTGTCCACTTCCTGATGTGATGAGTGAAAAGGTATGACCCAATAGAAACCAATTCAAAATGCTAGAATACATAAGCATAAACATGCTCAAAGTAGTTTTCTAAACCAAAAACCGGACATTACGTGACATTGGCTTTTTTTTTTTGAGGTGACATTTGATGGTTGTAGTATTTAGTTTTCAAATCAATAGCAATTGAATTTCTCTTGAAACATTTGTCCACATTAGTCCTTTGGTGGGCCAGAGTGTATTCATTACTTTTTGGAACCCACGTCGGCGATCTTTTTGTTTGAGCAACAACAGCTGTATTCATATTCATATTTTAAACACATTTAACACAGTGTATTCGTAACTTTCTTGCAATATTGGTTTCTTGATAAGAAGTTGCCCGGATGGATGGATGGATTCGTAACTTTTGAGAAAACCACGCCGGCGAGAGTTTTGTATAATCGAAGCGGTGGTCAGACAGACGTCTCCTCATAGAAAACCTTCTTTCTGGGGCGGTTATATGCATGGTATGTATCTTATTTGTTACTCAACTGTATTAGTTATTGTACAGAAAGCGCGCGCGTTGGTTACTGTACAGTACCGTGCGCGCACTAATCCTGTTACACTTGTACTTTTCTTTCAAGTTACTGAAAAAGGTTGCAAAAGATTAAGTTGGATAATAAATATCTTATTAGATGTTTTGGTGTGAAGTATCACCGTATATTTTTACTCGTTGTTTGTATTTTAACTCGCCCTGCGGGCTCGTCAAAATACAGCACAACTCGTAAAAATATACGGTGATACTTCACACCGAAACATCTAATAAGATATATTTATCTTACGTAGATATTCACCGCGGTCTACTACGAGTACGTGAATCTCATGGTTGAATAGTCATTGTCTATTCACTATAAATATATAGATTTAGCCAAGCCTAAAAGCGGAGCTCCCCCTTTTGTTTTTGTCTTGTTGTTGTTGTTGTTGTTTTTTTTTGCTGGCACTTATTAATCATTCAAGTCGTTAAATGAAAAAAATAAAAAAATAAAAAGCAATAATCCATATCCACGCTGGGTATCGAACTCGGCTTGGTGGTGTCGTATGCCGGCGTATAGTCCACTAGGCCACGGGTGCTAACGTTCCTCCCAATTGTTAATTTTACTACTTATTTCTTCTTTCGTGACAAGCTGCGTATCAACATGAAAATGTTGGTGTTTTTCTTGGCAAACTGTGTTCGGACATCCGCAAAGACCATGGTTGTGGACAGAAATAACCAGAAGGCACTAGCTCTGCTGTATCTGGCGTCAAAACCGTAGCGAGATGCTGCAGACTCAAGCGGTGTGCCGCTGTGGTGCAGACGGACGGACGTACGGACGATCATGTGACTGTTACGTCACTACCAAAATTTCTTGGCTTGACAGGTTACCGAATTTGCTTAGCAATGGTGCTCCGCTGGCGCGCTTTGCTATTAGTAGGTATTTACCAAGGTATCGGTATCATCCTCCGTTAACCCTCCGCTCCCCCCCTCAAGGAAGCCTCCCTTTCTAATAAGCCCGTTTTTATGGAGCAGGAAATTTATTAAGCACACTCCTCTCTTTTAAGCCCTCTTCTCCTACCTCCCCCTTTTCCATCACAGCCAAAAGAATAAACGATCGACAGACACTCAGTTTATACCGATGCATGTTTCTGAGCGAATCCGGGCACGAATTCACACACAGTACTCGTGGGTAACACTAAAAAAGTCTTTTTTTTTGTATTTTGAGAACTTTATTACTAATCAAAATAACAAGAAAGTTTTCACAAGTAACACACAAAAAAAGTACAACAACAATAACGTAAGCTACAAAATAAAATTACAAAAAAGCATTTTGTTGAAAGAAAGTCTGCTTACTACAAAGAGGTTTTTTAAAACCTCTTTGTAGTAAGAAGTGTGCACAGTTATCAGAAGTGTGCACATGCGAACGAGGCCACATGGCTCAGAAGACCAAGAGGCCAAGTTTTCTTTGACTCGTAGAAATCGCAGACCGTTAGTCCGCACAACTAAAGGATTGAAATCAGAAAACAACAACGTTAAGGTCGTGTAAAAAAAACTTCTTTGGTCGTTACAAATAGACAATGATAACTGAGCCAATAACATTCACGTACCTTTAATCCTCTATTAAAGCCCCCGGGGGCTTTAATAGAAGGGGAACTTAATAGAGGGAGGGGGGGGGGTGGGGTATTTGAAAGGACAGAAATTACGATTCCTTTTGAGTATTGCAAATATTGTGCAATACTCAAAAAGAATCGTAATTACAGTAATCACAAATAGAACACTGACATGGAGATTCGAGTGACATTATATGTACGTGCATTGGCTTGTCACGGAACCTATCGAAATTTCTGACTTGCCGAAAGGAAATAAGATAAGCTGATAGCCTACTTTTTTTCTAAAATAAAAGAGTCTGTCCTTTCAAATACCCCCCCCCCCCTCTATTAAGTTCCCCTTCTATTAAAGCCCCCGAGGGCTTTAATAGAGGATTAAAGGTACGTGAATGTTATTGGCTCAGTTATCATTGTCTATTTGTAACGACCAAAGAAGTTTTGTTTTACACGACCTTAACATTGTTGTTTTCTGATTTCAATCCTTTAGTTGTGCGGACTAACGGACCGCGATTTCTACGAGTCAAAGAAAACTTGGCCTCTTGGTCTTCTGAGCCATGTGACCTCGTCCGCGTGTGCACACTTCTGATAAGTTTAACCTGTAATATTCGTCATACGTCGTTGGGACAGCGCGATGAATCTTGTTTTTTTTTTTATTCTGCTCGCAAAATGTCAAAAGTTTTGCTTCAATAATGCATTAATTGTTTTGGTCTGCAAATGGCTAAACGGACCATTTAATTATCCATTTTGGTCTGTAAATGTGTATGGTTTTGCCATTTTTGTTTGAAATTAGGTGTGGTGTTTTATGGGAACTGAGAAAACGAAAAAAATCTCTCCTCATCTTCAAACGAAAAAGAGGAACTGGAAGAGAAGAAAGAACTGACAAAAATATCCTTTGTTATAATAGAGAGTGATTTACTGCTTCAGAGACGTAAAGGAAAACCAAGATTAAAGAGGCCAAACACGGATCTAGAGATGTTAGGTGTGCCATGATAGGGTGGGGTTTGAAGAACACCAGGTAGTGCACCCTCAACAAAAAAATACGAAGAGTTTCTCCTTTATCTTTGCTGTTGGTGATAACGCTAATTAGCCACCATCTTGTTGTTGTTGAATGCTGAAGCGTGTGCCTGTATATGCATTTGCTTGGAATTGCAGTTGAGCGGTGATTGTTTCTTAATTGATCAAATTTGCTTGTCTAGGATGAATACCCGGAAGTCCAATGTGTGCCGGCCTTCAAAATGTGGTTAGGAACTCATTATCGCATTCCGGTAGTATGTGCATTGTAATGAAACGTGAAACGATATATTTCCTGTGTTTCAGTGCTAACTAAACATTTGACAGACAAGAACCGTTATGTGAGAGCGGGAACCTTTTGGCGAAGTTACCCGCATACACTTAAGTTACTTGTCCACACCCAAACGTTTTCGTCCCCTTCTTCTCCCCGCCCCATGCAGTGAGGACAAAGTTTTGGCTACCAAGGCCCTGACAATTTAGACCAAAGGACGCAGGTTTGCGGACTTTCAGGCCTGTGGTTTACAATATCCCAGTCTCGTATTCACTTCGAGAAATTCTTAAGTTACAAATTAGAAAATACAAAAATTAACTTTTATTCAATTTAAACATATACGTGAGCGTTTTCAAAAGACCAAATATTCTTTGCTGCTGCTTCAATTTCCTTTTTACACTTCACTCAAGAAAGTCATCCGAAAGTCTTTTTACAAAATGATGATGAACGAATAGCAACAAAGGAATCCAGGGAGGAAAGAACTGCTTAACAGTTTTCATGTTTCATTTACATTGTCGCACTTTAGAATTTAATCCACAGCATGGTTGACAATTTTGCCTAGGATGGAGAATGGCCGAACAGAATGGCTGCTTGACAATTTTCATTTACATGGCTACACTTTAGAATTTCATGCACAGACTCAAAAGTTGGAACCACCGTTTACAGAATAAGAAACAGGGCCACCGGAAAGTACTGTTCAGTAGCTTTCCTTTGAATGGTCACACTTCAGGATTTCATCCACAGGCTCAAAAGTTAGAACCACCTTGTACAGCATAATAAATAGCACCACCGGAAAGTACTGCTCAGTAGCTTTCATTTGAATGGTCACACTTAAGAATTCCATCGACATCCTTTGAAGTTTTGAACCACCTTGGTCAACATAATAAACAGTACCACAGGGAAGTATTGCTCAGTAACTTTCTTTTGACTGGTCACACTTTAGGATTTCGTCCACAGACTCAAACGTTAGAACCACCTTGTACAGCATAATAAACAGCACCGCAGGGAAGTATTGCTCAGTAACTTTCATTTGAATGGTCACACTTTAGGATTTCGTCCACAGACTCAAACGTTAGAACCACCTTGTACAGAAAGAGCTGCTCCGTAGCTTTCATTTCATTTTCAGGTTTAGTTTAGGTTTTCATTCAAGATCAAAAGATAATAGATGCATCTCGCACAGCATAATAAACAGTACCACTGACAAAAAAATGCTGAATAGTTTTTATTTGAACGGAAAAGCTTCAGGGGTTTATCTCCCAAGCTCAAAAGTTAGAGGCACTGGAAGACAAGCTGTGACCATGGACGCACATCTTCAAACGAGGGGCTGAGTAACAGTATAATAAGCAGTGTTACAAGCAAGAAGTGTTCAGTAGCTTTCATTTCAATATCATAATTTAGCGATTCCTCCAAATCGCCCCTAAAACTTAAAACCACTTTGTACAGCATAACTAAGAATCCCACAAGAAAATGGTGCTCCATAGCTTTCATTTGAATGGTAGGTAAACTTTATTTAAATACGCTTACAGACCATTTAAAGACCCTTTGCATTATACAAGAAAATGTTTCAGGTAATTACGAACCATGAGGCTTTGAACAACCGCAGACATAATTTAGTGTTTCGTCAAGACCTTAAATACCCAAAACTACCCTGGTGAGCATAATCAACACTGCTACAGGAAAGGACTGCTCAGTAGCTTTCATATAAATGACCATAATTTCAGAAGGATTTCTTCCGAAATTCCCCCCATTATGCAAAATTCCAAACCACTCTATAAAACACAACTATCAGTACACAGAAAAGCACTTCTCAGTAGCTTTCACTTGAACGGTAAGTCACAGTTCAGGATTTCATATACAAAGGCAAAAGCAATTGCAAGAATCACATTGAAATCCCCTGTGAAATCCCAGTAATATCTTTGAGTAAATGTGAACGAATGTTCACATGTCATTTCTTTCAGTTTCAGTTTCTTCACCATCGTCTGAGAGTAGCTACCACTAAGAGCATTATAAGCAATGTGTCATGACGTAGAACTGTCGGAAATTGAGTAAGCTTGTAGGGCGTCATTTAGCAAGAGATCATCCCAGTTCGGACTAACAAACTCTTCCAGCGTTCCACACCAAAAACCTGCAAGCAAAATAATTTTAAAAGAAAACATTAGTTCACACTCATTTCATTCTTTATCCGGAGTATGATCTCTTTCATGTATTCATGTATACATGATCAAAATCAATTGTAATTATTTTACTATGAAAGCGGTCTAATGTCGTGTGGACTAAACTTATGTAGGTCGTAATGGCAACTGTTGCAAGAAACTTAAAAATCGTATTGTATAACAAAATAAACCGCATCACAAGCAGTTATTCTCAATAGCTTCACTGAATGCTCACATCTGAGGATTTCACTCACAGTCTCACCTCTAAAAAGCCACCTTGCAAAGGATAATGTGCAGTACCTCAGAAAAGTACTGCTAAAAGGCTTTCATTTGATGGCGGTCACATCATAAGATTTCATTCCGCATAAAATCAAAAGTTAGAATCCCCTTGTACAACCAAATTAACACAAAGCACAACAAGAAAGCACTGCTCTAGCCTTCATCGGTTTTTGACCACAGTTCACAACTTCATTCATACTCAAAAGTCAAGTTAAATAAACCGTGATTACAGACATTATAATTTCGCTATCTCCACCGCATTTGAACCCCGTGTCGAGTATCCCGAACGCAACAAATTTGCTTTGGATGCTGTTTCTGAGTGTCTCAAACACTACTTTCACTGTCCCCCTTTCTCAAACACCCTTTTCTTTCTCTTGAGGGCCAAAGATAAGTGAGTAATTTAGACTTCAGATGAGAGTATTGAAACGATCGATTACGGAATCAAAATCTCAAGTTTAGTGCAAACAGTACGCTAACTTAAATTAAGAAAGAAATAGACTGTGCAATGCCATTTAAACAGTTGGAAACCAATTAGACTCAAAACCGAAGGCTAAAAGTCAATTAACCTCTTCCGAGACTTTAACCTAAGCTTACTCTGAAACAGATGATATGTTTACGTTTTGTAACATCGAGGTAAACAATTTACTTCTGTTGCCTGTCCGAACATCGTTCCTTTACGCCGTTTACTTGCGAAAACGCAAAAATTACGTCGCACACGCCTCAACGCTGGGGGTTAACTTAATTTCACCCCCTTAAAGGCTCTGTACATTTTACCCCTCAGTTAGGTGTAAAATTTGCCACCTTTTTAAATAAAACGAATTAACAGAACCCTGTTGCGTTTAACCGAGCGCAAATGCAATGTGTACACTTTTGATCAAATAGAGCTTAGAAGCTAACTTACTTTCATTGAAAAAGATTCCCTCAGGAGAATGCTCCGATCCGAACTCGTTACTGCTCGAGTTCGACGCGGTATCTTGCTCTTCGTCGCTCAAACGTTGTCTTTTACTCGTGGGCTCTAGTTCGTCTTCAGTTTCTCCTTCCGTGGTGGAATTCTGTTCCAAAATGTTCGAGAGCACAGATATGTAATGAATCGCTAGCCTTAGCGTAGCGATCTTGGAAAGTTTTTCTTCCCCATCGTAGCTCGTTTTAGGAATAACTTTTCTCAGTTCTTCAAAAGCCCGATTCAACTTATGCATTCGATTTCTTTCCCTCACAGTGGCACAGTCCCTCGTTGACCTCAAATGGGGGTACCTACGTAGCCTTGTGGAATCGCGAAAACAATCACTGCACGTTTCTTCTTCGTCATCCTCAAACGCAGCCAACACGGCTAATCTGCTTCGCGATTCACGAGAAACTGGTCGAAGGTGGTACCGTTTAGAACCGCCTTGGTCTTTTTTCGACGTGCCGTCCATCTATGATTTATTACTCGCGCGGGTTTCTTTTTCTTCTGTGATAGATGTCTTGTGTTAGCTTTCTATACATTCCGTAGGTTCCACAAGCTCCGCCCCACCAATCACGGCTCATTAACAAGTTCCGATATATGTCCTTAATAGAGGTCACCTGTCAATTTCTCCACCAATCAGCGTTTAGCTTCAGCGGTGCAAAGATAATACTCGTCACATCAGCTTGACCCCCGATAATTCATTTAACACCAACGGCTCTTGAAAATCAATAGCCAAGAAAAACCACTTCCTCCGGTCCTCGCTGGCCTGAAGACGACTTTTGTATAAATATTAAAATGTTTGAAATATTTCGTTGCTCTTTCTTAAGATATTTCGTTTCGGAGTCATTTAGGAAGCGGAAGAGGCTGTCAAAATGGATTGAGCTTCTTTTAATTATTGCACGACAGAAAAACAATGTGGGGTGTTAAGATTATTGACACAGCTAAAACATTGAACAAACACTACTCTATATATACAGCCACCGAGTATGTTTGGCCGTTAAATAAAAGACCTGTAATGAATCCTGCTTTTAACTCCACATAGAAATAATGGCTATTACAAAGAGGAAGTGAAACACAAACGTTTAAAAAGTCGCCCCATTTCCACATTTCCACAGCACGAGAAAATATTTGCACGAACAGGTCGGGCGATACTGGTAAATATCACTTGAGACAGTCAATAAATCGAGTCAATATACCCCTTCGGGTTTGATCCCTCTTAATAATACCTTATGTCAATCCAGAGGATTTCAATATAGAGAATTCAATGATAATTGCTTTCTAATTACATCCATGTGCTCAAAATTACACAGGTATTTCCCGAAAAATCCGGAATAGCATTATTGAAAAAGTTCAGCATTTTGTCGTCATCACTAGGGAGCCTTGTTTCAGTAAAGTGGACGGCATCTCGTCGCTCAGCCGATTGGCATGGCCAACTTTCAAATGGTCTGAAATTGTGAGCGCAGAATTTGAAGTATTTATTTTACCTCCCCCGCAAGGTTGTTCTGTTCTTAGATCTAAAGGGGGAAGATCTTTAATGGCTCTTTATGGAGGTATGCACGGCTTTGATGATACAACCGGGTCTTAGATCTTCTTCTAATGTTAACTGTTGCAGTCCCTTTTGCAAAAATTCAGTTAAATTGCGCTTTATTAAACACTGAAGAAAAACAGAATTGTTAAAGATATCAGACTTGAGTTACATTTCTAAAGTTGGGTGATCTTTAAATCGAATTAATATATCGTGCTGTAACCTACCTTGAAGTAAATTACATTGAAATAATTTACCTCAAGTTATTCTCCGTGCAATAACATGAAAGGGAAACAGGTTTGGTTTGAGATAACCACGTTTAGATAGCGGGAGTCTACTTTTGTAACTTGCGACTGGTCAGGTATGCTTTTGAATTATAGTGTCGGCCTCAAAATGAATGTGATGACCCTCGATATCTTATCGCCCTCCTTTTATTATGTTGCTCACGGAAACCGTTTGTCTACCAGTCGAGTCTACTGAGTCAATTGTCTACCAGCGTTTTACTCTCCAAAGAGACCCTTGAGACCTTTGAGACCCTTGCTATAGGGCCCTGTTTTGTGGATCAGCCTCAACCTTAATAAGAGCGTATCATTTAAGTGAAACCATCCCGGGGGGGGGGGGGGGGGCTCCCATATGAAAGTGACGGGGATGCTCGTCGTCTCGCTAAGGGTTGTAAATTGCAGATTTTGGTCTCGCTTAGGGTTCACAGGACGGAAAGCCAATATTTTTACCTGTACAGGTATCGCTTAGGGTTGTGCGTAAAGAAATATCTATATGAAAAAACAAACGCCGTCAATCTTTAGCGTCAATCTTTAGCGCAGTAAAAACCACTGTAACTTTTATTTGGTTGTCTGTTTTGGCGTGGTCTCCTTTAGGGTTCAAATAACGCCTGAGCCACGCCCAGATTGGTCTCCTTTAGGGGTCTAATTCTAATTTTCCGACGAGCATCCCCGTCAGTTCCATATGGGAGTGCCCCCCCCCCCCCCCCGGGAAAGCCATTGAGCAGTACTTTCCGACAGCGCTCAGTGTTAATTACAATGTATAAGGTGGTTCTGAGTTTTGAGTCTGGGGATGAAATCCCAAAGTGTGACCATTCAAATGAAGGCTATTGAGCAGTTTTCTCCTGGCGCTGTTTGTTATGAATTCCCAAAGCGTGTCATTTCAAATAAAAGCTGTTTGTTAGTTTAAATTAAAGTTTGTGGGTGAAATCCTGACGCGTGACCTTTCAAATAAAATCGATTGAGTACTGTTCTTGAAATTTGCAGTTTCCTGTGTAACTGTTCATTCTTCTGTCCAAAAAGGCTCTCACCTCCATGTTTGTGGGTGAAATCCTCACGTATGCCCATTCAAATGAAAGTTATTTGGCAGTGCTTTCCTGTGGAACTGTTTATTATACAGTAAAAGAGACTCTTTTTAAATACTTCTATGTTTGTGGGTGAGATCCTGACGTGCGTCCATTCAAATGAAAGCTATTGGGCAGCACTTTCCTGTGGTGCGGTTTGTGGTTCTAGGTTTCTCCGAGTGGAAATTGTAACATGACTTGTCAAATTTATCTTTGAGGGAAAGCATGTCTTACAGAATTTATGAATAGATAAATAAATAAATAAATAAATGAATAAATAAATAAATAAATAAATAAATAACGGACGATTGAATGAATGAAACCTTTGTGGCCGGGTTTTCGGAAGCTGTTTTAAGGAACATTTGCCTTTAAAAACAGATCTTATTCAACTCAAATCTACGGACCGTTGTTGCCTTTCCCCCCAAAAAAACATTTGCATCTTTCCTTGGACCTTTCCAGCGAGTTTCTCCACCCAAAAAACCTAAGGATCCTGTGTTCATTATCTACGTAAATAACGAATGAGTGGCCATGTTGTTGACGATTCAAAAACTCGATTTGGACGATTTTATAACTCGGATGCAGTACTGAAACGATTTTGTAAATTACTTATGACATGAATGCCTCTAAATGTTCACGTTTATCGACTACCTTGGTCAGGTAATGCCAATCATTTTGGACTAAAATAATCGAAGGAACTTTCCGGATGTAACTCTGCGGGGCGGAAACTGGGTCCCATTTACAGATATCCGTATCAGTCTTTATGAATTATTAATGGCGTTATAGGAAGTACAACTAGTTTTGTCTTTAAAAATCGGACAGTTTCTTTGGGCACCAGCAGACTGTTAAAGAGTAAGTACTGATGAATTTTTTTATCCATTCGACACCTCAGCTGGTAATTTGTTTTAACAATGGTGAAAATGAAATTTCTATTTTATATTATCACTATTTATTCGAACATTCAAGCGACGCGAATAAAGGAAGTGATCACTAAGGATAGGATGTCTTGATTTCTTGACAAATTCTTCTTACTTGTTCCATAAGAAACGTATGGAGAACAGTTAGGAGAATGTGCATTTTTATGCTAGGGCTTAAAGACTTGCGTGAAGTACGCTGCGAAGTGCGCTTGGTGGTGCCTTTTTAGTTCTCGCAGGATGCAGAGAAGTACGGAAAATCAGTATTCTTGTGTTTCTAAGGTTCACCAAATTACAGTGTAAAAGTGAATGGAAAAGCAACTAGATCTAAGTATGAAAAGTATTGCAAAATCTTGACCAAGATTCACGAAAGGTTGCCGCGGGAAAATCAGTTGAAAAAGTTCACCCCCCCCCCCCCCCCCTCAATCATGCCATTTTCTTTGATGTAAAAGGGGAACAGTTCTTGTACTAGAAATATGGACGGGGAAACCCAAGGGGGTGTGTTGAGGGGTTGAACCTAGGGACCCATTAGGGGCAGGGTGAATAAATTGGCACAGACTGCACAGGATTTCATAATACTTTGCAATGGGACAAATATTGTCTTTGAGACTGCAGTAGCGTTACGTTATGTAAAATGTTAATTATTGTACTGCCAAGTATTGTAAAGTAATAGAAAGTTCTTTTTTGTTCAACAAAAGTATTGCATCATGTAAACAAATAATAAAACAAGAATAAGAAAACACGAACACGACGTGTTGACTGTGGTTTAAAAAGAAAAACAACTTCGGCGACAAAAATAACAATTTATTTCCATTCAATGGAAATCCTACACTTGCAGGGTACAAAGTATCGGGAAATATTTCAAAACTATTTATGCATTCAGTATCTATTTCAATAGCATAAAAATTGATATTAATAATTAATATTTAGCAATATAATTACTCTTGTTATTAATAACGCTATTACATTTATCTATCTGTTGGTTGGCCTAAGGTCATTATCCCAAGTCCATCTCCTCTGCGCGCCCCGCACGGCCTGGGTCCAAGTATTGTCACAGGCAGGATGGCATAACTTGAGCAAAAGCTGGCTTACATGTAAGACGACACAAACAAAAATAATATTATAAAAATAAACAAAAATAATTAACACAAACATAAAGGCAAGCATAATCACAAGGCTGTTTACATAAAACAAGGTTGACAGCGGTAAAACGTACGACGCACGCGCAGCTGTTTCCGCCACATTTTTCCAAAAAAATGTGGAAAGTTTCTGAAAACTTAAGCTTTTTACGTCGAGCATGTGTTCAAAATTAAGTAGCGGACATCCACAAGCGGTTTAACAGCACGAAATTCGGTTTGTCGGGACATTTCATGCACTGTTTTCAGACAAACTTCACACTCGTACACATTTGAACTGATTCAAACTTCAATACTTTGAAAAACCGGAAGTGACGTGGGTTTTTTGTGTTTGACTGCTGTGAAAGCACAAAGGTGATATACGCAGGCCTGGTGCCTTTAATCATTGATCAACAATGCAGGACGAGTACGCTCTTTGCTTGAACTTCGGCCCGCACTTACTGACGTAACTGCAAGGGGAGAAAAAATAGTTTTCGTTTCCTTTTAGTCGCGCTTATGTTTGCATCATTCCGGTTTACACTAGTGACGCAAAAACAAAAGCAAAGTGCTAGGACAAAAAGTAGATGGATTGATTTCTCTCACGCTTGCGTTCATACTTGTGTTGGCCCGGTTTACACGTACTTATCTATCTTATGATTGCGCTATCCCGGGTCACACTGGCTCGCAATGACGCAAGCATAAATGTGTGCTTCCGTCTGCCCTGTTTACACGAACTTTTGCTTTTGCTTGTATTTGCTTCGCGCGTGTAAACAAGCCTACACACTACAACTTAAAAGCTTTATAGTGCAGTGAAGGTGTTTAAGTTACAAGCCTTGGTATAAAGTATTTTGCTCAAGTTAAAAAATGGCCACAAAGCCCATTAGAAATGCGAAATATAAAACTTTTAGAATAAAAGTTAAGAAAGATAGTTCAATTCTAAAATTTATGTAGTATTTCTGAGACCGTCGTTGTCGTCAGCGGCATCATTCATGGCGGGAAAGGCCACAGCGCCGTCTAAACTCCTGACCTCGCTCGTGGATCCACTTGTTTGCTACTGAAAACATGATGATATAAGCTATTACTTTGTGAATGAAGGCGAACATGGAAAATATCTACTTCTGAATATGAAGAATGGCAAGAGCTATTATTACACGGCTAAAAGCAAACGCGAACCGTAGTTGTCTATCGTAGATAGAAACCACATGAATTATTACGAGGCTAAGAGTGAATACAGACGTTATCGACCCGTGAATATTAAAACTAACTTTTTGAGCCTGCGGATGAAATCTTTAAATTTACCATTCAAGTGAAAGCTACTGAGCAGTACTTTCCTGTGGTGCTGTTTATTATGCTGTGCAAGGTGGTTCTTAAGACTGAGTCTGGGGATGAAATCCTAAAGTGTGCCCATTCAAATGAAAGCTACTGAGCAGTACTTTATCTGGAGCTGTTTATTATGCTGTGCAAAACGTTTCTAACTCCTGAGCTACTGAGCACTAGTTTCCTCCCATAGGAATCTAAAACTCAAGAGCATGAGCTATAGGAAACATGGAGTTCGAATCAAAGGTTCTTCCAAGGAACCAGCGCTAAAAGACGTCTAAACTTGAATAAAACTATCACCTTACCGTTAGTTCTGCTGCCCTGTGTCTTTGATTTCTACATCAACTTCTGCAAATATCCCTGTTTCTCCCCGATTCTTCGGCGAGTTCGATATACTTACTTTTACCGCCCGCCATTTTGAACACTCATGAAAACACTCATTCCCAGTTCTACGCAGCTAACTAGAAAACCTCCTAAAGCCGCTCTAAAGCCCCTGGTTAGGAAGCGCTTGGGCCACTGCTAGGAGATTCGTGCCATTGGCCAATCGTAGGGCCCGGCGAAAAGACAATCGCTATTGTTTTTCAAATTCGTCTTCAGCTGGTAAGATCAAAAAGCGTTTTCCAGTCCCCCGACAGAACTTAATTTGCATTGTAACTTTTAGTCCGTTACACGACGACCTTCCATTTATGCACGCCCATCGTGCAATGTTCTTACGAGCTCGTAACCATAAGCTGGAAAAGATGGTCTACCCAGGGGCTTCAGTTTATTGAACTTTCGATTCGAACTCCAGGTTTCCTAAAGCTCATTCTCAAGAGCAAAACGTTGCTGTGGTGTCGTTTATTATCAACTCACCCCACTTACTGCCCACCAGCACAGGGCACCCAGCGTGTCTCGTGCTAGCATCTCCATCACCACTGCGCTTTAGGTTCCACCAGAATGCAGCATCACCCTGAAGGGACATTGTTAGAAGCAAATATAGTCAATACTTTTGAAGCCGCTTTGCTACACCTAATGACATTCTTGCCTCATTGCCCTGATTTCTTTGCAAAGCAGTTTCTCTTGTCAAAGATTTACACACTTTAAACTTCTAACTTAACTTTTATAAAAGTTCCGAATAACGTCAAAGTAATGACTTTACAGTATTCAAGGGCAAGACTACAGATAAAACATTTGAAAACCCGTGATTTTCACCATTATCAGCTGAATGCCCTAACCACTGATATACTGTGAGCGACTTGCGCAACGTTTATTGCATTATTATTATTATACTTATTTATACAATGGATAGAGTAATGCGATTAAAGTACAGACGCACCAATGACGTAATGAGCCGCAAAGTTCTGCGCACGCAAATCATCACTTCTCATATTAGAAGGGATAACTGATATCAAAACAATGTATAAAACAAATAGATTCCATTTGCCTGTGCGTATGTGTCCTCTGATATCGCAAAGAGACGTCAAAACTTGGCCTCAAAACGTGTTAAGAACATTACTCACGCTACTCACCAGCAACTCGTATAGCGTAATTCTTTGTTCTTACCACGTTTTGACGTCATCTGTTGCGTTGTCAGAGTACACACGCACGTCTTCCTACACAACCGTTCGTAAAAGTGTGCCGGACGCGTTTCACATGAACGTCGACCAAGTAAATAATCTTGCACTCTGTGTTTTAACCCTTTAAGCCCTAACAGTGATGAAAATGAATTTCTCTTTACATAATCACTGCTTGTTCAAACATTCAAGTGGTGAGAATAAACGAAACAATCACCAAGGATAAGATGTCCTGATATTTAGACAAATTCTCCTAACTAGTTTCATAAAAATGTATGGAGAACAGTAACGAGAATACGAATTTGGCAAATTCTGTATCTCACCTTGCTAGGAAATAGTGTTGTTCCAACTTGTGTGAACACTGTTCCACCGCCGGCTTCAACATTACTCATCTAAAAAATATAAGGGACGATGAATCAATATAAAACAAAGATCGCATTACCTTTACATTATCCAACCCCACTAGAGAATAAGTTCTGTCGCGACACACCAGACGGCTGTAAACTATGTGGTAACTCACGTAAGCCAAGAAGGTAGCAATTCTGTTTCCTGTGCCTAACGATGTGAACTTGTCTTCATTTTCCTATGGATGCAAACACAAGAAAACGTTTAAGATTGGTTAACCCTTTCACCTGTCACCTTTTCTAGGAATATTTTAAAAGCTGTAAGACATAATGCAATCAGAGGACACCCAAAAAATACTGGTTCGGTTTCCTTAAAAATTACTAGACCAGTTGTCTGAAACTATTATCACCTGTGTTCGGCTAGGATGGAAATGGATTACAACGTGAAAACATTAGGCTAATGTTTTCAAGTTTCTCCTTTTTTTTTCTTGGAAAAATCGCCAGAAACTGACTGTTCTCCCTTCGAGAAAATCATTCGATTTCTTTCTCTTGAGGTTCTCGGGACATTTCGTGTACAAGAAAAGGTATTCAATTTCAATTTCACCATATTTTTCACCCATAAACGTAAAAATCCCTGTGTCATAGTCCGTTTAATTCTTAGTTTTGAACTTTTTGTGGTTACTCCAAGTTGACAAATTTTCCAAGAAAAATTTTCAGTTGTAACATGAGATATGTATTTTTATCTTGTGATGAATAAAGACATTTATTATCATTATTATCTATAACAAAATGCTCGATTGTGATTGGTCCTTCGCGCGTCTATTTAATACGTAATTGGAGTGTGATCACGTGGGTGTCCAATTTGAACTTTTTGTAATTGGATAACTGAAATCGGACAACTACGCTGCACGCGCGTCAATCAGGTGCACTGAAATGGGTTGTTTTTATAGCTGTTTCTCTACTGCTTGCAAAATTGATAATTACATTTTCTAATCTCGCATTTTTTATAGATACGATTAATCGGTAACTGGAATTTCGTGTCATACAATTCAGGGGCAATCGTGCTCGTAATTTTACTCGCCGGATTACTCCCTGAATTGTACTCCACTCAGTCAAATTACCATTACTTACATTATTATTTGGAGAATCCGACCGATGCGGGCCAGTTTCGAGTTCACCAACACCGCTGGATAAAATGACAAACGACGCAGTTGTACAGCGGGTTAGTCTCATTCTGAAATAAAATACTCACAAATACCAGTGAAAAGATGAACTATTCGCGCTTTTTTGCTAGTACGTATTTGCGCGCATTTTACTTCGGACTAAGGCTAACCCTTTAAAAATAAGTCCAAACTGGACTATTCGGTTAAATTAAAAATAATACCGTGTTGTCTCTTACCCGTGCGAAGTCAAAATGAGGCTCGTAATGACCAGCTATTCCATAGTTCACAATCTACAAAAAAGGAAACAAAAGTGACCTTTGAATCAGTCTCAAATAAAACATACGACAGCCGACTTTAGATGTTTGGGTTTAGCTGTTTGTTTCTCGGAACAAGTTTGAGTAAACACTAAACGTAGTCAGCTTCTACTTTAAAGAATAATCAGTGTTAAACTAAATGTACAGGCGATGTTTTGTACTTGAATAATTCCTTTCCAAATTCTGTGAAAGTCGGATTAAGAATCCCCCCCACCGCCCCCCCCCCCACAAAAACAACAACAACAACAACAACAACAACGACAACCAACTAAAAAAAAGGATATCCTTGTTTTACCAAAATGTGAAGTTTCTCAAACTTTTCACTTAAAAGGAAAAAACTCATAAAACATCAATACATTATGCAATAAGATTTAAGGTATTACTGCTTCTTTAAATCGTTAGCATTTACAGTTATTATACTAGAAGTCTGTCTTTAAAACGTAGCCTCTCTGGTAAAACGATATCAGCTATAAGGACGTGGTATTTAGCATAATTAGTATACACAGTTATATGTTATATACATCCATGATGTGTATGAAGACCATGGGTTGCATGTTGATATGCAATAATAAGTTTCGCATCATTGATTGGTTGCGGGAGGTGGCGATTGTTTATATTTTGACTTCATACCTGCAGTTCTTCAGCGGTGTCCATTGTCAGCCCTGTCACGTCCTCAATGCGCAGACTCACTCGCCTAATGAGCTCGTGGTCGGAGTCCTTCAGCCAGCCACTTGCAGGAAGAAAACAGGTAAACAAAGTAAACAAACAAACTAAGCCAAACTGATAACAAAATAAACCAACAAAGGTAAATGAATTAAATGGGTAAATTAACTACCACAAGGTCACAAATAAACAAGGTAAACAAACTAGCAAAAGAAACAAATTGACACGCAAACAAGCAAACAGAGAAACAAACTAAACCAAACTGATAACAAAATAAACCAACAAAGGTAAATGAATTAACAAGGTACACAAACTACCACAAGTTCACAAATAAACAAGGTAACCAACTAGCAAAAGAAACAAATTGACATGGAAAAAACGTAGATAAGCAAAAAAACAAACAAAAAACAAGCAAACAAACCTTCAGTAAAACAAGTAAACATAAAAAGCAAATAAATAACGAAATCTTATCAACAAACGTAAACAAATATATCAAATGCAAACAAACAAGTCAAAGAAAACAATACTATGGTTGCAGTTAGCACGAAAACTAAAGGGTTGTTAAAATTAAGGAAACGATCACCAAAGAAGACCTGTCTTAATGTTTTCACTACTTCTCTCAATTGGTACCCAACTAAATGTTTGGACACCAGTTAGGAGAATTTGTATAATGATTTTGGGACTTAAAGGGTTAAACAGATGAATATCTATACGCAAGATATAAGAAATGGTATTAGCAAAGATCTCCTTTCCCCCACCTGCCCTCCACGGGAAAGCCTGGAATTTTTATTCGTTTGTTATAAAAAGTTATTGCAAATGAAAAATAATGAAATTGAGGTCGAGCCGACGGACCCTAGTTAGTTTTCAGTGCAACTGCAACCACAGTTGTATAATGATTTTGGGACTTAAAGGGTTAAACAGATGAATATCTATACGCAAGATATAAGAAATGGTATTAGCAAAGATCTCCTTTCCCCCACCTGCCCTCCACGGGAAAGCCTGGAATTTTTATTCGTTTGTTATAAAAAGTTATTGCAAATGAAAAATAATGAAATTGAGGTCGAGCCGACGGACCCTAGTTAGTTTTCAGTGCAACTGCAACCACAGTTACATATTTTAAATAATGTAAACAAATTTTAAGTAAATGAATCAAACCCAACAAAAGTGAAGAAATTAAAATAAGTTTGGTAGGTATACAAACGAACGAAAACAAACGTAATTATTTGCAATCCATTTTTTTCCAAAAGAGGAGTAAAAAAAAATCTGTCCGACAATTGAAAAACTGCAGCACTGTCATTGAAGTGTCAATTCATCTTGCCTGGGAACAAGTTACAAGACAAGTTGGATAGATTAATTAAAGCGAGCAAAATTAAGTTGTGAGAGAAGACTGCAACACTCACACTTTTGCGCAATTTTGTCAGGCTTATGCGCCGATCAATTCGAAACTTCAACATCCCCCCGGGCATTTGACTGTTCATCGTGCCCGGGGAGGGGGGAATTTGAACGCTGCGTTGGAAGGGTGCGGAATTTGAACCGGATTTATCTCTTGTTCCGATGTAATACGCCCGTGAGTTTTTTTCGGTTTTTTCAGGGTTTGACGGATTTACAAGATAGAATTTCACCTTTGTTAGTGAACATCTTTTTCAAAAGGGTCTTTAAAAGAAGTTTGAAGGTGTCATTACGGCACATCTCTCTCTGAAAGGCGTGTAAAGTGTTTGATTGAAGACGAAATTTGTCTTTGAGGAGAGGTAGTTCAGTACTAATTGGTGGGTTTTTTGCCCCGAGGGGAGGGAATTTGAACAAGCCAATCTTTAAAAGTTCAAAATGCCCGGGGGGGGGGGATGTTGAACTTTTGAATTGATCGGCGCATTACAAGCCCGCACGGTCATAGGATAAAAGTCCACGAAAAACGAGTAAAACTCGCACACGACTCGAGTCCGCATTTTGCCCATTCGCACCCGTCTTCGCGAGAAAAAACAACTGAAGAAACGCAACGATTTCGTTCGTTTCATGCCACAGAACTTTTGTGCAACTTGTCTCGTAACACTTTCAAAGGCAAGCTAATAGGTGTTAAGAGGATCCAAGATTGTACCTTGAAGAGGGATGTTTACTTAATTTGGCTGGGATTTTAGGTGGTTAACGTCTTTCATTTACAGCAGGTTTAAAAAGTTCGTGGTTACAAGTAATTTTTACTGCCTCCAACATTCAGTTAGTGTTATCTCCTTGGGCATCACTTTCGGCAAAATATTATCACAGTTAACGCTTTAGTCCCATTAGTTCAGCATCTAACTTCTCCTTTATATATGCTGTCAATAATTTCTTTAAGAATTAGTAGTGAGAATTTCTATTGTTATCTACCAAGGTCTTTTAAATATCATTATAGGCAATATTTCGTTAGGTTCGATTCCAAAAATTATATCATCAGCTTAACTATTAGCGTTAGTTTAAGGTCAAAAACACAAGTTATTTAAGTAATTGTTACTCTATGTTATCAACAAACGCGCATTTATAACCATATGATTTATTTTCTTTTAAAATTAATCTCTCGATACAAAAACACTTAGGAAACAGTTAATTTTACATTTAATAACCCTGCCTTCAGATGTTTATGTACTTGTTTGTGTTTACTTTTACTCTATCTATATCTGTCCCTTTGCGTTGATTGATGGGTGTTGGCCTGAAATTACTTCATGAAATTCCTCCATTCCTTTAATTTAGTGATTCATTCCTTCGCTCGGGCGTTCCTTTGTACATGCATGCATGCATACGTTCGTTCGTTTCGTCACTCGTTTCTTCATTTCTTTGCACGTTTGCTCGCTTACTCAATCGCTCCTGTGGTCGCTAGTATGTTTTAGTTTCCCTTTCTTCCATTCATGTTTTTCTCGCTTCTTTCATTCGTTGGTTCGTTCATTTACAAGTTGACACGTCTGTTCATTCGCTCAAATGTTTGCTCGTTCGCACTTCCATTTCCTCGTGTTATTTATTCAGCAATATAAACAAACCTTTTGCTAATGCGGTAGTTGGCAAATTCTAGGTTTCCTGTCACTGGATGTTGAATGGTTGCACGGCGAAGCTGTAGGAAAATGTTTATGAATAATATGCATGAGTAAAGTATGCTGACACAAAGCTTGTGAGCAAGATCACATTTGAATAAGAGAATGTCATAAAAAGGCAACTGATCCCTTACTCTTCGCCCACATGCAAACTCGCCCTAGGATAAAATCAACATACCGTATCTCCTCGATTAAACGCCCAGCCCTGAATAAACGCTGGGTCTAAAAGAAGAAGTCGGGGAATAAGCCCCTCAGAAGTTTATTTAAGGTATAATGAATTTAAGGTGCAAGGGAAAGATACAGGATGTCAAGTAAAATGAATAGAAACCCTTTTCTTAAAAAATGGCGAGCTCAAATAAACTGCTGATTCAAAGAAACGCCGGGTCCACCGGGCCAAGTTTGAAGTAAACGCCGAGGGCGTTTCATTGAGAAAATACGGCAATGTGAAAAAGTGGATTCTCCTGGTGTAATTTTGTCGTGCGTACAGACGTGAAAAGAAACAAGACATAATTTATGGATGGTTTCCATTCAGGAAAGTCCTCCACGCCTCTTCTCTTCTTTTATTAACGCACGTAAAGCCAGCTAAATTAACCTCTGTAAGCAGGTAAAATTAAGATACACTTCTGCGTGTAACACACAATCAATTTGAATACGTTTCGCTTGTCACTGCAGTTTCCTGTGAAATT
This sequence comes from Siderastrea siderea, assembly GCA_964030785.1. Lineage (NCBI taxonomy): Eukaryota > Metazoa > Cnidaria > Anthozoa > Scleractinia > Rhizangiidae > Siderastrea > Siderastrea siderea. The sequence continues at coordinate 32,054,008 of OZ034974.1, forward strand.
CGGGCGAGTTAACTTGGTTGTAGGCGAGATTATTGTGGGCGAATTAACTTGCCTGTGGTTGAGGTCATTGCAGACGAGTCATTGCAGACATGTTATTGTAGGCAAAATTGACTGGAATTTTGCGATGCTCAAGTAATGTTCCAAACAAATGAGCCTGCTGGCAGGCTAACTAAAAATACTAAAACTACACTGTAGAAATTGTTGACAAGACAAGTGCCCCTACTTTTAGAAGGATTGTAACATATTTATAGCCTTGGGGTGTTACTTTCAAAACGACGAATTCGCACAATAAAAAAAATCTTGTTCATATTACTACACTAAATTCACTACGTTCACTACGTACTTCAAGAAAATTGCAGGAAATATATATTATTTGCCGGCCGGGAGGTCCGTATTGAGAAAAACTGTGCCAGAGGTCTTGAGTACGGCCCGAGACCGCAGGCCGAGGGCCGTGCTCAAGACCGAGGGCACAGTTTTTCTCAATACGGACCGACCAAGGCCGGCAAATAATATTTTTATTTTTTTTCTTGTTGTTTTTCAAAAGTTAAACGTGTCTTGTTGTTTTCGGAAAGCAACGTTTTGCAAGCGCGCGTAAAATGAACCATGAAACGAAGCCGTTTGTGACACCAGAGCAGCAAAATACGCTTTTTTACTCTGTTAAAACTCAGAAATCACAGGAAGCAATATAACTAAAAGAAACCCCTTTATTTTCCCAAATTTCGATACATGTAGCTAACTCCTGCTCGCCCGTTCCGTTGACCGCGGTCAAGATCGGAAAATTCCGCCCGCTCCCGGAACCAATCAGATTGCAGGATTTGGTTCATCTTGCCCGCTCACGCGCTGAGAAAAAAATAAAAATGGTTCTTCACCCTTCCACTCCCAGAGTCAGCTATGGAGACACTAAGGTTATTCTAACTTCTGAGTCTGTGGATGAAATCTTGTGGTGTGACCATTCAAATGAAACCTCATCAGCAGTACTTTCACATGTTACTATTTATATTTAAGTATTTTACAAAATAAAATTTGGGGTACGTCTTGAATTTTGGGCACTCCTGGGATTAAAAGGGTTAATTTACTTAAAAACAGCACTGTATCCCCCCCCCCCCCCAAAAAAAAATGAAGGTTGACTAGTAGGTCGAATTCTAAAACTTACGTTATATACGCTATCGTTGCTCTGATACCCAGTGTTGGTTAAAATTCAGCGAAGAAATAAACTTATTTTGTATGTTGGCGATTTGGTGCAGTAAGAATGAACACGAATCCCTTTTAAAGGTATAAGTTCCAAGGCGCAAAAGTCCCTATTGCCCTTTTAAAGGAGTGTTTTGTGGCGGGATCAATCATAAGCAGAGATTTAAGCAATGTCACCTTTGCTCGATAACGAACGCGTTTGACCCCACGCAGCGAACAATAGTAACTTACCAGTAATGATAATAATTCTATACTTCTTCCGAGCAAATAGGTATATTTTGGAACCAGTAAATCACCTTTTAAGGTAGATTTAAGTTACGTTGCCCCTGAATGTTGGCAGGACACGCAGTTGGCTAAACTGAAAAAGTGACTACAGTGGAGAATCTTTGGTAGTGCCCAAATGAAACTGGACGCGTAAAGAAAGGATGACTACGACAGTGGTGGTGAAAGCGATTTGGATGACGTCAAATTGACGATGATGACGACAATGGTGATGATGTTGAAGGTAAGGATTGTGATGGTGATGACTATGACGATCGAGATCATGATGACGATGACGATGACGGTGGTGATGGCGATGAAGACAATAATAATTATAGTACAACGCTAAATTTTGAGCGAAAATTGCCAAAAACGGGCACTATGCGCTGATAGGCGCCCGCTGAGGAGAGACACTATCGCGTCACGTGATCGATTTCGACCAATGGGAGCACGCCAAAATTTAGCGTTGTACTACGTTCTCGGGCTAATATTTGTTGTGAACATTAAATTTCCCCGGGAAACCTATCACACGATAGTGCCTTCGACAGAAGAACTCTATTGTTTACTTAACATATACCAAACTACGAGTTTCTGTATGTACCAAACTAGCGCATAGTGTTTTTCGCGTGCTCTGATTGGCTACTCAAACTCGGGATAGAATCTGCTATTCAACTCCCGGCATTTTTCTGGATTTCACGTGCGAGTTTTCAGTTGTTTATACTTGTCAGTTGTGCGCTGATAGGTGCCCACTGAGGAGAAACACTATCGCGTCACGTGATAGATTTCGACGAATGGGAGCACGCCAGAATTTAGCGTTGTTGGTGTGGTATACACTAAAACAATTATTCACCTCAGTGTCGGAAAAAAGTGGTAGATATTCACCTTGCCGCTTCGCGGCTCGCCAAATGTCCACCGCTATTCACCTCCGCTTTGGTGAATAATTGTTAAATGTACTTTATAGCCTACTTGGCATTCGCTGAAGGGGGGAGGGGGTGGGGAAATAATTGCCCCCTTTCCCTCTCCTTTTCGGCGCAAGTCACGTGGGCTATATACACTAAAGTAGAGGACAGAAAGTCACTTTAACTTTGTGTACATGAACAACAACAAGAATCCTACCCCCCTCCCCTCAAAAAAAAAGAAAGAAAAAAAAAGAAAAAACTGTTTGGTTGTAAATTCTGCTCTGTAAAAAGAGCACGGCAATTTCACATGGACATGTTTCATGCATAACTGGTGTTCTTAAAAAAATCTTATAAACACCTTCCGGTTATATTTAATCTGAAACCACAGTAAACGTCATTGCTAAATTCCTCAATCACACTAACATTAGAACTCTATGCTTCACAGTATGTGACTATTGCAAGGAGAAATTACACGTTGAACACAATTGGGACTAACGCCATGAAATCGAGTCGTCTAGCGTTCACAGCAAAAGAGGCGTTTAGCACCAAGTTGGATACATTATCAGTCAAACACTATTAAGAATGTCTTGTAAACTACCATCATTAAAAACTTTGCAAAGCTCTTAGTCAACACTGTACTTAGAAATTCTTGCAAACTACCATCTTTGCAAAATGCAGTATTAATCATTTCTCAGTCAAACACTGTATTTAGGATCTTGTCAACCATTTTCACGAAGTCTTGTTCGAGTTAGCTCCAAGACAAACACTGTTTTAGAATTTCTCGGAAACCACCCTCTTTATTAAATCAGTTCTCAGTCAAATACAGTATTTAAAATGTTCTGTACGCGATCTTTATTATGAAACTGTGTGAAAGTCATTTCTCAGTTAATCACTGCATTTAGTACGTTAGTCCCAATTGTGTGCACGACTACGACTTTGAAATCCCGTCAAGTCTGAGCAATTAAAGCAAACGTGAATTACATTTACTTATGACCCTGACCTGAAATCCACTATAACATGATCGAATAAAGCACTGATCAAGGGTGCATCCACAAACTTTTTACTAACTCTATGATCACTTGTCTCTAGGGTTCCATCGTCATTAGTTACTGTAGCGCGTGCTAGCTACATAATTTGACATAACATGCAAAACAACAATAGCATAAATATTTTGTTATTTCTATGCATGTCAATTTTTTAAGTTAACTGACTAGAAGTTCAAGCCCGCTGTTATTTACGAGTGTACTTTTAAAAGGGACTATTAGTGTGTACATGAATAAGCACACCGTGTTCTCTCGATTATCCCTGTTTGTTTTTAATGGCTTCAAAAGGCTGATCATTATAGAAAGATAATTCAAAGTAAATTCAACAATAGTTTTTTTTAGGGGGGAGGGGCAGGTTACCTCTGAAGATGGGGGTGTGGGTGGCGTTCGATTATTCAAGGTAGCGATAAGACGCGGTCCTGGGAATAAGGTAATTTTAGAAATAAGGATGTCACTCGGCGAAGACATCTTTTTTATCCTGTCATGTGTATGAATTCGAATCAAATACAAACAAAACAATACAAAACAAATCAATTCAAGATGTAGAGAAATACATCTTGAAAAGGAAACACGAGGTTCACCCTATAACGTTCCCTTAAATAATCTAGCCACCTTTCAGGATCTAAAAGTTCATTTCAACATTTCGTGACTTGCCCCATCTGAACCCGTGTCCCAAAACTTTAAAAATTAAACCACTTGAAAAAGATTCTGCGATGGAATCGAAAAGTTAGTTGAATGTGTATTTAAATAAAGTTTTAGAACCTGAGAATGTACCTCAATTCGAAAACAAATGAATAGTTCTTATCATGTTTCAATTGACTGGTTGGTTAGTTCTTTGAAATTATTCCCAAGCATCAAACTGTCCTTTCCTTCTTGTGGAGCTCCGAGCCATCTTCATAGCAACTTATTCTCCAGGCATTAACTACACAGTCTGTAAACTTTTAATTATGGATTTGTTTTTGACAAAATGGTACTGAAGTATTGTGCTTACGTTATCACATAAACGTGGTTTCTTTTGGTCTTTTTCGTGTAAGTCTTTCACATAACGCTACTTAGATTAGATGCTACTGTACATACGATTTATCAGTGTAATGTAACAAATTATGATGTGCGATTTTTAACCTTAATACACGCACTTTGGTTTGGACACAGAAACAAAAAGCATTAACGCATTAACGCACCAACGATTCACCTATGGAGAGCGATAACCTACAGCACCGTGATGTCCGTAAATGATCTAACGAACGCCTGAAAAGTTTATTATGAATTGTTTACAAATATTTTCATTTGAGAGGGGTTGTTTGATGAAGGGCGTTTATTACAGAAATGTGTTTATGCAATTCTACTCAACACGACTCATAAAATCATAACATCTTGAGTCGTTTATTAGTCGCTTCATACAAGACAATTTCATCCTCTTATAAATTCCTGAATTCAAACGTTTCTTGCCTAATTGCCCTAAATCGGAAAATTTCTTTAACATGAAATTGAGGCCCAGTTAAAAGAAGATAACTTCTCACTGAAATGATTTCACTTCACTTTTGTCCTATTTTTGGAAAGTGTTATTAGAGACTGGGCATATATGACAGAGGTGCATTTATCACAAAATACGTACTTTAAGGCGGGAAGGAAAGTTGCATAGATACAGGGGGTTTATTGAGAGAGAGAAACTATTAGAAAGAGGTGTTATCTCAAAATCCTTATTTCATGGGGCTTTAAACAGAAACAGTGGACTTCATCGGAAAGTACGGTTTCGTTGCAACATGTATGATAAATCATTTGATTGACAGTTAAATGACAGTTCTGAAGTTGTGAATTATTAAACGCACCTTATCGGATTAATACTCAATATGGCAACGTTGGAAGGTAAGCAAGTCAAGAGAAATGGAGCATGAGCATTCACTGTATTAAAACATGATTGCTTGACAATCAAAATGACCAAATCACAAAACACGACATCCCTACTGAGATAAACAAAACAGCGTTGAAATGGACGCAGTGATAACAACAATTGTACCTTTTGCTCACTCTGTATTTAGCATGTTCTAGCAGACCAGTTATTGGGCTTCTAACTGTGGCTCGGCGAAGCTGATTAAGAAAAGGCCAACAACAGGCTGTTATTGAAAAACTTTAAATCGTGTCACTCTCCTTAAGGTGATGCAATGAACATGCATGTTGCGTTTATTCAGTGCTGTCAATAAAGTCGTTAGGCACAATTCCCTCATGATCGATGTGGACAAAGAAAACAGTGATGACGACAACATTTCTACATCTGGGATGAGAAAGCCTGTTCAACAAGATTTTCAATATTATCTTTCTTGTATGAGCCCTGCTTTGCCATATTTTTTGGCATGAAACGTGAAATGAACTGAATGAAATGACTGTTTTCTTTGTCCGGAAATGAGATCGTTTTATCGTCTGAGAGCCCCCCCCCCCCCACCTCACCCAATACACACCCTTCTTTTAATAAGGAAAAGACTTTTTGTAATCGGTATACAGATACATATACAGATTTTGAAACCTGATGCTGTTACATTGTACATCCCAAGTAGTAACATGCTGCCAATAAAAATTACGCCAATACTGGTACAATTTGACCCATATTTAGTCATTCTTATTTGACCTATATTTCTAAAGTCATTCTTAACACATGCATGATACCAAAAAGTCTGACATGTTTGTTCTTTTGTGACAGATGAATCTGACTAGCCCATGCAACGGCATATCAACAACTAGATTTGCAAAAATCTCATGTTAGTCAAATAAACATTGCAGTAACAAGTGAAGCCCTTTCAAATCAACTGCAAGTCACACTTTTTATTATGCTATGTTGAGTTACAATGAATGCTACAGGCAAATTAACTTTGAATGCTATGTATGGTATGCGAAGAGTTTGTTGGTAAGTTTGCATATGGGCAAAGTAACTGCATCAGCATCAGGAATGATCTACTTGTATGGCACCCATAAATCTGTGAATTACTGTATGTTGTGTCAGAAATATCAACACTTTAAGCCCCAGTAGTCATAAGCATCTAATTATGCCTCATAATATCACTACTTGTTCAAATGTAGAGGCCACCAGAATAAAGGAAATGATCACCGAGATAAAAATTTATGTCCCTGCACTGTACATCAAAATTTAATTCTTGCTACCAGTACCATAACAAAAAATTATACAAAGAATAGTGAGGAGAATAATTATACAATGCTGATATTGGGGCTCAAAAGGAACGAAGGTTAACCAATACCCTTGTGATGATGACAAGGACGTTGCACCATACATGAACCTCGTATCAAAGCATCACAAATCCCCAGATCTAAGGGATGTGATTCTGTGAGCAAGTTGTGTCATCTGGTCAGTGGTTACCCACCCCCTAATGCACAGTTTGAGACTTAATGAAAGCACCACGAAGTGTCCCAAAAAGGAGCAAATGTTTTGCAATGATTCCCTTTCCCTTTCCCTGCTGCTAGGCTAAGCCACTAGCCTATCTACATTATATTACATGTAGTGTATGTGCATCTTTAATATGTATATCCCAACAACTATTACTCCCCCATCCTCAAAAGGCAAGCTTTTCATATACTCTAATAATTAACAATAATTGTTAATAATAATTATTATTCACCAAAGTGAAGGTGAATAGTGATGGACATTTGCCGAGCCGCGAAGTGGTGAGGTTAAATATCTACATTGTACCACTCTTCACCGACACTGAGGTGAATAATAGTTGTTTTAGTATATGTTTTAGTTCAATTTTGTCCTTGGTTCAATTTTTATTTACCTTTGTTCTTTTTTATGAAAATATATGATAATGAATATAAAACAAAAGAAAATAAAAATTGAACCAAGGATAAAATTGAAATACAACATATACATGAAACCAGTGGATAGCCAGCATTAAATGGTTCCCTTTTTTCTGAGAAATGAGGAAAAACTTGTGTTTGAAATCCAGAAAAATGCTGGGAGGTGAATAGCATACTATTCTGAGTTTGAGTAGCCAATCAGAGCATGTGAAAAACACTATCCACTGGTTGGTATATACTAACAAAAAATAAATCATGGTGAAAGAAAAGAAAAAATATTACTTTACCCTTGGTGCTGCCAGTTCCTTTATCTTGTTCATCTCCTCCTCTCTTAAAATGTCACGGAAAATAAAAATTTCTGGTTTTACAAAAACTCTTTCAAACTTGGCTGGCTTTAACTTCAGTCTTGGGGAGTCATTGTAGAACCAGCAGATCATTTTACTTTGTTCCCATTTGGTCTGGAGAATTATTAACAGTCACAATAATAAATTATTAGTATTTCCATGTACGGCTTGGTATTTCAAAGAGATATTAAGGGACCACGCAAACTGTCCATATTAAAGGCTCGTCCTTATAAAGAGGGCTGTCATGAGTGATACAGGGGTTTCAATAAAATTTGAAGTAGGCAGCTGGTTTGGGTAGAGTAGCCGACTGTATCAACAAGGTTTGAAAGAAATCTTTCTTTAATAACTTCAGTTTAGGGAAAATAGTAGCCGACTTCTTTGAGCGAATTTGCAGACGCTTTTCATCGGTCGTCGGTGCTTATTGAAAGCACTGGCGATACACTATTAAATTATGCATTTTTGTCTTGTCAGAGGAAAATACAGTGCGATACAACAGGGGCACCCTGACTCCGAACAGATCAACTTATGATAGCTTACACAAATACAAAAGAAAGCTCTGAAACAATATTATAAGAAAGCAGAAAATGATATTTCAAGTATTTTGCTACATTTTCTCGTTGGGTGCCCCTGATACATGTATGTATGTCTGGATGGGATAATCTCACGTCTATATTAAACAGGTGTCCATACATGTACTAAGTAGGTCACGGACGACCGTCGTCATACATCTATGGTGACCTGTAACCAGATGACCTCATTGGGTGATGTACACTAGCAGTAAGCAGTCAAACTGTTGAGATCTACAACTCAAGTCAATTAAGACAAGCGACACACACTCAACTATTATAATATTTACCACAGTGAAGAATAACCATCTTTTCCACAAACAGAAAACTGTTGATAATGAATATGTGTCTGTAAATCTCTGTCTGTTAGCAGGTTTCTGTAAGGTGGCCGGTTCAACTATGACACCATTTCCACAGCCTTTAAAATTAACAGCCCACTTACCAAATTTCTAACCTCTCCTCGGCAGAGCCTTTCATAGTTCTGGAACGATGAGGTCTGGTGCCAGTTGTCGCGCTCACTTCTTGGTTTCACTTTAGTTTCAGTGATAATTCCAGTATCGCCTCTGCGGCCAGTCCGTTTGTACATCTTCACTTCCTCATTAAAGTATGCTATATTTCCCTTTGCTCTTTCATGAGTTGGGTCTATAATGATACAGGAAACAAGATACATGTAATTACTGTAAATGATCAAATAAACACCCAAGTTATTTCTTAAGTTTCTAGGATTTTCTGGGTGGTGTTTATTATACATGGGGCATTAAATAGGCATTTACTACGTCTGCCTGGACAAGTATTAAAAACAACGGTCAACAACGGTCAACTCTACATTAGAACATACTTCTTGATATCAGTAACAGCAAATCTAGCCTGAGAAAACAGCAGACGTTTTGCGAGGTCACCACTTGAGCCCTCGCAAAATGATGTCTGAGTAACATGCACAGCAATTCCATACTGATGATGTGTCACTACCCAGATCTTGGTAGTGCTTCTGATCAGTTGGAATTTTCATTAGAATCAGTAATACCAGCTCGAGGATGATTTGGTTGGACTTGCTAGTCTGACTCTGAGAGCTCTTTGTAAAATGACATGATCATGAGAAGCTTCATTTATTACATGAGGGACATTTGTTAGAAAGGACCATTTACCCAAAAATGCCTATTTTAGAGGAGTGTTTTTATTGGATACAAAGTATTTATTGGAGAGTGGATGTCTAGTAGATCATTTACGGTTACTGTAGCAAACCTTTCTTGAAAGACCATCTCTATCGAAAGACCACTTTTGAGACTCTTTAAAAAGCAACCACCTTCTTCTAGGCAACCACTTTTCCTATTATTTTGGGTGATGTTGATGATGATGATGATGATGATGATGATGATGATGATGATGATGATGACGACAATGAAAATAATGATAATGTTACTAGTTTAGTTCATTGAGTCCTAACAGTAGCATACACTCAGAAAAAGATAACTAAAATATTGCAACGTTTATTTCAGCCTACAGAAAAAGTTCTGGTTATTTTATACATAGTGTTCAAAAATTGCAAAATTGCATGAATGTAGGGCAGATTTCCTCTGAGTAGGGCATAAATTGTGTAGCTGGAAGTCAGAAGTGCATAGAAAAAGTGAACGAAAAGGCAGCAATGGAAAACGATAGTGTAAAAGTTCTACAATCTAGTTCTTTTACCTTATGACTTACGTAAGGAAAAGAACCTCAGACTAATGGTCTATAATTTCTGGAAACAAATTTTTTTTAGCATTCATTTCTAGACTTACCAAGTTCTACCATCTTGTGGGAGTAATTTAAAGCCTTGAAAAAGTTGCCACGCTGAAACGGAAATCACAGTTATTGTAACAGTCCATGCATAGATTTCAGGAAAATTGTGTGTACTGTACTTATAATAAAATCAGCCGAGCAGTGGAAGCATAGCGAGGAATAGTAGTGCAGTTGCTCTAGACTTGGTCTTTCTGATGCTCTTGTCTGACCTCAAACTAAAATCTCTGGTTTACTTTTTTTTCTTCACCCACCAAACCAATCAGATTTGCCATTTACCTCCTAATCTCTGATATGAAAATGCATATTTGCCTTACTGTTCTCCAGACATTTCTTATGAAACAAGTAAAGAGAATTTGTCTAAATATCACGACATCTTAACCTTGGTGATCACTTTCTTTATTCTCATCACTTGCATGTTTGTACAAGTAGATGTAAAGAGAAATTTGATGTAAAGAGAAATTTCATTTTTGTCACTGTTAGGGCTTAAAGGTTCAAAGGGTTAATGCAAATATGAAATTAAACTACAGTTATGACAGCACTTTACTTTACCTTGTACTCTGAATATGCCAGATGGTCATAAATATCAAACAGATTGACATCATCATGATCATTCTGTTTATTGTACATTTTTAATGTTTCTTCCATCCATGTTTTGGTGTAAAACATATCACTGTTGAGATATGCATGTCGTCCAACGTCATAAACTTCACTCACATCCATTTTAGGGGACAGCACTGTACCAGGTAGCTTTCCTTGTGTAAACGATGAGGGCTGCAGTTGATAGGTGTCCTGAAGTCGCAGCAGTGCAGCGATGGCACCATCATAGTCTTCTTTTGCTGGAAACGCTTCTTTATGCTTACCTATGGCATCAGTCAGAGCTGGAAAAAAAGATAAAAAGGTAAGGTCGCTCACGAGCCAAGGTGGCCCACACAAGCCAGTGCTTAACCAGGTTTCTGTAGCATGAAGCAACTGAGAGTATTGCTACTGCCCCCTGGATGGGATGCTTAAGTCCATCACAGGATACCCAGCATATAGTGACTAAGAGCATTACTACCCCCCCCCCCTTTCGATCTGAGCAAACGCAATGTTATATATGGATGGTACAATAACACGCAATTTAAGGACACTTTAAATTATGTTGCCCGCGTTGCTAAATATTTTATCTTTTGATGCAGTCAGGACAACGCCTCAGTGATTTTTGACAGCTTCCCTGCTTTCTTAAATAACAAGATCGATACCCTCCAACAAATTGCTCTCAAAAACAAACAGCTAGAACATTTCAACAATAAGTGGAAGAATTTCATCTGATTTTTTCATTTCCTTTTTTTTCTGCTTCTTTTTCTTTTCACGCACTGTTCATCCATATAACCTACCAACCTTATACTTTCCTTATACGTTCTAAGAGAATATTTGTACTTATCATTGCACATTGTATTACTTTGTTTTATTTGTGATGTATTGTAAATTAGTTGAAGCTGTTGTGCAAATAAAGTATATTTACTTTAAAAAAAAAATTACTACTCCCCCCTGGATGGGATGCTAGTCCATCACAAAATACCCAACATAAAGTGACTAGGAGTATCACTACTCCCCCCTGGATGGGATGCTAGTCCATCACAGGATACCCAGCATAAAGTGACAAGGAGTATTACTACTCCCCCTGGATGGGATGCTAGTCCATCACAGGATACCCAGCATAAAGTGACAAGGAGTATTACTACTCCCCCTGGATGGGATGCTAGTCCATCACAGGATACCCAGCATAAAGTGACTAGGAGTATTACTACTCCCCCTGGATGGGATGCTAGTCCATCACAGGATACCCAGCATAAAGTAACCAGGAGTATTACTACTCCCCCTGGATGGGATGCTAGTCCATCACAGGATACCCAGCATAAAGTGACTAGGAGTATTACTACTCCCCCTGGATGGGATGCTAGTCCATCACAGGATACCCAGCATAAAGTAACTAGGAGTATTACTACTCCCCCTGGATGGGATGCTAGTCCATCACAGGATACCCAGCATAAAGTGACTAGGAGTATTACTAGTGAGTATTACTACTACCCCTGGATGGGATGCTAGTCCGTCACAGGATACCCAGCATAAAGTGACCAGGAGTATCACTACTCCCCCTTGGATGGGATGCTGGTCCATCACAGGATACCCAGCATGTAGTGACTACGAGTATTACTACCCCCCCGGACGGGATGCTAGTCTATCACATAAAACCCAACATAAACTGACTAGGATGGATTAGCATCCCATCCCTTGGATGGGATGCTAATCTATTGGAGGGTTACAAATCCTTCAGCAAGTTTTTACCAGTCTCCATCTGTACACCAGGCCTTGGTAGAGAGAGACAATGTGAAGTTAACCGATTAAGCCATCAATATGGATATTCTCCTTACTGTTCTCCATATATTTCTTATGGTACCAGTAGGGAGAATTTGCACAAATATCAAAACATTGCATGTTTGGTGGTCATTTCCTTTATTCTTATGACCTGTATGTTTGATCAAGTAGGGATATTGTATGGAGAAATTTGATGCTTGTCACTATTGGGGCATAAAGGGTTACGTTTCTTGTCTAAGAAAACAACATGACAGTACAGAGACCAACCTAGATATGAACCATCGACCCTCCTGTTGAAACAATCCAACAATCCTAAAGGTGCTGTTACACTAGGCAATTTTTTCTTGCAACTTGTCCAACAATTTTGTTGTGCTATTGAGAGACAAGTTGCATGCAACGTTGCCTAGTGTAACACCTCTACACAACGCTGGAAAAATTTATTGTAGTGTTCCGAGGATCGTTACGAAAAGTAGAACCGACTTCTACTTCTCGCAACAATTGTGGCACCAAAAAAGTTGCGAGACATGTTCATTACAGGGTATGTTACACTGGGCAATTTTTCCTGCAACTTGTATCGCAACAAAATTGCAAGACAAGTTGCCAAAGAGATTGCCTAGCGTAAGAGCGCCTTAAAGTTCCCCTGTAGCTCAGTGTTTTGAGTGCCCGATTGGTGCACGGGAGGTCATGGGTTCAATCCCCATCAGGGACTCAGAATTTTTTGTCCCACGCTCGTTACAAACTGAATCAAACATCTTCCTTAACCAAAAAGACACTTAAAAGTCCACCCACTCTGACAGGGTCACTTAAGGGTCTTAAGGACCAACATTTTGGTGAATACACATAATTGTTGTTTAATGACACCATAAACAAGACTTCATTACGAATCTGCAAAGGAAAGCTGTGTTAAAAAATAGCCATTTTTGTGTCAAAGAGGTGGTGTATACAATTGATCTTACTGTCTTGTCAAATTGATGATGGCATTGATGGCAATGGACCTGTGATTATTACTGCACTGCATGCTAATATGTAATAAGTTACTAATTGGTACAACAACAAGACCACATCACGAAATCTTGACACGTAAGCCAAATAATAAAACGGAATAATAAAACCGCTATTTTTCTCAAATTCGCATATTTTTTTTTGCGATTAAACATTCTAGAACGTGTTGAATTTTGGCAATTGATCACACACCGAAAGACGATCTTCGGTGTTGGATAAAATTATTACCGCTTACCCACGCATTTGTTTAACTTCAGTTTCGCCAAAATACGAGAAAAATTAAATGCTTGTTTAAGCAGCTGCTCAAATTTAGAAGAGATAATTCAACTCCTAAAAGCGTTATGTCCCAAAACGAAACCTTATTGATCACTAACGATCAATACAATAACATCAAGAGAGTTTTCCAAAGAAGAAGCTTTTGCTCGAATACAGATCTTTTAGCGCGAGTTTCAGCGCGCTTACAAATTGCAATTTACCTACCCTCTGAATTGTCGAGCTGAATTAGTCTTTCTACCTCGGGCCATTCTTTAACGAACCTCCTAATTTCGAGATAAGAGTTCACAGGATGTCCAAGGTACCGCGAAACATCATCCCCAACTGATTCATGTGCGGCGTTAACTTTGGCCACAAACTTCTGAAGTTTTGTTAACCTCTCTTGTTCAGATTTGACGTACTTCTCCAGTTCAAACCTCAGTTCTCTTTCCCTATAAACCAGATTTTCTAGATCGACTATTGCTGTGAAAAGTTCAGCCCGAGATCGGCTCAAAATAAGGCTAAAAGTGAGTATTAAGAGCGGCGTCGTAAGTCGTAGAAGTCCGGCCATTTTGCTTGCAGACAACGCTCGAGCCAAAATGTAGTTCAGGGGAGATTTGAACCAGACAGGGTACTTGCAAAGTAATGAGAATTTCATTAATTATCTTCACGAGGTATCAACAGACATGCTAAATTTGCATGTATATTGTTTTCAAAATAACTCCAGATTAGTAAATACTACTCATTATACTTTCAAACCCTTGTTTAAGTTAAATTAATTAGCCCCTGAAGATAAACTACTTTGCAAAAAAGCCCTTAGGTGTTCCACGACCAAATGTAATTTCTTAGAACCTGCGTGACTATTCCGTGAAACCTGCCAAAAGGGTGAATGAATCGCCTCTTTCATAGCAACAATCAATTATTTATTTCGTTCAAGTGAAAGGAAGTATGAAACATGACAAACTTCACGTAGCGGTGTTTGGTGGAGATGCTTGAAATATCTTTGTTTTGAAAAATATGGGTGCACACCGATACGAAAATGAATACAACGAAGTCCGTGAAACAGTTTTTCTTGTTTTCCCGCGCAACGTGCCTGGTCACTAGGCTTGGATAAATTCTGCTTGTAAAATGGGTTGTTCTGCCTGTCAGCAGTGCTCGTAGAAATCGCTTATTCTGCTCGAAATTCTGCTCGTACCCCGTAATTCTGCTCGAATTCTGCTCGGTACCCTTATGTATTTTTGCAAATATGGAAGGGAGCCTAATTAGATATTCATTTATATGCGTAGCAAAATTGTAATTCATCTTGCTTTATATCACTAATATTAGACGAAACAATGAATCATTGAGTTCGTTTTAGCTAATAATAATCACAAGGTATTTTCCATTTGTTCTGTACTTAGTTTCAATAATATTCTTACAACTGTTATGCATCAGTTATTAGTGTCACTGATTTCCGTTATTCTGCTCAAATTCTGTCGAAAATGCCTCATTCTGCGGTCAGAATGCTCGCCTCAAAAAACCCTTATTCTGCCGGCAGAATTTATCCAAGCGTACCCGGTACGGTCATGGCATGTTCACTTGTACATTACTCAGGTAGAGACCCATTTTATTATCATACTTTTTTTACCTTGAACTAACCAGGGACAATTATTCTTTAGATGTATTTCGATAAATTTGTGCGAATTTGTTGAAACTTTGATGATTTTTGCTAACAAAGACCAGTAGACAAGCGATTCAGTCTCTTTTTGTTGTGACAACAAATTTACGCCATTTTCCGTAGATGCGCACCACTGATCAGTCTGAACCGAAGTTCAGGAGGCTATATTACTGCAGGGGCATGAAGGAGAAATGGGAAAGGAGGATAGGGAGAAAAACAAGCTTGCACCAAATTTCTAGACTGTGAGTAGTCTCTAATTTTGGCGATAGCGATTGTGGGGTGGGCGAAATACACACCGCACGCGCGCGCGCAAAATTTCGAGGAGACGCGACGCGAGGGTAGCGCCGAAAATAATACGGCGCTCCCCTCGCGTAGCAGAGCGTCTCCTCGAAATTTCGCCCACGGACGTGTGTATTTCGCCCGCCCCACAATCTGCACTATCGCTATTGCCAAAATTAGAGACTATTCGCAGTCTACCAAATTTCAGGTGCACAGAAACTGAACTTGAGGGACAATAAAGTCTTGCATAGTCCTGTTGCCTGGATTCACCTAGGCCCTCTCTACCTATTAAAGGCCGGCTTAACCCTGGGTGGGCGTGGTGTACCAAACCTCACCCATGGTTGTGTTTCTTAAGTAGGGTGGGGTAAGGTGAGTCCCGCAACACGACAAAGTCTTGCAAGAGAAGTAAAGAGGAAAAAGTTCACGCACAAAAATGGAAAGATAAAGAAATTTAGGTTTGTTTATCATGGAGCTGTCTCACCTTGGTCTCTTTTGTGACGACTTTGAAAGAGGAAACGCATTGTGTTCAAGCTATTGTAACTTTTTTTCGCAGAGTACGGCCTCCTCAGGTGCGCTTCTCTTCTTACAACAAAATACTACAAAATTTGTTAAGCCATGCGTAAAGAAACCCCGATATTATACAAATTCCTTTCAAAGCACAATAGCTGAATATAAAGTGAAAAAATTGCTACTTGACTCCAGCGAGGCCTACCTTCTTGCACAGTAATACTTATATTGAGTCCCTTGGCGTGGGGGGGGGGGAAGGGGGTCTTAACTTCCCGATTCCCGTACCCTTTAATTCCGGTTCCCGCCCTGTATTGGTTGACTCCCGCCTCTTTGCATTTTTTCGATTGCGAAATATTGCGCAATGTTGCGTAATTTCCCTCCTTCCCCCCCCCCCTCCTTTGCCAACTTGGGAATGCTGTTTCCCGCCCCCTCTTCTCCTGCCAGGCGTGCACCTCCCACCCTCATGTCCCACTCCACTGGTTTCTCGCAGTAATTTGCAATACCCACCGGCTTTACAACCGGAAGTCACATGTTCTTTCCCTGTTAGCAGAGTTCTGTGTCCTGCTTTCTTCATGGTTAGCAGAAAACGGCCACGTGATTATCAAAGGCCAATCTTTAGTTAGCTAATCTTGTCTGCAGAGCTCGTACGCGCTTTAACGATACCCAACGAAAGCGACCTTAAAACGGCTCGGTTATATGCTCGCATCCCAAATTGGGCACAGCCTTGCTCCCAGGGCCCTCTTTTCAAGAGACGCAGATAGAAAGTGTCAAAATAGGTGGTTTACCACGGTAAAAAGTGTAATAGAGCGAGACTACGTTCTTATTGGTCAATGGGTGACCCTTACTACAGGCAGCCCAAGCGTGGTGTGTATGTATATATCTATTGTAGTAGATGAGGCGACGTGCGAAAAGGCTTGCAGTGGAAATGGACGAAGTAAATGACATCTTGTCTAGTGTCCTTTCACTGCATCCCTCGAGGCTCGAAGAAGTTTAATGTTTCAACGGCGTTTACAAAGCCATAAAGTGCAAAAAATCGTAGTTCCGGATCTTTTATACAAACACAGCCTTGGTGAATTTTTCTTCTGATGTCTTGCGATTGAACAATAGAAAGACCAGCCGGCACCCACCTGTTGTAGCTAAATGTACTAAATGGAAAATCCACGGAAAAATTTTACCACTTTTACTGTTCCATCAATCTAGTCCAATTAGTGAAGTATCATCTGCTTTTAAGTACAGACACGTTCGTAATAAATATTTAAAGTTTTGAAACCTTCAAAACTTTGCAACTGGAAGTCACGCGTTCTTTCCCTGTTAGCAGAGTTCTTTTTCCTGCGTCATGGCTATATATGTGCTAACAGGAAACGGGCGCGTGATTCTCGAAGACCAATCTTTTAATAGTTAGCTAATCTTGTTCGCAGAGCTCGTGCGCGTTCTCACGATAAACAACGAAAGCGACCTCAAAGCGGCTCATGCAGTCAAATACTCCCACCCCAAATTGGACACAGCCTTGCTCCCAGGGCCCTTTCTTCAAGAGTTGCAGGCATAAAAGCCTTTAAAAAAGTGGTGGTTTACCATGGTAAAAAGTGTAATAGAGCGAGCCTGCGTTCTTATTGGTCAATGAGTGACCCTTACCACAGGCAGCCCAAGGTTAATGTGCGAGTCACTGTCGTGATTTCACAGATTTGAAGCTGTAGATGCTAGCAGTGGAAATATCTACGATATTTCAAATTAAACTTACTTATTTTCACTCTATTGCCTTTTCATTTTTTCTACTCACTAAAGCTGCCATAAACAGTGAACTTTGCTGCATTTTAAATCGAAATTTGTAACAGTGCTTCCGCTGCTAACAACGGTCGGAAAAACGGGATTTCTAACGGTGCGATCGAAATATTGGAAACCCTACAAAACAAAGCTTTCTTACCTTTAATTCACTATCTCTTGGTGTGCCCTGGCCAGGTTATGTGCGTATTTCTCACCTTCGCACTCCCGCTACTGTCCACTATATGTATATATCGAAGTAGATGAGGCGAAATACAAAAAGGCTTGCAGTGGAAATGGACGAAGTAAATGACATCTTTCCTGGTGCTCTTTCTCTGCATTCCTCGAGGCTCGAAGAAGTTTAGCTTCAGCAGCTTTCCAACGACGTTTACAAAGCCAGAAAGTGCAAAAAATCGTAGTTTTGGATCTTATTACACAAACACAGTCTTGGTACGTGAGTTTTTTCTTCTGATTTCTTGCCATTGAACAATAGAAAGACCAGCCGGCACCCACCTGTTGTAGTAAAATGTGCTTAATGGAAAATCCACAGAAACATTTTACCACTTATACCACCTTTTCATCAATCTAATCCAATTAGTGGAGTATCATCTGCTTTTAAAAGTACAGGCACGTTGACTTCGTAATAAATAATTAAAGTTTTGAAACCTTCTCCTTTGAAATCTCGTATAAGAAAACCACATATCAGATCACATGTGAAATGAGACAGATCGACAAAATGGAAACGTGGTTTTTTTTTATTCTCTTGCTAGCTGCCTTGGGGAGCTTTCGACAAAAATTCCTCACGACTGCAGATAGCTTCGCTTCCACAGCACAGCTTGAGCAAATTGTGAATTTAGAGAAGAAATTGGGTGATAGCTTGGAGGAGATTATTGAATTGGAGAGAAAACGGTTAACCAAGATAAAGAAATTTGCTGAGAGTGTCAGGGA
Source organism: Siderastrea siderea (assembly GCA_964030785.1). Classification (NCBI taxonomy): domain Eukaryota; kingdom Metazoa; phylum Cnidaria; class Anthozoa; order Scleractinia; family Rhizangiidae; genus Siderastrea; species Siderastrea siderea. Next base: position 32,072,647 of record OZ034974.1, read on the forward strand.
AGGAGTAAATCTAGTGAAATCCGACGGTATTAAAGCCCTTGAAAATCCAATCACAAGTTACGCCCTTATTAAACGATTTGCAAATGGATGGAGAGAGCTAAGGGACTTTTTCAGCTACGATTATTGGCAGGGTACGTATCTATCAATGATTACTTTAATTTAGAATTAGATCCTTGTACCTAAATACTTCGTGAAATCGGAAGTTTTCAACGATTTAACACTACTACTAAGGGACAACACAAGAGGTTTTTAAAAACGTTGTGTGTCGGACCTATTTCCCGCCAGTTTGTCAGACTGGCTTCCCAGTTTACACACAATGCGATACTGATGAGGAATACCGTTTTTGCGATTGTACCAAGCTATAAGAACTCCGTATTGACAACAAAATGATGACGATTAGTTAATTCAGTCAATTATGGACTCATATTGCTTAAATTTATGGTATAATTGGTAATTTTAATATTCCCTTTACTCAGTTTCGTATGGGGTTTTCCAGGAGGAGATATGTTTCTTATTAAGGACTTCACTGATGATTCCATTCAATCTCTTTATGTGTTCCAGTAGCTAATTCCGGGCGTTTTCGAATTATTGGTTTGTCTGGTTTAGAGACTTCGAGGTTTTAATAATACTGTAATATTTTTCACCAGATTTGCAAGTATTATTGAAGTCAAACGAGTGGCAATTCCCAAATTATGCAGACGACCTTGTTGGCGCAACAACAGCTTTGTTTCGCCTTCAAGACACATACAACATACCAACTGTTGATATGATAAACAACAATATTCAAGGTAAGACGAAACAAAAACAACCAGCAAAAAAACAAACACACAATAGATAGAAAATAAAACAAAAAAGTATAAGCAAACAAAGAAAACGAAACAGAATAAAAACACAAGTAAAATTGTCTCACCAGCACCGTGATTGAAGGTCTACTTGAGATGCAAAAATCAGATTTTTTTCCCTAACGTATGGTCAAAATGAGTTTTAAAAATTGGCTGCCTGGAGTTTATAAGAAAAGTTTTTTAGTAAATTGCTTTATGCAGCTTAAGAATTTACTTGTCGTAGTACGTATGAGGAAAGACTTTCATGCAAAGACATTATTGTTCACACACGTTTACTGTTTTGATTTATGACAGCCATGTACTCGCGGCATGTTTTTTCAAATTCGCTTTTGTAGGTTTAGGTAATTCTTTTTCCGCGCAGACAATACCGCGCAGAAAATACCGCCAGCTACGAAGGCTAACAAACGTTTCAATCATAATCGATGGATACAACCAACGTTAACGTTAAAACAAAGTGGATCAAAATTTACTAACCAGAGAGTACGAACGTGACCTCTGGAAAAAGTTGAACTGAACTTCTTTGTTTTTCAGACTTCTCTTGGGATGATTGAGGGCACCCATTCTCGGCCCCAAACCCTTTTGTTGTGTGCATTACCCCGAAGGCTCTGGGATCGAGAATGGACGGCGGTAAAAATACAATCGTTGGTTGATTGTCGTTTGCATGTCACTGAAAGGTCGTGAAAGGCACAGAAAATGAGTTTTTTCTTACTGTCACAAACTCTATCAGAAAATATATTTTAGCGACCTTCAATTGATTCTGTTGATTGTGATTCGGTGAAGGTTGGAGTCCTGTGCCCCTTCTTTATAATTCACCAATAAAATGGGGGGGGGGGTGGGGGTGGGTAGGCTAGAAGTTACGATGACAGTTTCTTCGATGTATGCATTACATTTCAGGGTGTGGTACAGCCTCAAATCTTTTAGCCGAAGACTGTTTTGATCTGGGGGTACACGCTTATCATGCAGGGCGCTATGAACAGGGACTGGATTGGTTAAGAATGGCGGATGAACTGACACGCCAGGGAAAACACGGTGGATCGATAAACCACACTCATGTTTTAGAACATTTGGCATGGGTGGAATTCATCGTAAGAATTCAATTGTTACCAGTTTTTAAGCTATTGGTAATCCATCCATCCATCCATCCATCCATCCATCCATCCATCCATCAACCTATCCCCCAACCATGCCATGCATGCTTGCAACCAAATCATTCATTCATTCATTCATTCATTCATTCATTCATTCATTCATTCATTCATTCATTCATTCATTCATTCATTCATTCATTCATTCATTCATTCATTCATTCATTCATTCATTCATTCATTCATTCGTTCGTTCGTTCGTTCAATCCTTCCTTCCTTCCTTCCTTCCTTCCTTAAGGTGATTCCATTCAATTGCATTGCGCATGCTTTCTGTGCATCATTTATTGCGTGATTAGCGCGCCCACGAACGCACGCGCGTTCGGAACTTGATAGGTTTTCTATGGAAGCTGAGCTGTTCAGAGAAGTGAATGGTCGTTTTCTCCCAAACGAACTCGGTGACCCTACTTTTTTATTCCATTTGTTTAAGGAAAATACGACTTTACATGATATATTCAAATTTGAAGAATTTTTCATTATTCAATTTTGAAATATTCCGGTTGATTCATTCTTACAGTCAGATTTTAGGCGTTTCACTAGAACCGTGCAGACGCTCGATTTGCCTATTATTTCAAATTAGTTTCATTGTTATGGCAATTTTAAGACGTTTTACCGTAACATTGTACCTCTATCATAAGAATAATGCTTATATTTTATTGCCAGTTATAACTTTGTTGAAGTAATGGGTGTCTCTAGTACAAGGATAGGTTTTCTTAATATTGCTATCTAAAGATAGCAAAGTACCTATATACTACAGCCCCGTAGCGTGAAATCAGACACGGTGACCCCCTCTTTTTATTTTATTTTTTTAATGTACTAGGTGTAATTAGTAACTCTGCAAAGTTTCAACAATTCCCAGTACAACTTCTTTTTCGATGGAATCACCTTAAGTCAGTCAGTCAGTCAGTCAGTCAGTCAGTTAGCCAGTCGGTCCGTCAGTATTTCTGTTAATCCATTTAGATAGTTATACAATCACCATTTACCGGTGGTTACTGATTTAGTTAGATAAAATGAGAAAGAGATTTGGCAAGCGTTCTAACAAAATAACAGCGAAGAGGGTCAATGTAAGAGCGCAAAAGAATTGAAATTGTCGGTTAACCTGACCATACTGCATAAATATGACCATCATACTACATAAGTATATACGTTATGCTACGTTATATTCGGTAGCCAAGCAAAATTTTTAGCATTTTGTTAAGCCTCACCGTATTGATTTCCTCATTTTATATTTAATTAATGACGTTTTTTGTCTTTATTTTCTAGAAAGGGAGCCCCGAACGCTCGCTTAATCTTACCCTGGAAATTGTGGAAATGGGTAAGATATTTTATCCCCTTACATTCAACTGCGTTATTCTCATAGATTACAAGCTAAGGCTGAGCCGTTATTTAAATTTTCATATTTTTGCAAATTTTACAAGACGGAGACAATACAAAGCAAATTGAGAGGGCCTAGATGCGGACTGTTATGGGTGGAGTATGTTTTGACTGTTAAGCGTTGCAAAGCAAGAAATTTTAATCAATGTTAACTGCTATATTGGAAATTAAACAGTTGAGTGTCACAAAGCGTCCTAGATACTAAATAAAACCAGAAAAACAATTTATTTATTTTTTATTTTGTTAGCTTCGCCATAAAGAAAACAAAGAGAAGAACAAGAAAAGGAAGTTAAATAATTAAACTTATAAAACTAACACAATAAACAAAGCAAAACACAGGACTCGAATACTGAAATACGGCAGGGTAACCACAACAGCGGGTAGCCAATTACTGTTAACATACAAAAAAGATTTTTCCCCGGTAACAGAATTTTTGTGTTTAATTCCATCTCACTGTTAGAGTAAGAGTAATTGTTACAGATGTCGTTACTTTGATATTTTATGGGGTTAAAATGCTTTTACCTTTACAGCGAAGCTAGCTGCTGCATAGCCTAAAACGACAATGTTAGCTGTTATGACCCCAGTCCTCCGTCCCCGCCCACATGCAGGCCTCAGTCCAAGCGGATTCAACATTTCCATTCAACACAGCTTCAACATTGCTAACTTGGGAACATTAAAAACTTTTGGGTATCCTGTTGCATGGTGTTAAACACGTTTGGGCATCCTGTTGAATGATGTTAAACGCTTGTGTGTACCCTGTTCATGATGTTAAACGCGTTTGGGTACCCTGTTGAATGATGTTAAACGCTTTTGGGTACCCTGTTGAATGATGTTAAACGCGTTTGGGTACCCTGTTCATGATGTTAAACGCGTTTGGGTACCCTGTTGAATAATGTTAAACGCGTTTGGGTACCCTGTTGAATGGTGTTAAACACGTTTGGGCACCCTGTTGAATGATGTTAAATACGTTTGGGTACCCTGTTGAATGATGTTAAACCCGTCTAGGTACGCGTTTGGGTACCCTGTTGAATGGTGTTAGACGCGTTTGGGTACCCTGTTAAATAAAGTTAAACTCGTTTGGGTATCCTGTTGAATGATGTTAAACGCGTTTGGGTACCCTGTTGAACGGTGTTAAACGCGTTTGGGTACCCTGTTAAATAAGGTTAAACGCGTTTGGGCACCCTGTTGAATGATGCTAAATGATTCTAAAGGATGCAGGATAATGTCAAATAGTGTTAAACAAAATTTGATTGCAATCAACAATGGTGGATGATGTGGAATCTGTTTGACCCAGGTCTCAGTTTAATTTCCAAGGACAACATGGGGGCGATCATCTACCAGAGAATAACCAATTCGCAGTGCATCAGGGTAAATTTTTACTAACTTTAGGCTTGATCCAAGTCGCTCCTTCTGTTTATGAACGCGAGGCGCGCGTGGTCCAGACAACTATTTGCATATCGCACTGCGCGCAACACACGCAAATTTTCCGCACGCGTGTTTTGCAACCATCTAAACGTTTATTTTGATCCCAAGAAAAAAACAAGCGACTTGTAGCAAACCTAATTGACTTTCATTCCCCTACAGTTCCTCATAGCAAAGAAACCAAAGATAGTGCAGTGCGCTACAAGCGAGCAGTTGAACAAGGCACAAGTGAAACCTATGAAAAAACAAGGGCAAAGGAGGAAGAAATTAATACTGATGAATTTGTACTCAGGGAGCATGCGAAGCTGTGTAGGGGCGATACAAGTCAGGTACCATTCGTCTCTCTTTTGGTTGTGCTGTAAGGAACTATGCAGTTCCACCCGAATAAAGCAAGGCTAGTCGAGTCCAAATGGCGCAGAATGCAATAACTTGGTTAATATTTATCCCCAATGAATTTTCGCCACTAACAAGTATTGATAGTATTATAAATACCCATTAAAGGCGCTTTTACCAGTCCTAAATATGACATGTTGTCCACGCCTACGACAGTACAATGTTTTAACTTTTTTCTTCACAGATTAGAGGCCTTGAACTTTATTACTTAAAGCTTAAAAGATCCCATAGTTTACTTATATTGAAAGTGTATGATAATGAAGGCCGAAGACAATAACTTTTTTGACATTCTTTTTTTATTTTATGTGATTTGTGAATTGATGTACTAACAAATGGCCATGGTTTAAAATTATTAAATCTGGCGTGAAAGAGCATTCGTGGCAGTCTGAACAAAAGATTTAGATAACGTATACAAATTTGATAATTTGCTTGGTTAGTCGATAAATAGTTAAAAAAATTAAAGAATTGAAGGGGACCCTGCTAAATGGGTTACTTGTTGTATTGACAATAGTAAGGGTTACTCTTGAAAGCTGGTTCACTAACTTCAAACAAGTGACGCTGAGACACTGTCAACAGCTACCTGCACCTAAACCGACTACCTACCTAGACCGACAGATATTACGCTAACAAAAGATCGATCGAAACGCACCAATTATGTGTTAGAGTCGTCACACCCAATAACGTCGCGGCTTGCATACATACGGCTTACTAAACTGACAGACGACCATGAGCATCGCAAATGAATTAGCCAATCGGGTTAATAGATAACGATTAATAAGCATTGAGTAATGGATACTATTAACTCACTTCGATTTCCACACAGGTTTTTGAAACGTCCGTCACTGTTGTCAACGTCCGAAGCTTTCGAAACGTCCGAAACTGTCGTCAACTACAGTCCTTTAATTTTCAGGGTTACATTCACTCCTTTCCCGTGTGGGGGAGGGTACTTTCTATAGTGGGCCATATACGGGGAGGCTCCGCCTGAAAGGGGTGCCTTTTTTGGGCTTGTAATGTAAGAAAGGGTACGGAAATTTACTGTTTTAGGGTAAAGGGCACCCATAATACATCGTAAACTGAATCGAGAGAGCAGCTACGTCTAAGTACTAAAATGTTTTCAAAATTTTGGTAGAAATCGTCGACGCAAAAATGTACGAAGGTTTTGCGTCCTTCAAGCGACTAAAATCCAGTGATTATCTATTGTTTTTGGCTACTTTATGAGAAAAACTGAAAAGAAGTGCAATTTTTGCTCAAGGTTATATAAAAGGAGTATCATTTTAATAAAGATTAGTATATTAAAGGCGGGGAGGGGGTAAGCATTTGAACCTTGGGGAGGAACCTCCCCGTACGAAACTTTCATGAGTAACCCCCCAACCCCCACCCCCCCCCCCCCAAGGACACTCACCCAGACGATCGTCATCAACCTTCTTATTTAATTTTAATTGGACCAATACTATTTGTTCTGTCTAGTAGATGACGCTTTTTTTCCCTCTACTTGACCCAGGGTACCCCTCAAGGGAATCTTATTTGCTGGTATGAAGGAAGAAAGAATCCACTGCTCATGCTCAGACCAATTAAAGTAGAAATGGTTTGGAGAAAGCCCTGGATATTTATCTTCAGAGATCTCGTTAGTCCATCTGAAGCAAAACGTATAATAGAGATCGCTACTCCTAGGGTACGTATAACTAAGACCACAAGTTGGAGCCCTGTCGAGTGGATGTTTAAACAATAGAGTTCTTCTGTCTAAGGCATTATCGTGTGATAGGTTGCCCGAAGAAAATTTGATGTTCACAACGAGAACGTAGTTCGAGGGCTTATATGAAGTTTGAACATCAAATTTCCGAGGGAACCTATCCCACATAGGACCTGAGACAGAAAGACTCTATTGTCGGTTTTTATTGTACAACGCTAAATTTTGAGCGAAAATTGCCAAAAAAAGGCACTATACACTGATAGGCGCCCGCTGAGGAGCAGACACTATCGCGTCACATGATCGATTTGGACCAATGGGAGCACGCCAAAATTTAGCGTCGTACTATAATTACTGATAAAGAAAATCCTTAATTCAAAGATTACCAGCAATCTAGTCATGTTAGCAGGATGCACTGAACCTTATCCTGCGTTTTATTTTCTGTATTTTCCACTCTCGCATGCTAAAAATGCACTATGAAACGACACGAGTTCCTTAGCCCTTTAAGCCCTAACAGTGACGAAAATAAAATTTCTCTTTACAGTATCGCTACTTGTTCAAACATTCAAGTGATGAGAATAAAGGAATTGATCACCAAGGATAAGATGTCTTGACATTTAGACAAATTCTCCTTACTAGTTCCAGAAGAGATGTACGGAGAACAGTAAGGAGAATATGCATTTTTATACCAGGGCTTGAAGGGTTAAACTGGGCTAAGTAATAGCGGCGACATTTGTACATCAACTTTGCGTTGCACGTTAAGATTGTGAATGCAGCCAGTAGACATCGCATTTAAGTTTTTGCAACCTACAACTTTTTTGTGCGCAGAGGTAGTAATACGCACAGCAAACAACAACAACAACAACAACAAGCTTTATTTGCATGACTATAACAAAGTATTACAGTATTGCAAAAGCCACTTAAAATTTAATTATTAATTTCTTACTTAATTAAAATAACTAAAGAGATTACAACCATTTCTTATTTTTAACCATTCAGAGAGGTAGCCATTGTAACTAGTTTGTCTCTCTGTTCAAAGCATGACGAGATGAATGAAATTAATTGAATATTTATGAAATAATCAGTACAATTCATAAAATGTGACAATAAGGTCTCATGTGATAATAGTCGTAGAAATGGGATTTTAGGTTCTATTTTAGAAAAGAACCTGTCTCTTAGCGAAGAATAGCTCGGGCAATCTAGTAAAAAATGAGTTTCATCTTCAGTTTGCACTTGCAACGTAACATATTAAATTGCGTGAAAACTTGTTTGAAAATGTTGCCGTCAGGTATTGCATTGCCTTAAGCAGTTTACGCAATTCCACCGAGATTTTGAGGACGCGCTTTGAGAGAACTCACCCTTACTTTATGAGCCAGTAAACAGATTAGATCTTTCAGGTTGCATTTCGTCTTTTTTCCCCCCATGGCAGCTAGAAAGAGCAACTGTGAACGAAGAAACTGGTGAACTAGAAAGCGTAGATTACCGAATCAGCAAAAGGTAGCTGTTTAATTTCTGTCATTTTAGTTAAAATGATTCATTTGATTAAGCACCGTGGATGCTTACTTTATTTTGGGACGTCAAGGGAGGGTGCTTTGTTTTTGTTTAATTTTTTGAAAACTTTATAGGGAAAAAGCGATATTGTAAATTAAACAACCAACTAAAAGTGACTGTAGAGTGTAACAAAAAATGTAGTCTAAAAGCCTCGCCAGAGCTCATTAGATAGAAAGGGTGCGCTTACAAGAAGGAGCGGGAGTAAAATCAAATCGATATCTTTACGATAAAGAAGCGATAATTTAAAAATTTGTTTAGTATCTGAGTATTCATCTGATCAAGTATGACGGCTTACGAGTGAATGAGTGAGTTAATGAAGAAATGTATGAATAAATGAAGAAAGATAGAAAGGAAGGAGCGAAGAATGGAAGGAACGAACAAATCGAACGAACAAACGCACGGATGGATGGATCAAATGAATGAATGAGTGAATGAATGAATGAATGAATGAACGAACGAACGAACGAACGAACGAACGAACGAACGAACGAACGAAAGAACGAACGAACGAACGAACGAACGAATGAATGAATGAATGAATGAATGAATGAATGAATGAATGAATGAATGAATGAATGAATGAATGAATGGATGGATGGATGGATGGATGAATGAATGAACAAACGAACGAACGTACAAAATGAATGAACGAAAGAACTGACAGACGGACTGACAGACGAGAGGATGGATAGATGGATGGATGGATAAAGAGCTGAGTCATTCATGTTAATAAAAATTAAAAGAAAAATAATGCTAAACTGAGAAAGCGTCTTCTGAAGTATGCGTTGTAGTCACAACCGTTTTACTCACATTCAGTCGGATAATACAGTTACTTACGGCACTGAGTCGGCTTACATTTACTTACATTGAGTCTGCTTACATTTAGTGCGTGGCTTGAGAATGAGGACGGTGACGTCGTTGGGAGAGTGAATCGCCGCATTGGGGCCGTTACCGGCCTGGAAATGAACACCGCAGAACCACTACAGGTAAGTATTAAGTAACTAAGAGTCTTCAAAAATATTGAGACTGTTCCATTCTTTTGTTGTTCGTAGGGAAAAGTTCTTCAGCCTTCAGTTCAGTTTGTGGTTGTAAGAGGGACATCTTATTAGTTAAGTTGAACAAAACTGGTGTTCATGTTCTTTATGGCTTAAACTATTTTTCCTTTTTTGTCTTCAAGATAAAACAGTATAAAAGCGGCTGTACATGTATGTTTCTTTCCCCAGCGTAGCTCGAGGTATTATTCGCGTGAAGGGAACCACGCAGATAAGCTGCCGAAGCCGAAAAAGGAGCGACCTACCATGGCTGCTCCACCTGGGGAAGACTCTTATGTTTATTTGCTAAGCTTTAACTTTTTTTCTTTCTAACAATCAGATTGAAAACTATGGTATGGCTGGACATTATGAGTATCACGTGGATTTTGCAGTAAGTAATTATTATTGCCCAGTTTCTTAGAAAGTCAATTAAAAATATGCATGTCAGAAGCATCCAGTAGATCAAGAATACTTGACCAAAGTTCTTATACCCACTACTTTTTCCGGTATTTTTTCATTTCAATATATTTCCATATTTGTATCTTCTTCTATTAAGGCGACAAAGGTCGGTCCCGCCAGAAAGGCTTTACATTTTTGGTCTGAAACTGAACAGGGTAGATGTTTTAACCATTAGACTCTGAAATAGGGTACAGATATTTGTCGTTTCGGTTTAAACGAGGGACGAAGATTTTATGGGTAGGCCTGAAATAGGTCAAAAATAGGAGTGAAAATTTAAGCTCCGCTCGCGAGACCCTCGTTAGAGTTTCACTTTCATAACAAGGAGACAAGACGTGAGGGAATTTTCAAATAAACATCATTTCAAGGTTTTGAGCTCAATATAAAATTTATGCAATCAAGGGCTCCTAAAAATACGAATCTAAATCCCCGTTAAATGCCATTTATGTTTTTGCTTTGTTTTGTTTCATTTTCCTAGGATCCTGATTCCCCTTTGGATAAACCGCCAAATGGATACCGCATTGCGACAGTTCGTATCTATGTATGAATAGACTCCAATCCTTATTTATCCTTTTTATTGGTATCAGTCTAGGTTTCAGTTGCATACAAAGCCGCATAGTGGAGCTTAGAAACAATCTGCAACAGGGAGCGAGTAATGAATTGGATGGATTGGTCGGGCGTTGCATTTAATTTATGCCGTTTTCAATTTTGTGACGATAATAACTTGCGTTTGCTGTGATTTCGATTTACTACACTTTGTGATTAGTTTAAGAAATTGCACCACTTTTTCAATCAATAAGAAATTAAGCGTCCTGATTAGTTTTCCCGCCAAGAGTGGGAAAACGCTGGCCTTGTTGCTTGTGTGTTAACTTCGATTGGTTCTTTTTCGATTGGTTCGATTGGTGTTAACTTCGATTTGATGTTCTGATTGGTTCATTGGTTACGTTGATTGTTGTGATCGGTTTTTTACGATTTTCGATAGAAAAGCGCTCTAACCTGACAATATCGTTGCTTCTTGGTTCTCAAAAGATGTCAATTAATACAGTTTTCGACCATTAAGAACGAAAATAGTGATTGAACACAAAAATGTCACTTTTGACAGGTATTTTATTGGACCATCTAACCTTTTGCCGCGGTTTTTTCTGTTCTTCAGTTAAATGACGTCATCAGGGGAGGTTACACAGTATTTACAAAAGCGAAAACTTTCATCAGGCCCTCAATGGTAAGAACCAGCGTAAGCTGTTAGAGAAGTGAAGGATATATAATAATAATAATAATAATAATAATAATAATAATAATAACAATAATGATAATGATAATGATATAATACTAATAATAATAACAATAATGATGATTAAATAATGTTAATAATAATAATGATAATAATGATAATAATAATAATAATGACAATAATGATAATAATAATAATAATAATAATAATAATAAAATAATAATGATAATAATAATAATAATACATTTATCTAGCGCTGTTTCCCGGTGGTTCAACAGCGCCTTACAAGTATGATAGTATTAAAGTTCATTGCTGTTTTCCTCGTTATGGTTCTTTTCTATCTCAAACTTTATCTTACATTTATTTCCCTTGAACAATTTTAGGGACAGCAAGGTTATTAAACACTGAGTTGTTGAGTTTTATTCCTCGGCTAGGATTTTTCTAGTTACTGTAATATAGGTCTCTCAAGAAGAGTGTTTTATGAACGGTGGCCTACAATACCTCGATGGATGACCATTTTTAAGTTTCTCAAACATGTGAAAGAACAAATTTATCAAATGTTGTGATGATAGTGAGATGATAGTTGGAAAACTATTAAAGCAGTGTCCCAGAAAAGAGCGATTAACACCCTCCAATAAACGTAAACAAACAAATAAATAAATAAATAAATAAATAAATAAATGACAAATTAATAAATAAAAAATTCTATTCGAATTTTACCTTCAGACCAAAAATTTTAGACCACATTGTACTACATAAGTTACTGGTCTGTTCTAAGGTCTGTTCTTAGATGACATGATCTTACTTAAGGGAAGGTACGTTTTTTCTTGTGGGGGGGGGGGGGGAGGGCTGGGGCCTCAGAGGGGAGGGTCATCAGTGAAAGTGAGCACCAAAAGGGGAGGGCCATACCTCATGTGAGCTATTCAAGGGAGGGTCACACATCTTTTTCGGAATTTTTTAATGAGAATTTTTGTGATGTTGCTTTCCATTTTTCTTACAGATTACGTTTTTCTTTTCACCTACTTTGATTTAATTTGGTGTTTTAATTTTGTTATAGGTACTAGGTTGCATTTGTACATGTATATTATGCCATGGCACATAGTTTTTCTCGGAGGACTCGTGTCCTTTTGCGTCCGTATCGAGAAGTACTTGACTCAGGTATCGTTTCTTCAGCTTTTTGCTGTTGGCTATCTGCTGCCTGATCTCCTGAGTCGTTTAGTTCTGTAGAGGTACTAGTAGATCCAATGCAACAATACGCTCTACCCTGTCGGAAATGTAGGAAATATTTGTTTTTGAGAGGCAGATTTCGCATGCTAAACAAATAAACCTTTCTGTTAAAATAACCAACAGCAATGCCGGCTAGTCGGAGAAAGAAGCGCGTGTATTTTCCCTTAGATATTTTATGTTCAAAACTTTTATAATACTCAAATACGTCCATATTCAAACTTCAGCTATAAAACGTAAATATCCCACACTGATTGTTCGCATTTTCTTTGTTTCAGCGTGCACACATTCAATATCGAGACATATTCATATTCAAATACTTTGTGTTCACAAGCGAAACGTTCTGAGGTTTCTACAGCATGGAACATACCATGTAGTAGTGAGGGAAGGGTCGCACTTTTGTCAGTCACCTAAAGGTGGGGGGTCAGGAGTGTTTTCATTAAAACGCAAGGGAGGGCCAACACTTTTTTGGGAAAAAAATCCCAAAATTCCCCAGCCCTCCCCCCCCAAGAAAAACGTACCTTCCCTAACTTTGGGATATGTCTTACAGGGTGACGCTGTGTTCTGGTACAATTTGAAACGATCAGGAAAGGGGGACTATGAAACAGAGAATGCTGATTGTCCAGTCCTCTGCGGCAATAAGTGGGGTGAGTAGACTGGTTCCTAATATCTGAAGCGTGCGGAAAATCGGGAATGGAGCGATTCAAGCACCGCGGTAAGTGAGGGGCCATGGGTGCGTGCGCCCTCGTTCTTCACAGTTCGCGGCTTTACCACTCGCTGCTCGGATCTAAGCTCGCATCGCCCCATCCAGCACCATTCAAGATTGTTTGCGGGCACCCTGCTATCCAGTCTCTCCCGGCGACTCTGCTACGAGTATGTCCTTGAACTAATGGGGACTCACTGGACTGGGCTGAGTAATGCAATGCGCATGCTCCTTACGTCATTTTAAAATTCGTTATCGCTGGGATCTTCGCCACCTGACACCGGGCTTAACAAATAACTCTGCCTTCCTAATTGGAAAATCTATTAGAAATAGCAGCCATTTTGAAAAGCCCGTGTTTGATACCGCTGACCAATTAAAGAGTTTTTCAGTACTGACACGAGCCTTCCTTGAAAGCTAGTCCAAGGCCAGCCATGAGAATACGAAGTGTTCGTATTCGGAATATTCATGCTCGGAATATGGTCTGTTTGGAACGAAAAGTCAACACAGGAAATGACAGCAGCCCATGGGCTCAAGAAGTTCACTGTTCAACTCACTGTCAACTGCACAAATTGCATGAAAGTGCTGGCTTCGGATAATTAAGGCCCGGTTTATAAATGTCGAACTTCACATGAGCCAAACCTAATGCGAATGAGCAACAACAAAAGTGTGATATGAACCCGAAGTTTGGGCGTTTAATAATGTTTGATATGTGAAAGCAAATAAACAACGATAACATAGCTCAACCCCTTTAGCAACAGTTTCTTTTTAAGGCAACAACTTAATTAATGCATTTTTATTTGTTTCTTTTTTAGTTGCCAATAAGTGGCTACATACCCATGGGCAGGAATTCCGTCGTAAATGCAGTCTTAATCCCAATCTCTGAAGCTGACCAGCCGGGAAACTCCTACTCATAGAGAATTTTAAGCCGTTCCTTGAAAATGGAATTAAACTAATAAAGCCTTTAAGGTTAACTAAAATGTAAGTTTTTTAATAGCGTAAGTTAATCTGGACCCAAAATTAATGTGTAGAAACGAGGCTAACTTTAGCCTCAAGGCCTTAGGGATGGACCATTAGAAAATTTATGTGGGGGGGAGGGGGAGAGGTAAGGAATTTTCTAGCTCCACAAATTTTTTTCGTTAACATTTCCCTTGCAGGAATATTTTTTTCGTATGCAAGAACTTTTTTTCCCTTCTGGGCTACTCGTTGTGCATGATTTTTTTTTCTCTCAATTTTCCCTTACATTAATTTTTTTGTGCTTCTCCCCCCGCCCCTTAACTTTTCTGATGGTCCGTCCCTTACTGTTCTCTTGCCAAGGGATTGTGTTATGTTCTAATTGTTTATTGTGTTCGTCACTCAATCTCTGTGTAAGAAATACTGCGTGATGAACGGACGAAGACGGCTACAAAGGAGACCAATTATGTTAAACGGGAATGTTTAATAAAATTCTAGAACATTAACAAAGTAATTAATCTCAAGCGAGTTTAAGAGTACAACTGTAAAAGCTTTTAGGCAATAAAAATTGTAAAAAATCACAGACATTGGGAGCTCCCGGGGAGCTCCCTATTATTTGCGCATGGTTCGATCGTCCATTTTGCAGTTAGAGTCGCAAGCAAAGCAAAATTGCCAATCGAAACGCTTTTCTCTGAGAAATCAATATCTTTTGCGGCTACTGCAGTGTTTCAGGCGAGGCTTTATGATAAAACTACAAGTACAACCAATGAGAACTAGGGAAGGAGGGAGTGCAAACTTGGGGGGAGGGGGTATTCAGAAATAAAAGTGATGGGGGGGGGGGGGGCTAGATTGCAATACAATCCATATTTTGCGTGCATTGGTCGGCGCCACGGCGTACAAACCCGCCTTGCCAAAGAACAGGAGGTCTGGAGAGAGTTCGAACTCGAAGAGTGACGTGCCCTAGTCGTGCCGGCGAAGCTCGCATGCGACCTAGTTAACGCTTTAGGCACTTTGCGTCTCTCGCGTATCTGCATGTCCGGTGATAGGGATTGAAGAGTATGAGGGAGGTGCAAAGGATCTTTTTGGGTCTAAGGTTTGCGACTTTGGTAATGGAAGAGGGGGGGGGGGGGATTAAATTTTTTCCAGCATTGACTTCGGTCGTGAGGTTCTGACAGAAGCTGGGTAATTGTTTGGGCTCTTATGCATGTTTTTTTTCGGGGGAGGGGTGGTGGGCCTATTGGCCTATTAGCATTTTTTGAGGTTTAGTTTTGTCCATGGGTAATTTTATGGGTATAAGTTATAGCATGATTCGCACCATTCTTTCCTGGGAATGTGGGTAGAGTATGACTGATGGCAGATGAGCATGTGAGGGACCCTGTTAATATCTGATAGTGGTACCACTTAGGGTGCTCAGTTTTAAAATGTCCTCAGTTGCAACTACCTGTGGTAAATGTGTCTCATATTCGAAGTACTTTTCAGGTAGGCATATGTGGCATTTATGACAGTGCCCTCTAAAATATGAATGCATAAATGATAATGGTTTGATGCAATTGCCACAGCCATACACAGTGGATTCTGGTGCCCTTAGCTGGTTGTCTTTGAGCACCCTAATCTAGAAACCAGAAAGAAGAATAATTAAATAGCACACCTGGGACTTTTTCATTGATTCCTCAGTTTCCTCCATCCCCTGGGCAGACAGGTGAGGTTAGTGATGTTGGATATTGAAGATATTGAATGTTTTTCAGAAGTTCGGAGAATTAAATTGGTTGTATAAAGCAAACTTGAACTAATATAATGTGTAAATTCTTCTAATTGAAATTTGAGAATAATGTAAACAAGGCTTTGCCAGTGATGTACACTCTTTTTTTTCATAAGAACGTCAATTTTTCTAGCTGAGGCTGAACCGGAACTGAATGTTCTTATTTTTTTGGCGATTTGAGCCTGAAACGTTCTTAACAACATACTTAAGATTAATTAATAGCTTTTCTATAAATCATAGTTCTGAATTGAAGAAAGAACAAATAGTTCAAGTTCTACCAACACGTGTTTGCTTTTTTTCAAAAATGGAACATGGCTTGTGACGTCACAAAAATTCTAGCATTTGGGGCTCAAATAGGCTGTAAATTACTCTGACCAAATTATTACACTTTATTTCACTCTCACATAGCTTATTCTACAAATACGAAGACAAGATAAAGACCGGCGTTCTTAGGGACCGGTCATTATTTATCGCCTGGGGGGGTGCGGAGTATTTTCGTTGCTACACCGTAGGATTTACCTGATCCCCCCGTAAAGTATTTAGTTTTTTGATGATCCCCCTTATCGGTAGTGGAGGGTTTCATGATCCCCCCCTCCTCTCACGGCCACCGAAAAATGACAGTTTACAATAAAATATACAATAGAATACAATTTTAATGCCCATACGTGGGACGAGGTCTCCCTCAATGTTCGAGCCAGAGACTCATGTATAAAACGTAGGACTTAAAATTAAAATACGCTAAAGTATATGCTATTAAAAGTATATAAAATTTATCTCACCCATTAAAAATAGAATGATAAAAAGGACGAAACTAACACCACCCCCTCCCCTTACCCTTACCCTTACCCCATACTTTAATATGCAAGTGATATCTGACCCTGAACAACAACTGCGGTTATTTGTTCATCAGATATGAACTGAATTGTCGTGGAAGGGCTACTCTGTTCATCCAAATCCGCGAAAACAAAGTCATTGTCGCTCTCTGCCTCCTCATTTTCGAATTCTTCATCCTCCGATTCCACTTCATCTTCATCACTCGACAGTTCTTCTGCAATTACATCCTCATTGTTGTGTCGGTAATAGTGACATCGAATAGCCTTCACTTTGTCAAGCTTCCGACCGACAGTAGTCAAACCATGCTTGTTAAGATACAAGTCAAGTTCTCTTACTCGCAACTTTTCCACTTTGCCACCCTCAATGAGGGTGTTCCATTGAAAGTCCTTATATGTTCGTCCGGCCTCTTGCTTCCTTCGCTCCTCAGCTGCTCTTGTTCTTATGTCCTTTCTGATATCAATATCCTTCAGATGATTAACATATGTAATAACATGCTTCTCATCGACATTATATTTTGTGCAGAAGCTCTTGATGGTATCTCGATCGTTTATAATACTGTCAGAATGTTTATCATACAGGTCCTTAAGACATTTTCTCGGGAGATAGTCATCTGGTGTCCTGCCTGTCGATTTCGTTTGATAGACATCCATGAAATGTCCAGGATTGTTTTGGTCTGGCACAGGTTGCGGAATTCTCTCCGTTTCTGGTCCGACCCATCTATTGTGAGAACACCAAGAACAGAGATTGGAACTTCCATCTCTTGACTCCCTACAGGCATCACGACAGAATTCCATAAAGAGTTCTCCACGAATATAGTGGTCTTCCACAAACGATTCGATCTTTCTGAAGTATGCTGCACCAGGCACTTCTGCTTTGTTTCTTTCTGATGCACCCCGATAGTTATCGAGGTAAACAGAATTGAAAAAGAATAATTCGTCAGGGGGCTCACTCACTTTACTCTTGATATATTCTTTAAGGACAGGGGCATCGTCAATTCTCTCGGCAACCTGACTGCATGCGTACCAGGCATTTTTCTCCATTCGTTTCTTTTCGTACTCTTCGTACGACTGGAGAGACATTTGTTTGATTTCCTCTTCTGAAAGATCCTCAAACCTCCTATATTTTTCCCATTCTAGAGTTGCCTCATCCACAAGAGCATCAGAAATTGCCGAGTTTGTCCTTTCGGCTTCACCTTGCCCGCTGTCGCCCCTTGAACGATGACATCGCACTCGGTAATCGGAATTGTGAATCCTTGCTAACTCAGCGTCTCGAAATCTTACTTCATAGTTTGAAACCCCAACGCCCGGACCAGCATCTGTAAGGTCAGCCCATCGTGGCTTTACAGGTGGAAGGCAGAGATCTCCAAGAACTTCAAGCCCATGTTTACATGAAGTAGTTACCTTCAAAATCCTGTCCTTTCTCGCAACTTTTTCCATGGAATCAACTTCTTCTTTAAACAAATCATCAACGGCATCTAAAATGCGTTTCGTGACTGGTATTATCTGACTAGCAAACAGAGCCCTGTTGTGCTCTGACATTTCTGTGTCCTCGCAAAACTGCAGCAAATTATCAATCCTTAATTTCAAGTGTTTCGCTCTCTCTTTTTCATAAGTGAAGAATTTACAGTTACTTTCTGTTTCTCCGGTTATGTTGTCTAGGTCATCTGACTCTGTCATATCATAATAAAGAAAGAGGTCATCGTGTAGTCGCGCGCAGCATTTACGAAATCCCAGTGAATACTGTGGACTGCCGGGTGTCAGTTCGTCAATCTCAAAAGCTAATGGATCCTCATATCGCAAACGGAGCGTTTCGCTGGCCCATACAGTGCCTGACGATCCCACTATTGCCTTGGGCCGGACAAATACATAATGCCGATCCTCCTCAGTTATCAGCTTTTCTTCACTTTCATTCATTACACTAGACTTCGTGAAAACACGGTGAGAACCCGGAGTCACATATACCATTTTCTCAGGCCAGTCGTACTTTGGCAACTTCCTTGCTTTAGAGTGATCTGATATTGTCAAGATCCTAAGATTTCTGGCTTTGTCAAAACCTTCAGATGTACCTGGTCTAAGGTAGGCCTTATCATCGGTGCTTCTCATGAAGCAAAACTTTCTCGCGCTGGAATTTCGGGCACCCCAGAATCGTCTTTTTATGTTTTTGACGTGTGCTCGCTGGTAGTGAGTGTTTTCGTTTGTGTTCTCTTCGCCTTTTGGTGGCTTTTTCCAACAAAAAAGGCCTTTTCCACAATGGCGCTTCGCTTGGAGACTTCTTTTGTTTCTCGGTCTAGCCCTGTTGTACACTGTTGTAGCGGATTTAATTAACTTCTTCCCACGTTGAGCTAGTCGGTAGTTGGCTATTGAAAGAAGGTTCTTTTTCTTCACCCTCTGGCCGGTATAGAGGACCGTATCATGCCGTCTACCATGATAAGATGATTTATCCTCAATTGCCTTTGCAATAAATTCTTCATCTTCCTCATCTAGCTGGAGCTTTGGACCTTGGTTTGACAACTTTCGCCTCTTTAGTCGATTACATTCGATAAGGCTTGAAGCTTGGCGCTTCAGCATTTGGCGTTTTCTCTGATAATTACTATCGGTGGGGTCGCAGTGAAGAAGCCCCTCCGTGTCTTTAACTTTTTCCTTGAGTTTTTGTACTTCGCTTTGGATTTCTTGTAACGTTTTGGATGACCAAAGGTTTTTTTGATAAAGGTTTTCCTTCTCTTTTATCTCCTTCTCTAGCTTTCCCTTCTTGGAATTTAAGTGCAACCTAACAAGGTCGGCTGCCGCCTCATTAGCATTTTTTACCTCTTCAACTACGAATTTAACTCTCTCCGTCATAGACGGAAGATTGTCAGGATCGAAGCCTAGGACTATCATTTCTTCCCTAGAGTATATTGATCGCAAAATAACTCTAAGACAAATTTTATCCCATTCTGAGTCCATAGTAGAAACGATACTTTGCACGGTTTCCTTATCAAGAACAAGAGCACTATTTCCACTTTTGGTACCACATGCACTAAAAATATCCAAAAGCAACCACTCCAAATCGACTTTGTCAGGACGGAGTGCGATATACTCGAAACCCTCACTTATGCGAATGATATTGATCCTGAGACCATGTTTTTCATGAAGTAAAGCTTCGCGAAAGGCAACTCTCTGATATTTTGTCGGTGCCCCAGAGTGAAGAGGTTGAAACGCGAGAAAGTACTCCAGTGCTTCTTCAAAGAAGATTGAAGACTTAATTCGTGTTTTAGCATTGGCATCTTGCACCGGAAGGAAAAGTTGATCTAACACATAGAGCAGACCTTGAAATTTGTGCTTTTTTTCCTCTGAAATTGCTCTCGATAATTCTTCCTCAATAATACCCCTATTTTGCTCTAGAGTGCAGCTTTCTTGAGATTTTAGAATCACCATCTTCTTTTTTCCCTGAAGAAGTTAAAAGGTAATAACGTCTTTATAGATCGAAAAATTCACAGTTATTTACACATCTTAAATATTTTTTAATGAAACTATGGGCTTGAGAAATGAATATTAACGATTCACCCAGGAAGGCATAGGTGTGCGACAACTGCAGACTAGACTGCGTGCGACGCGGTCTAGATCTTGTAGCGAGCGGCGAAACCGCGAGCTGCGAAAAGCGCTGGCGCGGACTCGCCTTATTCTCAATAATTAAGTTGGATTTTTTTTAGCATTGTTTTTATATCAGGGTGGAGTTCCACCGGTATCGTTGGCGCTGCAAAGAACGCTCGAAGTAGCGAAATTCGTTTGAGTTTAGTATTTTGTTAACATGTTGACAGTGTGTTACAATAAATTTGTTCCTATTGTTTCTACAAGTTCCGTTTCTTTGTGAGGTCGCGTTAATTTTCTTAAGTTTGAAATCTTTCGATTTACTTTCTTTTATAGGAAAGTATTTTCCCTTCACTTTGCGTTAATTTAAATCGCGTTAATTTCGCTGTAATATTAAAGGTAATCTGAGAAGTCTGATGGACTGTAGTCTGCATTTGACGCACACCGATCCGCCGGTTTTATTTATGGCAGTGTCACATTGCCGTTTTAAGTAAAGTTTAATAATTGTAAGCATAGTTTAACATATCTACCTTTGACCTGCAAATTATAAGGAGGTCATTCAGATGGGAACAGTCCTTTCTAAATTTTAGTACCACAGATACCAGGATTTACAGTCTTCAAATACAAAGTATCTCTTTAAGTATGATTAATGTCCGCGCGACATTTCGACGTTTCAATGTTGATATTACTATTGCATGTGTATTATACAGTTTTCACTCATTACTTTACATTCGAACTACGAAGAAACTGTTACTTTTTTTCCTTCGTCGTGGTTTTAGTAACATCGAAACGTCAGACAACATTTAATAGCTTTATATTTCTTCATCATTTATTTACCTGGTCGTTGTCGATATCTGAGGCGCTCAGTTCTCGCCCTTCGCTCACTTCGCTTTTCGTTATGGCCTCGTTTTTGGGTACTTCCAACACTTAAATCCAAATGCTGTCCAAACCGATCGCCTTTGTCGTCCAGATTGCTAAGCTTTTCTGTCATGTCTTCCATCCTTGCTTTCCAATGTCTGAAATCTCCGCAGCGCGCTAACCATATATTGTTGTGACATATTAACTTTATTGTTGTGACATATAAAACTTTGACATGCAAGCCGATACCATCAAACGTGGACACATAACTCGTTTTATAACTGCGCTGACTTGCTTTCATTAAGCCTTTTCAATGGATAGAGAAATTGACTATCTTTTAACAAAAGCTGACTTGACCAATTACACAGAAAATTTTCAACAAATTGGTGTTGCAAAGGTCGAGCATTTCCTGGACGTTGATGACGAAACTCTTGAGAAAGACATTGGATTAACTAAGATACAAACTCGCCGTCTGAGGCGTTTCTTCGCTCAGATACAAGATGAATCAAAACAAAGAGGTGCAAGCAGTGAAGGTATTTAGTTTAAAATGTTTATAAGCTGGTTATTTTGAAGGCCTCTAAATAAATGGCTTGTGCCTCACTTCAAGCCAGCCATGAAAAATCTAAAAAACGTAACGCAACATGGTGCATCGTAACGCAATACTTCATACAATACTTTACACTATGATTGTGTAATGACAAACATTTCTAATGTGATCGGCAGGTGTTACATCCGCCAGTGCTCCCAAGAAGCGCAAGCAAGCGATTTTGTCACTTGGACGCTCCGGGCAGCTACAAGTCCTAAGGAACGAATCAGCAGCACCAGAAAAGGAGCCATGGGAAAAATATCTCCTTCCCAACCCACATACCGATAGGCTGAAATTTTATAATAGTATTGTTCAGCAGATTTATGAATCTTCTTTTGTAAGTAAACAAGCCGGTTTCAAACAGTATCTTCTTGAGCAACAGCAAATGCGTTGGCAGTTAAACACAAAGATTAAAGCCCTGTCCGATAAAGAAACCAACCTGCTGAGAAATGAGAAGTGGGGAGTGTGTCAAAACATCAACAAGTTCATCTCAGGCGTGGATGGCTGTAAGGGCAGTGATGACGTCGCGAAGTGTGAGTCCTGCTTGACCACTGTTAATGACGCCTTTAATTCAGCAGCCGATTTGTTGTCATTCATCGACAACAAGCGAAAGAACCTATTTACAGAAGAGCATAACCTGAAGCCGTTCGCTAGTGATGAGCTCAAATATTTTCAGGAAGCTCAAGAGCGAGTAAAGGCGATATACGAAGAGCTGCAGAAAGCCTCCAATACGCTCACAACAACCTTCATGAGCCTGAAGAGGAAGTTTCCATCTCGCATGGGAAACAATCGCCAATCGCGAAGAAAAAAAGAAAACAAAAGAAAGGTGAAAAAAACTAAGGAGAAAAGACTACATCAGCGAGCATATATGCTCCTAGAAAAACTTACCTCAAAAGAGGTAACTGATGAAATTTTCGATTCACTCGAAAACAATAGGAATTTTACAAGCGTCTCAAGCATCAACGCAGAATTTACCGGGAAATTTGTTAGGCGTCTCCACCTGGACCCTCTATTATGGCTGATGGAAAAAGGCGTTTTTGACACAGACCTAGCACGAAACATGGAAGTAGTAGTGGCCAGTATGAACGAAGGAAATGGTAATGGTGATGGTAAAGGGTCAGGCTCGGGTGAGGATTCCGATGAATCTGACGAGGAGGCTGTGCAAGAGCCAGTAGAGAAGGCTGCGGAAGAGTCTGCCAGAGAAGCGTTAGGGGGTCAGGATAGCGAATCAGTGTCACCAGAATGAACACTTCACACATTATTACCAGAATGAATTCGCGAACACTTTTTGATATATGTTTATTTTTCTTATGGCTGAACATTCCCATTGTGATTCTTTATTGAAAAAAATTGAACGTTATGAAACAATTTCGAGCTATTATCATTAGAATACTACATACACAAAAGTTGATTACCTATCTAATTTCAATAGATAGTACCTGAATATAAGAGAGAAACAGAGACAAAAATAAAAATAGCAGGTTTACGTCAAAAGGAGGCGATAAATTGACATGTTTTATATTATTTATGACGATCCATGAATAAAACTTTGAAATGTTGCTTTTGTCATATATTGTTTTAGCGTATGTTGAACTACGATAGTGATACTGTTTCTACAAAATAGCTGGTCTGAGGTAGGGTATGGGTTTTGTGTCTAGGCTAGAATAGAGTTACAAAATACAGCTAAACGTGGACTTGAATAGGGTTGGGGTTTTAGAGTCCCAGCGGCACACCCTTACCAAAGTATTTACAGACTTCTCCCCTGGGTCCCGCCGCCACTTAAAATTCCTTTTTTTTTTGGTCTGATCCCCCCTTTACGCCTATCAATAACGGCTGATCCCCCCCTCAGTCCTTCAGATAACCATATGATCCCCCCCTAAATCCTCCGCCCCCCCCCCCCTAGGCGATAAATAATGACCGGTCCCTTAGCCTGGATATGTTCTTAACACGTTGTTAAACTTTTGGCCAATCCCAGCCTCGACGCTCTTATAATGAAAGTAAAGTAAAAGTAATCTTTATTTCACTGATAAAAGTACATATCAAGTGTTACATCAGTATAAAAATAATAAAAAAGAAAGTTAATAATCTAAGAATGCGCAGGGAAAATATATACATGTAGTACATATAAATTAATTATTAACCACTACATTGTAATTAAAACTAAGTCTAAAGGAGTTTTTAAAACGCTCTGTCCTACAAATTAGAAAAGTAGGCTCGACTTTTCTAAGCTTAAGCGTAGCCGGATTAGTCCTGGGAAGAGATGAAATAAAGGATGGCATTCTCTCTCACATAATTTCTTAAAGATACATTTATCAGACTTTTCTAACCACTCCAAAATAGAGATGGGAGAGGACATGTATCTACGTTTGTAGCAACGATCCAGAAAACATTGCACAGTGGTAAGTTCCGGGGGGATGATCCATACACAGATATACCATACGTAAGGCTTAGGCATAAAAAAGGTTCTTATATTAAAAAAGAGTGTAGACAGTCGTGTGTCTCAGGTCCGTCTTGCGACACATTAAAATAATTCATGCATTTTAATGCAAAAATTATCCCAGTGAATTATCTTTTAAGTTCAGTGTGTCTGAACTTCGACGTCTAAACTCACACACTTTTGAGGTATTGTTTCCTTCACCAAGCTTCAAAGCCTTAAAATTCTCTTGTTTGGTCTTTTTTGGCCCGTTTGCAGCCATTTTAGTATTATTCGTTCCCAGTTCCTTCGTTTTCTAGAGATGAATGTCGATATTCATGAACGGGCGTTTTATGTGTGTACTAATGCATCAGTCAATTCCAGCTGCGCCCATCCTCCCCCCGGGCAACTGCGGGGCATTTGCGTGCCTTGTCAGTCCCGGGGGTAGGGCATTAGAAAATTTGGCACGGCCCGGGGGTCGGAAATCCAAACATGGAGGTTTTTATCGCAAAGGACCAGCAGTTAGTTCGTCGCAGATTGGATCGTCTGCCAAGGACTGGGAAAACTTGTGGAGGTTTACTCGATTTTATGCATTTCTTCATTGCTCATCAAGGCACAACTATCACTTAATATAGCGAGATCGATCGGGAACGATCAACGTGAATCGACGTACGCATTCTTCCTAAGGATTTAAATAAAATTTAGTCGCGATGGTTCTTAAATTCTAAACATGTGTATAGGGATCGTTTTATACTTTTGCATATTATTAAAATATTCACAACAGATGACGTTACAACAGACTTTTATAATGTCAAGATTTTTGTTTACTAGCGAACTGTTTAAAACAAAACATTAAAGTAACAATCAACGATCATGTAGTATTGTTGTCTGTGAAGTATTAAAATATCATCACTTGGCATTTATACTAACTTTATTAACATCGGATAGTGCCGTTACAAACAATAGAAAACGGAGAGGTAGTCCTACAGAAATGAAAAATCACACATAAAAATGCTGAAAGTGGTATTATTGTGCAATGAATGAAAACTGCTGCAGTGTTGATTGGGGACGTACGATCCCGGGGGCGGGGCATTTGCCCTCTTCCTTCGTCCACACGGCGGGGCATTTGGCAGCTAAAGTGTCCCCACCCCCGGGAATTTGCCATCCGAGAAAAAAAAAATGCTAATGCCCGGGGGTTAGCCCGGGGGGGGGATGGGCGCAGCTGGAATTGACTGATGCATAAACTAGGTGATTTATTTTTATTTTTTGGCCACTAAACAGAACAATTCACAGTTTATTTACGGATCGAGTTCCTGGTTTGTCGCAGTAATTCCCACCGGCTTTGCAACCGGAAGTCTCGTGTTGTTTTCCTGCTAGCACAGGAAACGTGCGCGTGATTCTCGTAGGCCAATCATGAGCTAATCTTGTCCACAGAGCTCGTGCGCGCTTTAACGATAAATATCAAAAGCGGCTTGTTGACATGCTCACATCACACTTTGGACAAAGCATTGCTCCCAGGGCCTTCTTTTCAAGAGATGAGGCGAAGCGCGAAAAATCGAGTTGGGTTGCCCGGGGTTGAAATGGGCGAAGTACAAAACATCTCTCCTAAGGCTCTTTCTCTGCGTCCCTCGAGGCTCGAGGAAGTTTAGCTTCAGCAGCGTTTCAACGGCGTTTACAAAGCCAAAAACCGCAAAAAAAAATCCCCGGTTCCGGATATTACTATGCAACCACATTCTTGGTGAACTTTTTCTTTTGAAGTCTTGTAAACAATAGAAAGACCAGCAGCCCACCTGTTGGTAAGATTTGCTTGAAAGAAAATCCACAAAAAATTTTTACCACTTTCACCGTGCCAGCAAATTAATCCCAGATAATTTTGCGATCTTAACATGACGCAGACTGAAACTTTATCTAAAGAACGTACGCTTTTGGAATTAGCGAAGTAGTACTACCAATTAGCGAAGTGTCAGCTGCTTTCAAGTATAGACATGTTCGTAATAAATAATTAAAGTTTTGAAACCTTCTCCTTTCAAGTCTCACTAGCGATAATAAAACCACAAAAAATCAGATCATATGTATAACGAAACAGATCGACAAAATGGAAACACGGTTATTTTTTATTCTCTTACTAGCTGCCTTGGGAAGCTTCCAACGAAAATTCTTCGTCACTGCAGATAGCTTTGCGTCCATAGCACAACTTGAGAAAATTGTGGACTTAGAGATGAAATTGAGTTATAGCTTGGAGAAGTTTGTTGAATTGGAGAGAAAACGGTTAGTCAAGATAAAGAGATTTGCGGAGAGCGTCAGCGAAGGGGCGAATCTAGTGAAAACCGAAGGTATTAAAGCCCTTGAAAATCCAATCACAAGTTACGCTGTTATAAAACGATTTGCAAACGGATGGACGGAGCTAAGGGACGTTTTGAGCCACGACTATTCGCACGGTACGTAACTACCAATGATCGCTTTAATTTAGAATTAGATCCTTATACCTAAAGAATCGAAAGTTTTTAAACATGTTAAACGATTTGACACCACGCCACTAAAAGACAGAACAAGAGCTTTAAAAACGTTCTGTGTCGGACTTATTTCCCAGTTTTCATACTATGCTATATTAAGACTCGTTTAAAAACATTTTCTTTTTAGAAGTAAATACTGCACATAATTAATTTTAATAATTATTGTAGGTACATTGAGATTTTTTAAATGCGCCACAAGAACCTTATTATCATCATCATCATCATCATCATCATCATCATCATCATCATCATCATGAAGGAATAAGTCATGCAATTATGTGACGCTATGAGAACTCTATTGACACAAAAATGTTGATAATTATTTTAGTTAATTATGAACTCACATCGCTTCATTCATGGAATAATTGGTAATTTTAATACTCCCTGTGAAGAGTTAACAACATTTAACAGACCAGGAGGAGGTGTTTCTTATAAAAGACTTAATTAATGATTCCATTCAATGTCTTTACGTGATCCCGTAGCTAATCCGGGCGTTTTTGTATTATTGGTTTGGTTTAGAGACTTCAAGTTTTTAATAATACTGTAACATCTTTTCACCAGATTTGCTAGAGTTATTGAAGTCAAACGAGTGGCAATTCCCAAATTACGCAAACGACCATGTTGGCGCAATAGCAGCTTTGTTTCGCCTTCAAGACACGTACAACATATCCACTGTTGATATGATTAATAACAATATTCAAGGTAAGACGAAACAAAACCAAATCCAAAGAGAAACAAACAAACAAACAAAACAAAACAAAGTGAAAACTCAAATAAAATTCTTCCACCAGGACCAGAATTGAAGATGTCTCAGACTAAAGATGCCAAAATCAACCCGTAGATCATGTCGTAGTTCATGGCGGAATTTTGTTTGACTGACATCTATTTAAACTGATCATGAGTTATAATAGCCATCCAACGGACGATATCTCGAGGTTGTTGGATAGGGCACCCAGTTTCACGAGCGGACCAAACCACCTTAGTGTCAAAACTAAAAATGACTATAAACAGCCAATTGAATGTACATACAAGGCCATATAATGTCCTTGTGTTTCTTGACCGTCTCAAAGCCTTTCAATCGCATTTCCTTTCGGTTTCCGAAACCGTCATTAGAACGAAAAACTTTAGGCCTACCCCCAGTTTATTGTGCCTCTTCTCTGTATTTAACAATAAAATGGGGGGTAGGCCAGAAGCTCCGATCCAGGACAGTTCCTTCGATGTATCCATTACATTTCAGGATGTGGTCCAGCCCCGAAGCTTTTAGCGGAAGACTGTTTTGATCTGGGGGTACTCGCTTATCAGGCAGGGCGATATGGACAGGGACTGGATTGGTTAAGAATGGCGGACGAACTGACGCGCCAGGGAAAACACGGTGGATCGATAAACCACACTGAAGTTTTAGAATATTTGGCGTGGGTGGAATTCATCGTAAGAATTCAATTTTTGTGATATTTTAAGCTGTCTGTAATCCGTCCATCCACCCATCCAGCCACCCATCCCCCAACCATGCCGTGCATACATGCCTGCTTCCTTCCTTCCTTCCTTCCTTCTTCTTCTTCTTCTTCTTCTTCTTCTTCTTCTTCTTCTTTCACGACTTCTTCTTCCACGACTTCTTCTTCTTCCTCGGATAAGCCACCTCCTTCTTAATGAGGATTCTCGTGAGCGTCAGTACAGGTTTCACAAATAATAAAAAGTCAAAACTGTGTAGCTGCTTAAAAATAAAAACTAAGGGCATGGTCAGTGGCTATTGGCAAAGTGGCACCACAGCGGGGCCTTAAGGAAGCTAGGCGCTTCTTTCCTTCCTTCCTTCCTTCCTTCCTTCCGTCAGTCAGTCAGTCAGTCAGTCAGTCAGTCAGTCAGTCAGTCAGTCAGTCAGTCATTTAGTCATTCATTCATTCATTCATTCATTCATTCATTCATTCATTCATTCATTCATTCATTCATTCATTCATTCATTCATTCATTCATTCATTCATTCATTCATTCATTCATTCATTCATTCATTCATTCATTCATTCATTCATTCATTCATTCATTCATTCATTCATTCATTCATTCATTCATTCATTCATTCAGTCAGTCAGTCAGTCAGTCAGTCAGTATTTCAGTTAAACCATTCAGATAGTTAAATAATAATTTTCTTTTCATTTTTCAGAAAGGAAATCCCGAGCGTTCTCTTAATCTTACCCTGGAAATAATAAAAATGGGTAAGATATTTTATCCCCTTACAATTAATCTCGTGTTTACTCAAGCTCGAACTATTACACACGGGAGTTACAGTTCAGTATTACATAGCGTCCTTAATACTAAATACGACTAGAAAAACAAAATAGAAAACTGCAGAAGTGAAGTTATCGAGTAAATTTCTTGACTGTTAACATACAAAAAGCACTTTTACGTTTAAATATGGGTTGTACAATACTGATTTAGCAATCCTAGATCGGAGATCGGATATTTAAAACCCTTTAAAATTGTGTAAAAAGAGAGTATGCATTTTGTCATTTGTCCAAAATAGGGAACTAAAATGGAGGGTGTTGTCCTTCACAGAGTTGATATTTAGGGCTTTTTTGTCCTAAATAGGGTCGGGGTTTCAAACACTCGGTGGTACCCCTGCGCCTAATTATGAGTCAAGTGGCCCACCCGCCCCTTAGGGTTTCACCGTGGAAAATCTCTACTTCCTTTATGCCTTCTTTATACATTGATTTCTTTACATGGCAGTTCCCCATAGCAAACAAGCCAAAGAGAATGTGATGCACTACAAGAGAGCTGCCGAGGAAGGCACGAGTGAAACCTATGAACAGACTAAGGCAAAGGAGGAAGAAATTAATACCGCTGAATTTACTCGCGGGGAGTACGCGACACTGTGCAGGGGCGATACAAGTCAGGTACCAGTTTTCTCTCTTTTGGTTTCGCTGTAACAGCAACAACATTAGCAAACTCTTGCCTAGTTCCCAGGCCTCCTTATTTCGTCGCAGCGAAATGGATTGACCGTGAAGGCCTGGGAAACAGCCTTACAGGAACTAGGCAAAGCAAACTCATGACAAAGAAATAATGCAAAGTTGAGGTTTAAAACCACTGCAAAAATCGTGTACGATCAACTTGCTCAAACTGACGTCCTATCAAAAAAGATCGTAATGAGTCAAAATTGATAAAAATATAAATGATTGTCAAAAAGACTATTGCAGCGACTGATCACACAACGTGAAAAGACTTGAGTTACGATATTCCGACTGACCAATACATGCAAGCCTTTGATGCATCAGGTTTATTAGGACAAATAACGAATTTACAGAAATATATACGTTTTTAAACAATGAGCGAAAGTTCAATATATGACCTAATATGGTGTGACTACTTAGAAAAGATTAGAAAACAGAAAAAAAAAACAAATAAAAATGTATAAAATAATTTATGTACTATGTATAGTTGCAGATTATAGTTCATCACGTTTATTAAATGCCTAGAGGCTCAAAAGTCTTAGCTTTGTGAATAATGTGTGCCTCCCGTGCCCTTAAGGCCTCCTGAAAGAATTTTTAAGTTTTGCAGTAGGAATGAGTAGTGGGAATGGGTGTCGCAGTGGTTATTGCTAAGAAAGTACTCTGAAACGGTTGTATGGATATACTGATTACAAGTAGGGCTGAGTACTGGTCGTCTATGTTGTAGTTTAATTTTATCCTTGGTTCAATTTCTATATTTAACCAAGGATAAAATTGAAGTACAACATCTATATTCATAAAACCGGTCTTTGAGGCGACGATTTGTTTTCGCCAATGCATTATAAATTACATAGGATACATTAAACAATGTAGAAAACGTTGAAAGTAGTACAAGTTATATGAGATTTGATATGGGAGGTCTCGCCTGTGGAATGAAAAGTATATTGATTTCGGTCAAGTTCAAGGTGGGGACAGGTGGTGCAACTGCTGCTATTGCTCGGGCGCTGCTTCCTCGTACGAAACTTTAATGAGTAGCCCCGTGGGCACTCACCCAGATAATCAGACTAAACCTACTCATTTAATTTTCGATTGGACCAAATGAATACTGTTTGTTACTGTTTTGTAGATGACGCTTTTTTTTCTTCTTCTTGACCCAGGGTACCCCTCAAGGGAATCTTATTTGCTGGTATGAAGGAAGAAAGAATCCTCTGCTCATGCTCAGACCAATTAAAGTAGAAATGGTTTGGAGAAATCCCCGGATAGTTATCTTCAGAGATCTTGTTAGTCCGTCTGAAGCAAAACAAATAAAGGAGGTTGCCACACCTAGGGTACGTAGAATTAGATTCCGGTCCTGTGGTTATTTACAAATAGAATTCTTCAAGCAATCAGTGTTGGTGGGGTTCACCTAGCCCCACCCTACGTAAAAGGCCAATCCCTGAATTAATTTATTAAAAGAAAAACTTCAGGTTCCTTCAACCGGGCCAAATGAAAAGGGTGACATTTTAGTGCACTTCGTCATGCAGCAACTTTGCTTCTCGATTCAAATTGTTGCGAAAAGTGGACGTCGGTGTAAGTTTTTGAAACATGAGCGCGGAGTTGCTCCCTCCTCCACAAAGCCCCTATTAATTAACAACAGTGAAAGAGAAAACGGGAGCACGAGGAGAGAAACGGGACTTACTTTTGCCCTCTACCCAGCCTCCGCACGTTTTTCCCCAAGCGTGCAGTCAACGCGCGACTGTAGGAGGCTGGGGAGGAGAGAGGTGGAGTTGGTAATACGCCCAACAAACATTCTCAACTTGCAATGTAACGTTATACGTAACTCCGGCGACTGAGACTACGAAGGAGTGCTTTGTTATAGAGCTTATCCTGATTACGTTTTGTTGACAAAGATATGCTTTTTAAAGCATATGATTAAAAGTCCCCTGCCAACCAGTGAAAAACTTCTTCAATCCATTTTGTCTATCAACTTGCTTATTACCTTGTGCACGTTCTTTCTTTTTCTTCAACTTGATAGCTACAAAGAGCAACTGTGTTTAACAAACAAACTGGTGAACTTGAAAACGTAGATTACCGAGTCAGCAAAAGGTACCTTTTTAACTTCTTCTCGTACTCCAAGGGAGGGCGCTTTGTGTTAGTTTAATTTTATGAGAACTTAGTATTTCAAGTGAAGGAAGCATCTGATCAAATATGACGGCCTGTGGGTGGGTTATTGAGTTAATGAAGAAATGTATCAATAAATGAAGGGAGATACGAAGGAAGAAAGAAAGGAATGAACGGGTGGATGGATGGATAGCAGACTGAAAGAAAGAACAAACGAATCAACGAAAGAACGTACCAAATAAACCGGAACGAACGAACGAAAAAACTGACAGACGGACCAGAGGATGGATAGAGACAATAGACGGATGCATGCATAGATAGATGAGTTAACTGATCATGTTAATAAAAAATAATGCTGAGAGGAAGCATGTAGTGAAGTATGCGCTGTACTCACAACCGTTTTACTTA
Source organism: Siderastrea siderea (assembly GCA_964030785.1). NCBI lineage: Eukaryota > Metazoa > Cnidaria > Anthozoa > Scleractinia > Rhizangiidae > Siderastrea > Siderastrea siderea. The sequence goes on from OZ034974.1 coordinate 32,104,627, forward strand.
CGTTGACTCGGCTTACATTTAGTGCGTGGCTTGAGAGCGAAGACCATGAAGTCGTTAGGAAAGTGAATCGTCGCATCGGGGCGGTGACAGGCCTGGAAATGAATACCGCAGAACCACTACAGGTAAATTGCGTTTTAAACTGGTTTCTGTTAAGAATCAGTTTTTGATTGAATGTATTTAACCTCAGTTACATTTAAGCTTAGTTCTCAATTGACAAAAAAATTTCTGCGGCTGCAGGGGAACTTTTCTTCAGCGGCCGCCCTAGGTTAGAGTATGACACTGTACGACCTTAGATTGACTGTATGCGCTAAACGTTAATAATGTGAGGTACCGCGTAGCACTCGTGAAATGAAAGTAGAAATTTTAAAAGTGTATGTGAGAGTTCTATGAAGTAAGCACACGCCCTGTTGAATTTTCCCGGGCCACACCGCCTTGAAAAGGAAAATACCGAGGAACAAAATTGCTAGCGGAGCCCGCGCGCCCAGCGCGCCAGCGGAACACCATTGGTAAACAAATTTGGTAACCAATCGATGAGAGAAATGTTGTTTGTGACGTCAGTGTACGTTCTTACGTACGTACGCCCGTCCGTACAGACTCTGGCAGAGGGTAAGGGAATTCCCAAGGCATCCCGACGGGGGGAGGAGAGCCATCTTTTCTTGGCAGGAAATCACGCGGTGCTTTTGGGCAACCAGCGTAGCAGAACGACTGTGCGACAGTGTTGAAGTTTTAAACTTGCCAAAATCATCTGATATCTATATATGGAAAAAAGGCGAAAAGTTCAAGTTAGTGGAAGGCGAAAAGTTCAAGTTACGAAATTTGCCTGCGAGGAGTCATCTTTGTTGTGTTCAGTGCTGCGAACTTGGTCGACACATCGCTTGAGTTTGTAGCATTTGGCTGCAGTCCCGACGCTAAATATAGCTAGCGCATTCTGGTTTTTTCTGTCCACAACCATGGTTTTTGCAGCGCTCCGACCACATTTTCCCAGGAAAACGCTTACGTGTTTATTTCGATTGCCTTGCGATAAATAAACAGCTGTCTAAGTATTAAAATGAAGACCTCAATTGTTGACATAGCATGCGTTGTCTAGTGGTCATAACAACAACAACAATAACATAGTTTACTATGTACAAAAAAAAATACATAAAAGAAAACGTCAGAAGTTAAGCCTAACTGTCAACGACATTCCCTAGTTAAAAGGCTAAAACTATTTCAAAACAATTAAAATACATAACTACAATATCAAGAGTCCCTTTAACTCCAGCGGCTCGGTTTCGAATCCCAGAGGGTGGGAATTTTTTTCCTTCCCCCCTTTTTTCTTCTTTGGTAATTACGTTAGGAAATTAATAAGTTCCGCTTTTAGGCTTGGCTGAATCTATTATTCATCTGTGATTCCCTTTGCAAGGCAGTACGGTGTGGCCGCGAGGAATTCAATAGGGCGTTTGCTCACTTCATAGTACTCTAACATACACTTTAAAAATTTCTACTGAACAGTCTCGACATGTTGGCAAACAGGCTAGACATGCTGGAAAACAGTATCGACATGCAGGGCAGACAGTATCGACATGTTGGCAATCAGTATCGACATGTTGGCAAACAGTATCGTCATGTTGGCAAACAGTATCGACATGTCGGCAGTCAGTATTAACATGCTAGCAACCAGTATTGACATGCTGGCAAACAGTATCGTCATGCAGGGCAAACAGTATCGACATGCTGGAAAACAGTATCGACATGCAGGGCAAATAGTATCAACATGTTGGCAATCACTATCGACATGTTGGCAAACAGTATCGTCATATTGGTAAAAAGTATCGACATGTTGGCAATCAGTAGTGATATGCTGGCAAGCAGCATCGACATGTTGGCAAACAGTATTGACATGCTAGCAACCAGTATCGGCATGCTGGCAAACAGTATCGAACTGTTGGCAGACAGTATCGTCATGCAGGGCAAACTGTATCGACATGCTGGCAAACAGTATCGTCATGTTGGCAAACAATATCGACATGTCAGCAATCAGTATTGACATGCTAGCAACCAGCATCGATATGCTGGCAAACAGTATCGAACTGTTGGCAAACAGTATCGACATGACAGAAAAGAAAGATGGTCATATGATCTTTTTTTAGTTCGGTAAATAACTAAGAAAGATTTTAAATTCTGCGTCATAAGCGTGGGACAAATAGGAAACTCTCAGTCCCTGTTAGGAATCGAACCCCAACCTCGTTCCCAGGGTCTCTCTCTGAGAGAGAGACCCTGGGAACGAGGTCGATCGAACCCATGACCCTGACCTGCTCTCACTGGGTTTAAATTTTTGTTCTTTCCAACAATCAGATTGCAAACTATGGCATGGCTGGACAGTATGAGTATCATATGGATTTCGGAGTAAGTAATTTATTTATAGGCAGAATTATTATTGGCCGGTTTCTAAGACAGTCAATAAAAACTGATACATGTTAGAAGCATCAAGTAGATCAGGAATCTGACCTTGACCAAAACTCTTATACCACTTGTGTTCCCGATATTTTTGCATTTCAATACATCTCTGTATTTCCATTTCCTTGTAAAGGCTACAAACTTCAGTGCCGCCGGAAAGGCTATAAGTTTTGGTCTAAAACAGAGCAGGGTAGATGTTTTAACCACTATGCTCTGAAACAGGGTACAGATATTTGTCGTTAAGATTTGAACGTGGGACGAAGATTTTATGGGTAGCCCTTAGATCAGGTCAAAATAGGAATGAAAGTTTAAAGCACCATTCGCGAGACGCTCATTAAAGTTTACCTGTCACTAACAAGGAACGAGGTATGAAAGAATTTTCAGATTAACTTCAGTTTAAGCATTTGAGCGCAACATTTATGCAAACTCGGGCACCTACAAGTACGAATCTAAACCCCGTTAAATGCTGTTTATTTTACTTTGTTTGTTTTGTTTCATGTTTTTAGGATCCTGGTTCACCTTTGGACAGATCACCTAATGGAAACCGCATTGCCACAGTTCTTATCTATGTATGATTATAGTACAACGCTAAATTTTGGCTTGCTCCCGTTGGTCGAAATCCGTCACGTGACGCGATAGTGGGGGGTGTCTCCCCTCAGCGGGCGCCTATCAGCGCATAGTGCCCGGTTTTGACAATTTTCGCTCAAAATTTAGCGTTACACAATAAAAACAATAGAGTCCTTCTGTCTCAGACTGTATGTATAATAGGTTCCCTCGGAAATTTGATGTCCAAACTTCATATAAGCCCTCGAACTACGTTCTCGGGTTAATATTTATTGTGAACATCAAATTTCCTCGGGCAACCTACCACACGATAGTACCTTCGACAGAAGAACTCTATTGTTTAAATAGTCTCCAATCTGTATTTGATACCGTTTCTCGGTTTTTTTTACAGTATAAGAAAGAAAAGATGGTAGAATCCAACATTGTCCCACTAAAAAGAGCTGTTTGCCATCGCGCTCCCCCTGTTTCGGTCGGTCGGTTGGTTGGGAAAGAAAGAAATAAAAACAAAACAATAGTAACGTGTAATAGTAACGTGCATCGTATAGTATAGCTTACAAACACTCTACAACAGAGAGGGAGTAATAAATTGGATAGACTGGTCGGGCGATGAAAACAAACCTTGTATCCATGGCTTTTTGATCTTGTGGGACCGGGGGGGGACAGATTCCGCCCCCACCTCTTAACTCCGAGAATATTAAAGCTATGGCAAAGAAACTTAAAGGACAAATAGTATGTCCACAAAAGTTTCCATTGAGGTCCCCCAAATCAGCCAATGACGTCATATAACGTCACAATAACACTTTGTTCTCAAACGGCGGCCATCTTGGATCCGCCATCTTGGATTTCTTGAATTTTCCAAAACCTTCAACAGCCGCCAAAATTGATCAAGAAGTGATCAAAATCAATAAATTAACACGTAAATGATCTAAAAAATGTAAAATGTCCTTCAAAAAGTAATGATTTTTGATTTTAAAAAAGGAAATTCAAAATTCTGAAAAAAACCAGTGGTTAAAAAGTGGATGCCATGGTAACGTCAAACTTAATAGACAAGGACTTGCTATACCAAATTATTCCCAGATAAATTTTAGGAAAAGTCGCCAAGTTTGATAGCTTAAGCTTGCTTATTAAATTAGTTATAAACGTCCAAAGTCCGTGCGTGCAGAATCCCCCCCCCCCGGGTCTGAATAGGGTTTGTTAATGCTGTTTTTAATTTTGTGGCGATGGTAACTTGCATTTGCTTTGATTTCACTTTACTACACTCTTTGACCAGTTTGAAAAATTGGGACAATTTTTTAACCAGTAAGAAGTTACCAGTCGGGACTCGCATGCGGGATTCCTGATTGGTTTTTCTCGCTCCAGGAAGAGCGGGGAAGTGCTCGGTTGGTGCCAGCTCCTTGTATTTGTTTCGAGGTTGTGATTGGTTCTTTGGTTAAGTTAATTGTTGTGATTAGTTAGGTTAAGAACAAAAATGTTACGTTTCGACGGATTTTTCTGGAAGACCTAACTTGGCCGCATTTTTCTCTTTTCTCTGTTTTCCAGTTAAACGACGTCAGCAGGGGAGGCTACACAGTATTTACGAGAGCGAAAACTTTCGTCAGCCCCACTATGGTAAGAACCGGCTTGAACTGTTAGAGAAGCGCCAGTCATTGTTGTTTGCCTCTTTATGATTCTTCACTTCCTCAAACTCCACCTTAAATTTCCTCGAACAACTTCAGGGACATCAAACACTGAGCTTTGACTGCGAATAGTCTCTAATTTTGGCGATGGTATGTGTATTTCGCCCGCTCCACAATCGCCATGGCCAAAATTAGAGACTACTTGCAGTCTATACTACTTCATTGGTATGTTGCTCATGCATCATTCTAAGTTCTGACATTTCTAGTTACTCTATTATACTTATCTTAAGAAGTATGTTTTATTAACGCCGGTCTATGATGCCTTGATTCTCGTATTAGAAACTGGTCTGTTCTAAGAGGACATGACCTTGCTTAACTTTGGGATGTGTCTTACAGGGTGACGCTGTGTTCTGGTACAATTTGAAACGATCAGGAAAGGGGGACTATGAAACAGAGCATGCTGCTTGTCCAGTCCTCTGCGGCAATAAGTGGGGTGAGTAGACTGAAGGGCCGTTTACACGACGGAACATGATAGCTGCACAGCTCCGATAAAAATTTAGACAACGAGCAGTCGTTATGTTTCTTCAAGTATAGTAGTGAGCGTGGAAAATCGGGAATGGAGCGATCCGAGCAACAAAGCCGCGAGCCGCGGTGAGTGAGGGGCTTAGAATGCGTGCGCCCTCGTTCTTTACGGCTAGCGGCTTTACCGCTCGCTGCTCGAATCGCACCATCCTGCACCTTAATCCTGCACCATTCCAGATTCTTTGCTTGCGCTCTGATGCGCTCTGCTATCGAGTCTCTCCCAGCGACCTCCCGCTAACCAAGAAACCTGAGGACTCTGGAAGGAGGTTGTCTTTGAGCTCAGGGAACTAACTTGTAATGGGGGGTTCATTAGACAGGGCTGAGTCTACAATGTACATCGATGTTCCTTATGTCTCTGTAAAATCTCGTTATAACGGAATTCTTCGTTCTTTGTCGTCAAAATAAATCCAACCGTGTAAAGAAAAATCTTAACCACCTGACGCCATCTTAATTGGAAAATCAATTAGAAATGGTTCCATATTGAAAAGCCCACGTTTGATTCTGCTGATCAATTAAAGCTTTTTTTCAGCTGTCACATGATCCTTCGTCAAAAGCTAGTCCCAGGTCGACCGTAAGAATACGAACATGGCCTATTAAGAACCAGCAGTCAAACATAATAAATGATGGCAGCCCAAGGGTTCAAGTAGTTTACTGTATAACTGCATAAATTGGCATAAAAGTGTTGGCGTCGGATAATTAAATACTTCCATTTTGTCGTGATAGTCCTTCTCCATGTCAACACCATGGGCTCCTGTCAACACTCAATCGCCGTTTGTCTGCAAACGATATAGTTTTGTCGTTTTTCAGTTGTTTCATTGCTTGCGAACATCTTGTTGTGAAACTAGTGTTCGTTTGTAACGAAACCCTTGTGTATAAAAAAGAAAGATGGCTTTGGCAAGGTAGTTTTTACATTCTACAAAAGCGTGACATAAACCCGAAGTTTGGGCGTTTGTTTGATAAAGCTTGGTATATAAAAACAAATAAGCAACGATAACATAGCTTGACCCCTTTAGCGACAGTTTCTTTTTAAGGTAACAACTTGAATGCATTTTATTTGTTTCTTTTTCAGTTGCCAATAAGTGGCTACATACCCATGGGCAGGAATTCCGTCGTAAATGTAGCGTTAATCCCAATCTCTGAAGCTGACGAGCCCGGAAACTCCCCCCGTTCCTTGAAAATGGGATCAAACTAATTAACTCTTAAACTTAATAACTTTTTTAATAGCGAAATCAATTTTGGATGTAAAAATAGTGTGTGTGGAATGAGCTACTTTTAGCCTCAAGGCCCTCTCTTGTCACAGGACTGCATTATGTTCTAGTCCTTTATTCTGTTCGTAAAGCAACCTTTGTATAAGAAATACTGCGTGATGAACGGACTAAGAGGGAGATTATTATGTTTTAATAGGAATGTTTAACAAAATTCTAGAACATTAACAAAGTAATTAATCTCAAGCGATTTTAAGACTACAACTGTCAAAGTTTTTGGACAATAAAAAGGTTAAAAAATCTTAGAAATTCAGAGCTCTCTTCTATGTACGCATAGTTGGGCACGGTTCCTTCGTTCATTTTGTAATGGCCGTCGCAAATACGTATACAAAGCAAAACTTTTATTTATTTATTTATTTATTTATTTATTTATTTATTTATACACGGAAAATCATCAGTACAAATATGCTAAAAAACTATTATAAAAAAAATTAATATCCTAATATTATACGCTACAAAAATCAACTGATTTACATGATTGCCGTGTGGGTACTGAGTATTAAATATTAAAATTGCAAAACATGTTGTGAAGATACACTGGAGTGAGATTATGTAAAGAATTAAAACCACGATGGCCTTGTGCTTTTGTCGGTTGGAAATCAACTTTTCCCACCCAAGTGCGTCCAGAAGAGGAGATGAACTAACTTCATAGCTAGATTTTGTTGTGACCCTGCTAGCACAATTTTGTAGTTTCTGAAGCTTTTCAGTTAATTGATTATTTATGCCATCCCAGACTGTGCAGCAATAATCACAATGCGGCTGGATAAGGGAATCATAAATCTTTTTAGCTGTATCCAATGATACGAATGGCCTAAGTCTTCTTAGAGCACCAGTACCAGAGGATATCCTTTTATAAATTTCATCCACGTGGTTTTTCCAGGTCAATTTGTCATCTATAAAAACACCCAATGATTTAGCTCTCTCAACTTGGCTGATATTTTTTCCTTCAATTTGGATTTGGATTTGCTGATTGCATTGCAGCCGTAATCTTTGACGAAAGCCAAAATTGTAAATCGAAACTCTTATCTACGAACAATAAATACCTTGTGCGTCTACTGCAGTTTTATAGTAAAATTACAAATCCAAACAGAAGGCGGAGGGATCGAGGGGTACGACCTTGGGGTGGGGGGGGGGAAGGTATTCAGGATTAAAAGTGCCTGGGAGGGTAGACTGCAACACAGTCCGTGATTTGCGTGAGTTGGTCCACACCACGGCTTACGAACCCGGGCGGTCAAAGAACAGAAGGTCTGGAGCGAGTTCGAAATCGTAGAGTGGCATGCCCTAGAGTTGCCACGAGCCGCAAAGCTCGGGCGTGACAATTAACTCTTTTGGTGCTTCGCGGCTCTCGAGTATCTGCGTTTCCGGTGACTGTTTTGTAGCCTGCGTACAGGAAGGTGCGAAGGATCTTTTTGGGTTTAAAATTCGTGATTTTGGTATTTGAAGCGGGGGGGGGGGGGGGGCGGGGGGCGGAGAAGAAGGACTAAATTTTGTCCAGTATCATTTTGGGTCGTGAGATTCTGACAGACGCTGGGTAATTGTTTTGGCTCTGATGCATGTTTTTTTTCGGGGGAGGGGTGGTGGGCTTATTGGCCCATTAGCATTTTTGACTGTTTAAATTTTGCCCATGGGTAATTTTTTGGGAATTAAATCATGGCCTCATTCGCACTGCTCTTTCCCCCGTCCCCCTTATTAAATTCATCCTCATCCCGTCTAAACTAGGCCTCAAATTTCGTTTGCACTATGTGTTATATTGACCCTTGTCCTTCACCGAGCTTTAAGGCCAAGCTTTAAAGCTTTAGAATGTTCTTATTTAGTCTTTTTACATCTTTTTATTCGCCCCGTTTGCAGGTCTTTGCAGCCATTTCAGTTTTCATTCGTTCCCAGTTTTCTTGAGACGAATGTGGCTGTTCATGAGCGGGCGTTTTATGTGTACAGCGGTAGCTCTCACCTGGCAACATTGCCTTGTGGGATTGCTTTAGTTGTTTAGCATACCAACGGTAATACATGTACGGTGAGGAAGGAGTCAGTCGTTTATTGTCTAAAACTCGTGCCATTCTCTAAGAAAATCGTCTTGATCTGCAATAGCAAAACGTCAAAATCCAAAGGAAACTATGTCCCTTCGAAATCCAGTGATACTATTACGCGAGCAGGCTGCAGTTGGTTAACGGTGGAGTGAAATACAAGATGCTGTCAACTTGGACAATACCTTCCGACCCAGGATTCGATACAAGAAGGCCTACTAGTACGGATAGATATAGTCCAGTATATGCAGAAAGGTTGCCAAAAGCTAGAGTGAAGCCTGAAGCGCTTGCAAATGCAATTAAGGGACAAGGAACGCTTGCACAGTTGTTCAATCCTCAAGCAAGACCCTACTCCGTTGGATCAAGACCATGTAAGCTTAAGTTTATAGTTTCTAGAATCTGATAAGCTCATTGATGTAGTTTATAAACATTGCAATTGTAACGTATTCGTTCATCACTTGAGATTATTCCATCTTTCTCCAGCAAAATGATTTCCATTTGTTTTAATGTTGACCAAGACATTTCTTGTTTTAGTACTAGCTAACTCGCGTACATCTATTTACCTTCAGTTAGCGAAATTTTATTAATAGGTTGGAGAAGTTTTTGCTCTGTTAAACGCACCGTTTTAGTTCACTTTTATTGCTGTTTTATTGGCTTAAAACACGGACGTATAGCTGATGTGTAAACTGAATGTGGTGTATGTATTTAGTGTTTTAGTGTTGTAGAGATGTTACCGATCTGTCCAGTTGACAGTAAGCGAATATCATGATCGGTGACATTTAAACTTGGGCATGTTGTTTTTCACGTTTCAGTTCTATTGAATTTTTACAGCTAATTCATTATTGTGTGCAGACATCGTTTTTTAGACATGATTAGCCAGCTTACCCTGTTTGATTGTGGGTCATGTTTTGCAGTAGATTCCAATCATTTGTTGTGGTGTTGCAGAGCCAGATACAGCAAATTGATATTTGAACTGACCTTGAAATGCATGTGGGGAAAAGACAAAACACCAAATGAACTTTAGGTCTTCCTGTTTTGAAAATTTTCAGAAAATCTTAGTAAAACTATTAGGCAATCTTCAGAAAATTTTAGGAAATGATCCAAAACATTCAAAGAACTGATAAAAGGTCGGCATACATGAGGGGACTAGTCCCTGTGACCAGTCCCTGTGACTGGTCCCCTGTAGTGTGTACACAAAGAAAATAGTTGCGGGGACAAGTCCTATGGAGCGGTCCTCAACAGTGAAACTGAACTTAGTAAATTAACCGCAAAAAAATGAAAGTAAATTGGCTCAATAAAACCACACATTGTTCATCCATAAGTCTATGAGTGGTTGTCATTTGCAATTTCGATAAAGGTCTTTCTCCAGTGTCCTATATTGCTGGTACAGAAGCGTAAAAAGACAACTATTCGATCAAATACAAATACAAGACTTGTTCTCCAGGTCAACTGGAAAAAAGTGAAAGATCCGATGAAATATTTTCATTTGGTTGCAGGGACTTGTCCCATGGACAGTTCACACGTTGTGACCAAGCATAGTTTGTGGGACTAGTCCCCGGGACTGGTCCCACGAATTCAAACAAGTTTGAATTCGTGGGACTAGTCACAGGGACCAAATCTTGGTTACTACGACTACATTTTTTCACTAAAATGGGTACCGGTAGTTCACACAAAGAGACTTGGTCCCCAAGACTAGTCCCTTTGTGTGTGCTGACCTTAATGGGACAATCCTCAGAAATTTTTTTTTGTAGAATTGATCAGTGTCTTTTTAATGCTTCTGAGCTGTATGTAAGTGCAATATTACAGAAATTAGCATAAGCATGACATATATTGTAGAGACATGGGGCAAAATACTTGTTGTTTTACTTAAGGTCATTGCCCCGAAATAAAATTAAACAGGATTTTTGTCAAACTTTCATAAGTTGTTATCTATCATGCAGTGCTCTGAAATATAAAATAAAAAGAATAGGTCACCATGTCCGGTTAGGAGATATTATCGTCTCAAGTTACCCCATAATTCCATGCAATTTCGCTTAACAAACACATGTTTATTTCATCTGTTTAAGTTACTTTCCGTAGGAACAGGAAGCACATCATTAAGGCAAATCTTGAAACAATGTACTAGTTGTAAAATATCGATAACAAGGAACAATTAACTAGATGTTTTAAGGCAGATGCTCGAAGCACTAGACGAAATTGACTTAAAACCTTTGTCACGTGCGTGTTCTGAAGGTCGTGATTTCATCTCTGTGAGTAACGTGTTTCTAGTAATATATATTTTTTTCAAACATGTGTTTTTTTCTAACTCTTTGAACAAAAAGAGGATGAATGGTAGGTCAAATATATGTGGAAAAAAAGATAGGTCACTTTTCTCTGGTGAGCTTAGCCTCATAGGAGACCTATCACCCCCTGGATGTACGCACGCTGTAAGCGCGCGCTAATGACGCAACAAATCGTGCGCAGTAAGGATGCGCAATGCAATACAGGGCAATGACCTTAACAAATGGATTCCATTTGGCCATGCGTGTGTACTCTGATGATGCACAGATGATGTTAAAATCAGGTAAGAACAATGAAGTATGCCAAAAGCTACAGGTAAGTAGCATGAGTGTCCCATGTCCTAACCATGTTTTGACGTCATCTTTGTGCTATGAAAGCACCCACCCATGGCCAAATGGCATTTATGTGTTTTATGTACATGTATTACATTGTTTTGTTATCGGCTATTCCGCACAAAATACGAAATGTTTGTAGTGATGCTGTGCATGCAAAGAACTACTGTATGTCATTAGTGTGTGTGAACTTTAACCCTTTAACCCCTAACAGTGATGAAAATTAAATTTCTCTTTGCATCATTACTGAATGTTCAAACATTCAAGTGATGAGAATAAAGGAAGTGATAATCAAGGATAAAATGTCTTGATATTTAGATAAATTCTCCTTACTAGTTTCCTTAGAAATGTATGGAGAACAGTAAGAAGAATATGCATTGTTGTATCAGGGTTTAATTAGGGTTAATTACAAACTCCCCTACATTTCACTCTGTCCATTATATGAAATGCTTTTTTGTGGTTTACTGTTGATATCCCATTTGTGACTTGTTTGCAGCCTCTGCACAACCAAAAAATTTTGCAAAAGAAAATGTTCATCGAATTAAAGAAATCCAGAAGGCAAATAGAGAAAAACAAAGAGAGTCAAGCACAAATGAACCTGTGAGAGCAGTTTATAAACCTGGAAAATTTGATCATGTGGATTCCAAAGTTGCTCAGGAAGTTAAGGTATGGAAATTGATTATGATCAAATTATTTGATTAATTAATTAATAACAATCTGCAAAAATGGCTGGATGAGTTAAGGACGGTGCCTCCTTTTGTTACTGCTCGATGACAATTACATTCTGTGCCCCTCAGGATATTTGGTTTCTTGAGGAATTTGCCCCCTAATACAACAATATTTTTGTGCGGTTTATGACTGTGTGGAAAAAGCAGATCTTAGCAAGGGCTATCAGAATCCAAAAAGAAAATTGGGGTAACCAGGCATTTTTCAGAGATAATTGAGCTTAAATTTGGAAAGAAATTGCCAGAAATTCCTTGTATGTTAATGCTTTTTTAGAATTGTGGTCTCTTAATTATCCCTGAAAAATGCGTGGTTACCCACATTTTTCTTTTTGGATTCCAATAACCCTTGCTAAGATCTACTTTTTCCCCATAGTCATAACCTTTGCAAAAATACTTCTCTATTACAGGCCTTCTGACAGGGTGCGGTAGAAAAATTAAAATTGTGCGGGATTTTGGGGGCAAATTGTGCAGGAAAAAACGTCGATTGTGCGGGGAATTGTGCGGGTTGCATAATCTTGTGACGAACGAAATATTCAATCTCCAGTGTTCTAGCCAGACCCAACAGGGAGGAAATTCTGTATAAATGAAAAATGCGACTAAATTTTTTTCTTTGGCGATAGAGATACACCCAGCAGTTGCCAATTTGTTGCTTTTTTTTCTTACCAAAGCGTAGTTTGACTCAAAACTGTGTCTGTATAAACGTTATCATGTTGCGTGACATGCGCGATGAACTCAATTGGGTTATATTAATGTGCGTATAAAAGCAAAATAAAACTTAGGTATAAAATATTCCAGATCTAAATGAGTTCCTTTATAAAAAAATACCTGCAGTTTTTCTGTCTTAAATTAATAATATGTAGTGTGAATAATTCCCCATAAAGGTTCACAAATTCTTCGAAGCTAGCCACAAATTAAAACACAACCTGACATGTATGCAAATTGCGTGCTAAATGTGATTTGATACAGTGTTTGATGGCATGTTTGTTTTTCTCAACAACTTACCAAGTAGATTGTAGAACTTGCATTTTCTTGAATGAACATGCCTTTCATGTGAATGAAAAAAATCAAATCTAGTATGCAGATCAGAACTGAATGATTTTCTTCTGACCAAAGTTTAACGATTCAGTTTCTTTGTCAATTCGCAAATTCGATCGGTCCTTTGTGGAAATACTTCAGAAACAGTGACAGTCATTTAGGCGCCACGGTTCATTTCTTCTTTGTTCCCAGGATATTATTTAACTGAACGAGGAAGTGATATGCTCGAAAACAAAACCCGATTACTGAAGTTGACTAAAAGTAGACCAAACTGAAACTAGTGCCCAGGCTGGCGCGGAGTGACGGAAGAACGCCTTGCATTTTATATCCGCTCGAGCGATCAAGGAAAGTGAGGGATTTCTCGATTGTTTTGGAAGGTAAATAGCCTGGAAATAGCCTAAAATGTTTTTAGGAATCTTGGTAATCAATAGGATACCTGATTTAATTAAATGTTCAAGTAAATCTTTCAGTATTGTGCAGGATTTTGCGGGGTTTTGGGAATTGTGCGTTATTATGTGGGTTTGACCGAATTGTGCGGTTCCGCACCTGCACACCCTGTCAGAAGGCCTGCTACCAGGAGGCACTGTCCGTAAAATTGCTGGTATGAAAAAGGAGCACTCTTTGAGACCGCTAGTATCATTTGAAGAAGGGTTCTAAACATTTGAGGTTATTGATTAAAGGGCAATAAAAGTACCACAGATGTTCTAGCCTGCGAATGCAGCCACCCCTCGTTACTCTGGGCCACAGTGGCCCTAGTGTCCAGGGGGAATGAGAGGCAGCTGTATTTGCAGGCTATTTATGATGTTCTAATTAAATAATAATAATAAGCAATAATAACATTTAGTAACATTTAATAACACCCAAATTAATGTATAAACATGTCCAGCTGCATCTTACTATACAAGAACATGAAAACTATTATCTTACTTGATCATAATGATAAAATTATCACAATCAGTGCTTATTTTAAAAGTTCTCTCAAAGTAGCCCTAAGTTAAGAGAATATTATATACCGTATTTACCTGTGTATAAGTCGACCTTTCACGACCTAAAAATCAGATCCAAAAAATCGCCCTCGACTTATATGTGGTTCAAAAATTGAGAGCCAAGCACCAGTTTAATTAGTTCTTCACACTTAGCGTAACGATTGTCTTTATTTGTTAACAAACGTCTAATAAATGACAGTACAGGTTACGATGTCCTTTTGTTTAGAGACCTGTGTCTTAAAATGTTAGCAGTTCAAGTTGAAATCCATTAAGATTTATCTGCTTGGTATAAACCTGAATGTTGTAGATACTGGCTGGCACAATTTTGAAATAAAAAGCAGACATTTCCTGTTAATAAAGCCGTACATGTAAATCTGCTCATGAAAAACCATCTTTTTCCTTCGAGCAAATGCAACAAATTTCCCTGCTTAGTAACCTAGCATGATGCCAAGCACACCTAGTTATCAGTTACCAGTACTCGACCAGTTTTGTAGCTTGGTTACCTAGTGCCCCAAGCGAGCTTGGCACTTTGTTTATCGAGTCATTTTTCAAAGATTCTTGAGCTTCTTTGGTGTTTTGCTTGTCTTGTAAAGCCCCCTTTCCACCCCTCCACAATAATTAGAAAGGTTAGTTTGAAATAAGTATGTTTGATTTTATAAGCCTGTTTCAAAAATTATACACAAAATGCCCGCATGTACGTGTGTTGCTAAAACCCGCTAGACCGCTTGTGTACGGGTGAAAATAAACTTCATGTTCAAACTTGCTAAGATTATTTTCATATATCCGTACTACCTGAAAGACAATTCTAAGAAATACAAGATTGTTTTCCAAGAAAACTCTTACCCAGAAATAAAGAAAACTCAGTTTTTGCCCTCACAAATAGGGGGTTGACTTATACATGGGATCGACTAATACGTGGGTGAATATGGTACTAGTACAAAGTAGAAGGACGACACAGGAATAAAATTCACTCGAGGCCTTTGCGTGAGGACATTATTTACAGACCATTTCTCCCTGTTAGTTGATTATGATTTAATCATCGACTTTGAAATAATTTTTCAGAGAATCAGTTTTTTATTTTTTACAAGATGCTGACTACATGTAATTATGTTTTCAAACTGTGTAATTTTATCAGGCTCCACCACCTCCACCGCGATCAAACTCTGCAACCTTTCTCCGAGCCGGTTCAAGAAATGGACCCCCAGTCAAGGATCGCCCAACCTCTTGTGAACCTGTCATTCCACGTGAAATGAAGTTGACAGTTCCCAAGGCAACTACAGCTAAAGAGGTCTGTACACCCTGATATACAAACTGCATATTCTCCTTATTGAGAATAAGGAGAATATGGTCACGTAAGAATTTGTCTAAATATCAAGACATCTTATCCTTGGTAATCTCTTTCTCTACTCTCGTGACATCACTTGAATGTTTGAACAAGTGGTGATAATGTCAAGAGAAATTTCATTTTCATCAGTGCTAGGGCTTAAAGGGTCAAGGCACAACCTCAAAAAAAAAATCAAATTTTGTTTCCTAACATGTCACAAAGTGAACGGCACCACTAGGAAAGAGTGCTTAATACCGGTACATGTACATGTACTTTGCAACTTGCACTGCAACACTTAACAGGTCACACTTACATATTTCAACCACAGACCCATGAGTTAGATCATAATAAACAACATTTATAAACATAATAAACAGCATACTGTAATAAACAGTACCACACATGAAAGTTCTGCTCAGTGGCTTTCACTTGAATGGTCACACTTCAGGATTTCATCCACAGACTCAAAAGTTAGAACCACCTTGTACAGCATAATAAACATCACCACAGGAAAGTACTGCTCAGTAGCTTTCATTTGAATGGTCGTATTTGAGGATTTTATCGACAGACCCAGTAGTTAAAACCACTTTGTACAGCATAAATGAAACAGCTCCAACTGAAAGTACTGCAGATTAGCTGACATTTGAATGGTCACGTAATAGATTTCATCCACAAGTGCAAAACTTTTAACCGCCTTCTAGGCTTTTTCAGTCTGTTCACAGTTGTTTTTTTTTTTTTTGGCCTGTCCTGGCACCTGTCAAAATCCTTGTCCCAGTGCCGGTAAACTGGTGTGATGGTGTGGACTGGGGCTGTTATATTTGCTGTTTTAGATCTCTCCCTGAAATAGTTTCAATACCTTTCTTATCATAACTACAAAAGAAAGCACATCCTGGTTGCTGCCATAGTATGGCCTATTCTCTCATTAATATTTTTAATAGTTTTTATTGTGATGTTTGTTTATATATATTTGTTATTTTTACTTTTTAATTTGTAATTTCTCTTATGTCATTGTTGGAGAAAAAACCACCTTTGGGAGCATGAATAATCGTATTGTATCGTATAATTATTTTTCATCCCATGTCCTTCCCTTAAACTTGTGTATGTGGTATCCCACATCTTGCTAAACCTGTGTTGTACCCTCATAGTATTCTCTACTTTGCAGCACCAACCAAAAGTAAAAGATGTCAATCATATCAGTCAGAATGTCCGCCGAGCCCCCTCCCCCCTCAGACCCCGCCCACCCTCAGTGATCGCAGCTGAGCAGTTAGCGGCCAAGAAGGAAGAAGCACAAAAGCGTTACCAGAGAGGAAAAGTTCCAAAATAGTAAGAACTGTACTCATGAATAGGTGCATTCTCTTATTTAGGGGCTGTTTACATGGAGGGAGGAAGATCCTAGCACTAGGAAGATCCTTACAAGGCAGATCATCCTAGTGCCATATGTTTTCTGTATTTACAGTAGTTTACATGCAAAAGGTTGTACAAGTTTGGCCATAGTGCTAGGATCTTCCAAGGTGAGAGATAGGAAGATCCCCACAAGGCAGATCATCCTAGCGAATTAGGTTTTCTGTATTCAGTTTACATGCGAAAGGTTGTACAAGTTTGACCGTAGTGCTAGGATCTTCCTAGCTGAGAGATAGGAAGATCCAAGCACTAGGAAGATCCTAGTACGATGTAAACTACCTTCGCTCGGAAGATCCTAGTACTTTGGACAGAAAAACAAACATGGCGGCGGCCGGACGTTCAACTGCTTAAGGCCAACAAGTTTGTCTTGCTTTCCTTCCCCACTTGGAAACCACCCCGACCGAAATTTTCTTCATGTAAACGAAAACGAAAAGTTCTTTCGCCTGCTAGGATCTTCCTCCCTCCATGTAAACAGCCCCTTATTCACCCCCTCTTTAGTCTTTAGCGGCGTATAAACGTTTCGCTGCGGGACGAAAGAACAACAAATAATTACGTTTTGAGTTCGATTGAAGATTTAATGAGAACAAAATGACGCGAAGTTGTGAACAAATAATAGTTAAGCGACTGAAGAGGTTGAAGCTACATGTAGTGTAGTGATTCAAAAAAAGTTATGTGATATTATAATTATATGAAGACAAATAATACCTTGAAAAAGACCGAGTAGCGGCCGCAGCAAACTCTCATGGTATCTGAATTACTGACGAACGGAAAACCAGTTTTTGCGTCTAGAGTAGTCCTTTTTTAGCGCACGCTGTAATGTAGGTGAGTACTTAAAACAAAATACGAACATACTTACTTATACCTAAGCGCTGATCTACACACTTGAATAAATTCTACACCCTCCATATCTGCAAACCTCAGTGAAAGATTGAAAACACCATTTGATAATGTTATGAATCTAATCACCTTCCAGCCTTAAAGTCCGTCAAGAACAGTGGAAAAAAGAAGAAGCGACAAGAATAGCCAATATGCCAGACCCTAGTATCCCCCCCGGACACACACTCATGCCGAGAGAAGAACGACTGCAGACACTGGCAAACCTACAAGAAAGTGAGTCACAAAGCTCCCGGGGAACAGGAGCGGGGAGTTATTTCCCATAATTTAAAAATACCGACTCTATTTTAGGCTAAAAATGACGTCTTACACCATAAATTTTCGATTATTAGCCCCGGGTTTGTGTAAGTTCATGAGGAGTTACTTTTCTAATAGCCTTCTAAGGCAATTTTTACCGGGGAACATTCAGTAAAGAAAGTTGGTTTTAGGGAATAACTCACTTTTTCCGATCAAAGTTCTGACGACTGTGACAGTTGTTCAGAAAGAAATTAGGATCACAGAGAACAGTCCGGTTAATCGGGGAATTTAGATCCTTACAAAACCTGACGACTTGTGGATCCCATAATCTCGCTGTGTATTTCCGGTAGGCTTAATTGTCTTAGTCACTCCTTTCTGCCAGGATCGAGTCTGGAGAGAAAAAATGGTCCTCCACTTGTCTTAGAAACTTGGAATGTTACTTCCGGGCGGGAAACGACGGCCGGAAGAGCATCTGTGTTCGCAGGATAAACTTTGGTAATCTTGTTGAATTTTTCTTGCCGTAGATTTGACGAAAACTTGAACAAACCTTTGAACGCCGCGGTACTTGTCATGGCGTTCAATTTCCTTATAAGGAAAAGGAGGGTTATCCAGAAAGTGTTAAAATTTCTCTTTTTGTTTCTTTCTTTGAATTCTTTTTGTTTTCTTGTACAAGCCGCGTACAGCCGCATGTTGGGTACTTTGCTAACCGCTCTCTGCAAGTGTTTTTTCTTGTCCTAAGATGCTTTGCTAATGAAGCCTGTTGCTGTTTGTGTTAAAGTTAATGTTGTCGTTTTCTTTTACAGAACAAACCGAACTTATTGCCCAGTTAAATGCACTCCCAGTTAGAGTGGATACGCTCCGAGTGAAAACAAGGAAAGCTGAACTCGAGAGAAAACTCGCCGAAATAGAAGACGCCATAAAAATATTTTCCAGACCTAAGGTGTTCGTTAAAGTGGATGATTGACAGTGAAACCTCAGAGGGGTGTCCTCAGGAGTCACCCTTGCTTCCTCTGAGGTGGGGTGGGGAGATGAACTGAAGACCCTGGAAACGAGGCTGCTCCAGAGTGAGGGGCGTATCTACCCACCCCACCACCCCCGAAGGGGAATTGTTTGCTTAGTGCTTAGACTGTGAATATGACGTTATAAGGATTAAGTTGCTGGACTATTGTAAGATGTATTTTTAAAAAGAGATATATGCATTTCAATACATAGGGGCAAAAGTAATACTGGTGTTGCTTGCGGACGCAAATGGTGTTTTAACACATGACATGACCTGCTGCCCTTCACATAACGCCAGTAGTGAAAGATGTCACAAGCACGAACAAGAGTGTGGAAATCAGTGGACGAGGATTTGCGCGTGATTCTCGTTTAGCGTTACGAGCGGTTTGGCCAGATGGACCGAATTATTATTATTTTTTCATTTTGAGACATTTTTCACGGAGGCCCCAAGCATGTTCTTCTCCCTTTCTCACCTTATCCGCCAGTGTTTCCTTAAGTGAATGAAACGTTGGCGGGGGAACTAATATTATAGATGCAAGATCTGATACGAGATAGCCAATCCATGAATATTTAAACGTACAACTTGCGTTGCCGCCACTCTATATCGTGAAATGCATGTTTGATTTTGCGATGGTACACACATTATAAGTTTCCGAGAGCTATATACTTTGTACAGTGTAGTACAAGTGTTAAAGAGATCAAATTAAGATTTTTATTTTAAAATATTCCAGTCAATCATACCTCTATTCAAGTCTCTAAACTGTAAATAAACGATTCTTATTCTATGTGAGTGTCAAGGTCCGTTCACGCGTAATGTTGCGGACAGTGGCATCTGCTTTCATCCTGTAATAGATTAATAAAGTAACGTCAGGGGAAAGCGCGTTTGCATGGAGAATGAGGGGTGGAAGGGAGAGTATCCACACCTTCTGCTTTCCGTACTCTGCACTCCTGGATCACGCTTTTTGAAGGGAGAGATGGGGGTTGGAAGGGGTGTCTCCGTGTTCTGTACTCTTGATTTGTGCTCCCCGATGGGGTAAGGCGCGGGGCAACGTCGTTCTCAGGGTCTCTTTTCCTCCCGTTCCCTGGAGCGAAAGAGGACGGAAGAAGAGAGACCCTGGGAACGAGGTTGGGTGCGGGAGTGACCGAACTTTCTGCTTTTTATATCCTTCACCTTCTCGGCTAAATCTTTAGCATTGGGTAAATGAAAAGGCCCATTACATCTGGCTGGTCACGGAAAACGGTAATTTTTTGCCGTTACGCATTTGGCCAGCCCAACTAGATTTTTCAGGTTAATGGTAGGCACTCTTAACCCATTGACTCCCATGCCGCCCGAAACCGCCCGTAAAGGACCATAGTCCTTGTTCAGATTGTGACGTCATCACTTTGAAAGACAGCAGATGTTTTTGATGACCAATTGATGCAGCTGGTACACTTCTAACAGACAGTGCCTAAACTGAAGTGCTCACTTAAATGGTCCAGAGTTACACAAATAAAAAGGGTAAAAGTTTCCTTGTGAAATTAATGTAAAACTTGGCCTTGGCACTCTGGTTGACACTTCTAGTTTACAATTTCCTCTTTCCTGAAAGTTTGGTTGAAATCTTTAATTTAAAATCCGCAGAAGGAGCGCAAATGGCCTACAAACTCAAAAATCGAACAAAGAACCAAAAACAAGGGGACTGAGCGCTAAAAGCCGGTAAAACGACTGGTTACCGTGTTTTTCTTGTTAAAAACTGTTCAAATTCATTCTCGTTCCCAGAGCCTACGATCTGTTTTGTCAGCGGTCGGATCGTAGGGCTCTGGTATCAGCCATTACCGGATGTCGTGAAATTCACGACATCCGGTAGCGCATGTCCAATTCGTTAAGGTGCTATTGCGCCTGCTCCGTTCTCGTCCGTGGAGCTCTGGGCATGACCATTCTGACAACAACTGAGAAATTTGAATTCCTATCGATCGAGTCGTGGTACTTTATGGATCGACTAAAAGCTGTTCGGGACCCTCTTCATCTCCTGTAATTAGCGGAAAACCTGCTTTAAAAGGAACAAACTTAAGAAGCTGCCTTTCGTGCCATAGTTGTTCAGAAGAACGATTGTCCCTGCATTTTGCTCACGGGTTTTGGATTTGTATCTTGCCTGATTAAAGGTATAATATTATTGCATTTGCGTTATATTGAATTGTACAGTTATTTTATTACATTCGTCTGGTTTCTGTTGTATGAGAATGTCAACTGTGTACTTATCATTTCGCCATCCCTAAACGCTATACTGTATTACGTTTTACCCCATCGAAAATTTCCAGAAGCATTTAGCGCCCAAGTTTTTAAACATCGACATCAAGAGGTCATTACAAAAGTTGATGAGACAAGCTTTAGTTTTGTAGAAAATGCTGTAGCAAGGAAAGAATCGCTGGCATTTAGCGACAATCTCAACACTTTGAATTTAAAATTTGGTCGCTTAATCTGACCTAAGCCGCATTCTTTGTGTGGAAATTGATCAAGTCAATATGCCCTGATTAATTCAATCGGAAATAAAACGTTATGAGTGGAAGTCAAAAAATTTTTACGTTATTGCGCATACAGTTTGAATCGGCCAATCAAAAAAAATTAATTTTTGGCCGTTACCAGAGCTACAAGAGACGTAATTTAAAAAAAGCCGCGTAGCTCTGGGGACGAGATTGGTTCAAATTTTGAATTGTGCGCATGCCCCAAATCAAATTTGACAAACAAATTTTGACGTTTGGACCGAAATTTAAGTAGACAGGAGTCAAATTACGGCGTCGTTGCCTTAAAATGCTGGCTTGTTTGAAAACTGTTGGGAGTGAATGGGTTAATATGTCGAAATTGAATGGGCATTTATCCGGCGTTTCCATCACAATTGAACTAATATTCAAGTTCTTCATGGGTCAAATCAGTATTTTACAATAACTGAGCGAATTCTCGCGCGCTGATTGGCTAATTTTTATCGTCAATAAGAGTACAGACGGATGAAACACGTAAAGCTGACGCAATCAGCAAAAGTTTTGTCAAACTTTTTAGTGCTGCGTTCTTGATGAGGCGAGAATTGTGCCACAAATCTAGTAGTCGTCAATGAGGAAATCATCTAAAATTTATGGGTTAAAACTGAAGAAACCATTGCAACCTTAGAACGAAAAGATGAGGATGTTTATTGTGGATTCAGACCTGAAAATCGGCGGTGAGCGGGAATTTGTGCTGTCGATGAAATTAAGCTGAACCGTGTTTTAACGGATTATTTTGTGAACAGTTTTCACTGGATTAAAGGTTAGTTGAGCAATTCGAATTTGTCCTTGTATTTCTGACCTATTCTTACTAAAGTTTTAATTTACGAGTCTGTTATTCTCCGATTTACAGCGATGAAATTCAGATTCTGCGGCAATCGCATCTTCCATTGACTCTAGATAGCACTTCTTTCCTTCGTTTGAAAATCAGTTTGACAACTTTGACAATGTTATGACGAAATTTATCATCAATAAGAGGACAGACGCATAAAAAACTGACGTCAATTTGTTAACTTCCCTTAATAAAATCTTACCCATTCCTTCCCCATCACTTACGTCATAGGCTACCAAAATGCCTGCTGACACACCCACTCTGCGCCGATGCTGATGGCTCAAACTCGCTGTTTTTGTTTTGTTTTGTTTTTTGAGACCAAAAGCAAGCCAGTACGCAGTAAAAAAATTTTCAAACATTAATTAATGGCCTGAGCTTTAAGAAAAAAGTACTTGATTTTTGATATCAGTTCTCCTCTAATCGCGTTTTCTGAGCCTTTGTTCTCATTGCTCAGCGACATCGATGAAGAACACGCGCAAAGTGATTGTGTGGCTGATTAGCTGACTATCTTTCCTTTACACTTTGCTGTACGTCGCTCAATTTTAATCAGAACTCTTTTCCCTGTTTAATTCAAGAGCCATTGTTTCTTGAGTCTTTCCATTGACTCCAGAAATGCAAACACAATTATTTCTTTCCAGCTATTGTTTGTTAAGTCGCTGTTCGTTGCTGAACCTTTATAATTCTTGGAAGCTCGCATATTTAGTCTCTTCTGCTCATGAACGTATATGATAAAAGTAGCAAAGTTAAAAGCAATTTATGGCACGACTTGGATAACTAGCTATAACTGTTCAGTTGCATTGGACCTAAAATCCCAAAATAACGTCTCCGTGACCGTTTTTTCAACCCTTGGTCGGACTACCTCCCGACCTGGTCCGGGCACGGAAAAAACCGTTATTACGGCTCGGACACATTTTGATCTTTACGATGAAAAACTTAGCTGAACGGAGCTGCCTTTTGGGTATGCGGCCACGTTTTATCCGAGCCGTGCCAGAACTAATTCGGTAAACTTTTTTTGAAGACAGACTTGATCTAGCCCAGTTGAGATTCTCTTAGTGACTATCTGGTAAGACATCAGGAAGCTATATCCCTGTAGGGTTTAGCCTGTAAAGAGGCAGCCGACATGCTGTTAATTAAATTAAAGGACGCAAACTCTCTTAAAATAGCGAGTAATATATGTAAATCCATACTAGACGAGTTTCCCTTTTGAGACGAGGTTCCCGTCGAAGCTAGTTTTCCGTCTCTGATATGACCTCCGCGATTACCGTAAAACCGTCTTGAAATCACGAGTGATATAAATTGAAGATGAAAAAACAGTTACATGAGTCTGAGGTAAGTGTAAACACCCTCGACTGATTTACTAGCTCGTGTCTAAGCCACCTATACAGAATCGACATTACGCAGCTGCGAACTGAATGCCGTCTTTACCAAAGCACGTGTACCTTGGAAATCCGTAGGTGACTTTTAAGACCTCAAGACACCATATTGTAAATGGATAAAGAGAGCAAGAACAATAACTTACACCGTCTAGATCAGAAAGAAAAAGGCCGAAAAGACAACGAGAAAATAGTTTGCAAACCGACTAAGATTTGAATGAAGCGGATGGTGATATGATTCAAAATGGAGGCGCGACCGTTTGGCAAGAGGAGGTTAACAAAAAATTAGATTCTTTCTGCTTAAGCTAGCCCCCTTGATTCAATAACCTAAGAACGATTTAAAGAAGTTAAAAGAGGAAAACGAAAGCCTACGAAAATCGCTTACATGTGCAACGGATGAGATCAAAGAACTGAAAAAACTTCAGGCGAATACCAACGAGAAATTGCGGAGTGCGGCGATGGAACAGCTAATCAAAGTAAATCGAGAGCTTGAACTTTTATCCCAGCGTCGCAGCATCAATCTAGGATCTCAGTCGAGACATTAATTATAAGTTCTTAAATGTGTAAGAAACTAATGGCAGCTTTGTAGAAACGGAAATTGTTTTGAAAAAGCTGCGTGTTGATCAATTGAAAATGTCTAAAGAAGAGGTGCGGATTTGGAATTCGAGAAAGTACACCGCATTCCCACAAGCCGATCCGATTATAGGCAAAATGAGCTTCGGTCTATATTCAGAAAGAAGAAAGAGCCACATATTGCAGTATGTCAAAAACATTCATCGGAACACTAAAATAGGTGTCGCCGACGACTTCCGCAAGGAAATAGTAAAGATCAGAAAGGAACTTCTACTAGCTCTAAATGACACCAAAAGGGAAAACGTCAAGGCGAAGTTCCGCAGACAAACTTCATGTGTCGATGTAATATCAGTAAATCGTTGGCCAATTTCAGTAAGTGCTGTTTTGTGCAATACATACATTTGATCTGTGTGATTCGGATTTTGATTTGTTTTCTCCTCTTCCTAAACTCAAATCGCTGTTTATGCTGCTTTCAGTTTTGTCTTGTGGAGTGTAGCTGTTATACGTAGTGTAAGAATACACTCTTTTTTCAAAGAATCATTTTTATAAGAACGTTGACGCTGAGATTTGCCCCAAAATTTGAGAAAATGTATGGGCTAAAATAAGAACTTCCTCAGGCTCAGCCAAATTTTACGCGTTCTTACAAAAAAAGGGTGTAGGTCAGTTTTAACCCAGGCGGTGTGCGTCACGACCCACAAAAGTTCATGGGTAAAAATGTTAATGTACCTCATTTCAACCGTGACACGGTCGAGTACACATCTCGCGAGAGAGAGCTTACAGTGGGAGTAAAATGGGAATCAAAACACTGCTTCCTTTTCTGGAAAACGTTACAGGGGAGAGCGATTTGGATAATTTTCAAGATCTCGTAGCGGCCGTAGATGCTTCCTGTTGGCTTCATAAGGCAATTTCAATAAGTGTATCGCGATTTGGAGACGATCGAAGGTGCGATTTTGGCGTATAAATGTCTGTTTCTCCGAAGGTTTCCTGGATTCCCGGTGCTATATATGTTTATATTTTTTTCATCCCAGAGTAAAACAGATCTGTAGTTCTTACCTGGATTTGCATGAGTCCAAAAATATTTGACCATTAGTGGTGTTTGATGGACTTTCATTACCGGGCAAGGAGTAGGAACGCGAACAACGAGCAAGGTGAGAAATTTTGCATCGTCTCACATGTCAATTTTATTTTTCATCGACAACTTTAAGCTTATATTATTTTGCAAACAGTGCCTGTTTGCAAACATTGACCGCAAATAAATCTTCTTTCAGGCAAAGAGAGAAACAGACCGAAAGAGCTGAACAGCTACAGCGCAGTGGGAAGTTAGCCGAAGAAAGAAAGGCGCTAGCTGCGGCCGCAGAAATAAAGCATGACCTGGTCTGTGGGTTCATTGAAGTGAGCTTTGCAAAGTTTTTAACCTAAAATATTGCAACTTAGTAATGCTTTTCATTTCTTTTTGCAAGTAGAGTCACGTGTTGATAAAAAAATGTATTTGCATCTATAAGACAACTGAGTT
The DNA here is from genome assembly GCA_964030785.1 of Siderastrea siderea. NCBI lineage: Eukaryota > Metazoa > Cnidaria > Anthozoa > Scleractinia > Rhizangiidae > Siderastrea > Siderastrea siderea. The sequence continues at coordinate 32,130,126 of OZ034974.1, forward strand.
TTCTTTCTGATATCACCGTCGTCTTAGAAGGGAAGTCGTTTTGAGACGGGAACTTGTCTCAAATCGGATTCATAATAAACGAGTTTCTCTCTTGAGACCTGCGGTTTTGCTTCGAATACAGTTTTTGTCTCTGATATGAATTTGGCAAACTGTTATTAATTAAATTTTCCGTGATGACCGAAAGTGGAATAGCATTTGGCCGCTTCAGACATTTGTTTCTTTTTGTTTGTTGTTTCCTACAGAAAATTCCTGCTGCGCAGAGACTAATTGTTGCGTCATCACTTTTGTTTTAGTACACATATTTTTTGTACCCTGCTGGTAATTCTTCTGTTTCAAGAACTGAATACGATGTTAGCAATAAATTAAAATTGTTCGAACGTTTCAACAAGTACCACCCGTTGGGCTTTAATAAAATTTACTGAAGTCGTTGTTAAGAAAAGATATTGTAAAACAAAGAGAACGTTAGGAAATTATCGCTGAAGATCATTTGAATGGTAACAGTTAAGAATTCATTGATAGACTCAGAAGTTCTTTTTCAGCATGATAAACAGTGCCACATGAAGCCTGTTCAGTACCTTTCATTTGAATGGTCACACTTGAGGATTCCATCCACGGACTCAAAACCTAGAGTCATCTTGTACAACATAATAAACAGCACCACAGGAAAGTACTGCTCAGTAGCTTTCATTTGAATGGTCACAATTGACGATTTCATCCACAGACTCAAAAATGAAAACCACCTTGTCATTGTGTAACAACTTTCTCTCATTTGGTCAGACAACGAGACTTATCTTCAGAAGCAACGCAAAAGTTTTAATCGTCATGTACAATACAATAAACAGTACCACAGGAGACTAATTATCAGTAGCTTTCATCTGTATGGTCATACTACGAGAAATTATGCTCAGACTCAAGAGCTAGATCCATGTTACATAATTTTAAATTTTGGTAGTGGGAATGAAAGAATGAGAGAACTGATTGTCATCAAATTCGTCTACAAATGTGTCTTCAAACTTTAAAGAAAACAAAAGCAAAACTGGCCTGATTCGAAAACTAATGAAATTTCAATTATAAATTTTAGTGCAAGTTCGGTACTACTTAAAGGAAGACCAAGTCCTTTCGCAATTTGTTCATTTTTTTATTTATGAACTGTAAAATATCTATTGTAAGTAGACTCCCTTTCGAAATAAAAATATTGTCACAGACTGACTGACCATTAATAAAAAAAATGTGGGTTGATATCTTGTTTTCGCGTTTCGAAAGTTTAATTTGAGTTGAACAAAGCGCTAAACAGTGAGTAGTTGAACAAATTCTATAACGCTATTGTCAATATGGAGTTTTACTTTGTTGGTGCATATTTACCCTAACTTCACTATTCAAGGAACCAGTTCTTCGCGGAGATTCGCTATCATCTCGTGATGATAAAGTAAGGTTAATATGCTGATAACATCCTTCTAAATTGCAATTCACTTTCACGTAAAAAGAGTCCGGACCTTAAAATAACGCGCGCCATCCGTTTAACAAATCACTCTTGATGATATTATTTCATTGTCACTTTCTACAAAAAGATACAACCGAAGTGTAAACGAGATGCTAATTAGAGGCACGAACGCATAAACTTACAAGCGCTGTGCTTTATTAAACTTCAACGTTTATCTAAGCAATTTTCGCCTGTATGCAAAATTTTAAAGTCTCTACTTTGCTGGAAATTCGTATCCACAGGCAAAAACTGGAATTTTGTCGCTAGCCATCCCATCTTACACTCACGATATTAAAATATTTTATGCGTTGAAAGATCGAAGGGAGTACTTATTGTCTTCTTTAAGAAGTTCAGTCAAGTTCGAAATGTAGGTTTTAGCCAAGCGAAGGATTTCAACCTGTGTCATCTTTCGCTCGCTGACGGATCCTGAGGAGTTTAAGCTGCTTGGAACCACCGAGCGTAAAACTTGAAACGCGGCGTTGAGACGTGCTTTTCTTCCGCGTTCTCTTTCGTTACGCCTGATTTGTCTCGTTGTTCTAACGCCAGTCGGGCGAGATCTTGTCGTAGGTTTCCATTCGTTTGCATTTTTCGCCCATTTCTCATCCATTGAAACTCTTTCCATGTCATGAGTCAAAATATTGGCGTTCCCTTTCTCCATCCCCACGCTAAACGATCTAGCGTTTGTTTTCTTGGATCCTCCTTGCTTGGCAAAAGTTTTGGACATGGAAAGCAACTTTTTCGCTTGATTTTGCGATTGTACATGACTCCTGAGTGATTCTTGGCTGCTCATGACAAAGTTAAATCTCAAAGATCTGCAAGAAAAAACATGACAGAAACTTGTGAAAAATAAACAACGGGAACTTTTCGATAAGCTGTGAGAAAACTCCAACTAAAAGTAACAACAATTTTATCACTTCACGAGTCAGAATGCACATCATCTTAGAAAAGCTACCAAAAAGGCGGATTGTGTTAAACGTGAAATGATGAAGTACCTGCTGTAATTAAATTAACTCTTTACCCGTTAATTTTTTGGTAATTTTTAAAGTGTTTAACAATTTGTAAACCCGCCTACCTGTTGAACTTCAGCGAAGCAGACTAAGGTAATCGAAAATCTGAGATATTCAGTTTGACTCTTCAGTGCAGTAGTCGGAAATCGCTGTGTTATGATGTTTACTGCTAGACGCCAGCTAAGTTTTGTGAGATAGGCTTAGCACACGTGGTTAAAAATGGAGAACTATAAACAAAAGCGACCGATAGGGCACGCCTCGGAAAAAATGAAACAAATTCAGTCCTTCAGTGTAAGACTTTAGAGACAAGTAAATCGGCAATGATAATGACATTCACAATGCAAATTCTTGTAAAAATAAAAAATATAAAAAAACCACGTGCACTTTGGCTGATTAACTTTTGCACGCAAGATAACAAAGCTGAATTACGTCTTTTGAAAACACCACTCTGGTAACAAGCAAGCCACAAAGGCAAAAATTAACCAATTTTGGCCCTCCGTAGCGTGTCACCGAGAGGAAGTGAACCAATGTCATGTTTAAAACACGTTTTTCTGACGTGTTCTCTCTCAAAAATGACTACACTTGCAGGGCTAACTGTGAATCGTGTGCTCCAGAAAAGAGATCTTATTTCGTCTATTTTCGTAAAATAGGCCTTGTTCGTTAAATTTGCATGTGTGAAAAGGTTATAGAAGGCGGGAAACGAGAACTTTCTGTACCTAGAGAAAACGCCTTTTAAACACGCTTGGTGTGTTTTATATCCGTTTTCGGAGACCTGGCCAATTTACTTGCTTCCACATCTAAAACGCAAACACTGTACTCTCTTTCTGGTAATTTATGCGCATGCGCGAGGCCTTCCGCTCCTATTCGCGCCTCTGTTTGTGAAGAGGTTTTGCGGCTTTAAATCCGGCAAAAAATGACTTTGCCGTGACATTTTCCAGCGGCTAGCGGACAATGCTTGTTAGAATAGAGCTTTTAGGGGCGGACAAAGGTAGCAAGTCTACCAGGAGGCTGCCTCAGTAACGTTTGTGAAACTCGCACCTGGTGTAATTGATCATAGAAATATCACACAATACTCTGACGGCACAACTAGCCCCCGTGAATGGTCTTAGACTTCAGTCTCTAATTAGCGGCTCCTCGTAAACCATTAATGATTCTCAGCTTTTTACACGTTGTACGTATTGTGGGGGATGCACTTGTTGTCAGGTTATTATTCTTACCTAATGTGTTCCCAAACACATAAGCCGAGGACTTGACAAGTTGATGTGTGCTTTATCATATTAATGATTCTAACCTGACGAAGTATTGTGTGCATCAGAGGCTTGGAAATTAACGCTTTACACTGGCGAAAGAAACAAAATTCACGAGAACACTTCGAGAAGGTACAAACAGGTCCCAGGTACCCTCCCTTGATCAACAAGAGGGCTAACTTCGAGTGGGTTGGCGTTTGCGGAGGCGAAATCTCAGGTTTGTTGTGGTTTGCGAGTAGGTAATTTTCTTTGCTGACATCTGGCGATTATGTAGAAAACTACATTGAAACAATGGGCCACATGTAGTCGAAAGATAAGACTGAAAGTCTTACACCTTTGCAGGTGATCCGAGCTGAGAGATTCACGCTTTATTCAGGCAAGACATGCAAACGTAGCTGATAAAGGGCGCCCTCCTTCAACTCACCTGATAATGTAAAACTAAACTGCCCACCCTATCGTAGCTGTTATTTTTTTTCCGAAAAAAATATATTCTTTCTCAAAAACAAGCCATCTTTTCGCAAAAAGCATATATCTGCATGGGTAATGAGATACAGAAACCAAATAAACAAAATTCATTGTGCTTTTTGCAATTCCGTTATGTTAAGAATCCATTTTGTTAGCACAAAGTCTCCTAGAGTTTGGGTTCTTATTGAAAATTTTCATTCAGACTTGCCAGACATCTACATCAAACATAAAGAAACCAAAGAAAGATTGATCATGGCTGTTTTTTTCAAAGCTTATTGTGCAAGGAATACAAAATAAAAACAACGTTGGCAAAACTTCAACGTCATCAGTGATACCTTAATGTAGGCAAAGCGTGTCTTTAAGCTATAAAAAATTGCCATTGTGTTACTTTAGCTTGATAAATAAACTCAGTAAATCGTTTTATTATGAAACAAATTGCATCTTTTTGCTGAGCGTAGATCCATTTCAAGAAAACAATCAAAGCATCTGAGTTCTTGGTTCTTTTTTTGTCTAACTTTTGTGGTTAACGTACATGGGAACGATAACGAAAACTAACAATACTGGCTCGTTGAAATATTTAGGCTTTTCGTTTTTATTAAGTACAATAGATACTTCTTATTTTGGAATAAGGATTTTTATTTATTTAAACCTTTTATAGCAGAAAGAGACCTGTAACAAAATGACAATATAACTTGATGTTTTTGATATCTTTAGAATGCAAAAATATTTCGTGTCATAATACACGTTTTCACAGAGAAAACCAAAACAGATTTTAAAGACCGAAAAGGTCTGGCCCGAGAATGTCTGCTTTATTCGCGCAGCTTTTGCATCACGTGACTATCAATAAATTAAATGTTGTTTTGTCTGAATCACAATTTAAAAATAATTCATGAATTTTATCTAATTTGCATACATAAAACGTTTAATATTTACAAAAAGAAAGGAAAATTTCCTAGTTACTTTCTAGAAGAATCCAAAACTGATTTTCACAAAAAACCGTTTATAAAATTTAACGCAGTTGGCAGTCAGTCATTTGTATCGTGAAACCCAGCAGTTTATTGAAAAGATGTAGTTAAAATTTAAGACTTTAATTTGTTCCTATAATCTAATCAGCGCCTTTTGACATTGTTTCAGTTTAAGCGACGGCGTATTCCTTTATAAAATCGCCCTGTTTTCGAGATGGATTGTTTAACAATCTGACATAAGAATATCCATGAGAATTTACGCCTCTCTGTACACAATTAAAAATTTGTGCAATATAATTTCCCTCCGGCTTTTTGAGCCTGGCCTTTTTAATGTCTAAAACCATCAACTTCTAGACTAAAGGATACTTAAATAATACTTTAAAGAGGAGCTTCAAAATGTTTTTATTTTTCCTTTGTTTTCTTTCTGTTAGCCCTTCGAGGATGCGCAATCCAATAAATACTATCTTAGGCTTATAGTTTATGTAGATAAAGAAATAGAGAGTGTAGGAAATTTTAAGGACAAAGAGAAACAGTGATTTGAAGTTGATTGAACTTTAAACGTTACTTTAGGTTAATAGTGATTAAAATGGTAGAGCGGGTGACCTCTTGTCGAAGGAGTCATTGCTGAAGTTCAAATTCGTTTTCTTCTTGATTGTTGCATATGAATGGTCAGACTTCGTCCACAGACTAAAAATTTAGGATCACTGAATCTCAACCCGTATTTGCAAATTTGTTCAGGATAACAAGCGGAGCCACAGGAAAATCCATTCAATAACTCTCAATTGATTGGCCATACTTAAGTATTTTATTCACAGACTCAAAGGTTGGAATCCCCTCGTACGGCAAAGTACAACACCACAGGAAAATATCTTAACAACCTCGTTCCCAGGGAGCTTTTTCCCTTGTTTAAATTTAATAAAGGGAAAAAGTCCTGGGAACGAGGTTTTGCTCCAGATCGCTCGTTTTGAGAATTTTTTGAGGAGTGCTAGAAATTCCAAATGCTGTTAATGTTGCTTTATTCTGTTGTTTTTGTTACCTTTCCTCTCTCAATCATCATCACCATCATCATTATCATCATCATCATCATCATCATCATCATCATCATCATCATCTTCTTCTTCTTCTTCTTCTTCTTCTTCTTCTTCTCGTTCCACGTTCAAATATTGAGCGTAATGCTTTATGATATACGCATGAATTTCTGTTTTGATCAACGTTAACGGAAATTCTCTTTCCTACCGTTTTCTTTGAAAAACACGAACCACCAGATTAGAACAGATGTTTTTAAATTTCCATTCTTTAACCGTATTGTAGATTTATGGAACAGCCTGCCATTAAAAATAAGAATTCTGACCAATTATTCTTGTTCATGAAAAAGGGTAATAAATATTATATCGCTAAGTTTAACTTGAATAAGGAAAAATTCTTATAGATCTTTGAATATATTTTTCTTTTATTGAATAATGTTTATCATAATTTTTATGAATTAGTAATTCTAGGTTAATAAATGTTAGATATTGATATCCTTTATATGCTTTATACTTCAAATTGATTTATTTTTCTTTTCTTTTTTTGGCAGTTTATTTTTATAAGGAACTTAATGTTCTGTATAAACTGGCCTTATTACGCAGATATTTATTTATTTATTTGTTTTTTTTTAACTATCTGTGTAATTGAATTGAGTAAATTAAATTAAATTAAAATAAAATTTAATAATAAAGTTAGTTGTTGGGATATTGAATTTTTTACGTTTTACCAAGTTAAGCGTATCCCTCAACTTTGAGGATTATTGGCTGAGGACCTGATTGTTTTTAAAGAAATCTTTCAAACTTTTAATGCAAAAATATGGGAATTCGTTTTGAAGTTTATCTCACTTGTTTATGATTGGCTGCTGCTACATCGAAATGACAGCCGCTTCAGCCCGCTAAAATTCCCATTTTGGCTCGCAGAATGAACTACAGTGCCCGCTGAATTAATTTTCAAAACTATCTTTCAAAACAAAACGCCCGAGATACCATGCATGAGATTTCAATAAAACAATTAGGTTGACAGATGCAACGTTGCTTGTTCACGATTTTTGTTAACGAATTCGGTCATCACACGCAACGCATCCTACGCCTAATTGTTTCCAAATGGCAAACGTCATTGTTTTGGCGTTGTTCGAAGCGTCGCCTGCAAACCTGATTATGAAACAGAGGATAAATGCAAAATTATCATTTTGAACCGTTCATATACAGTCTTCTTAAACTTTTTCTTCAACCACCGTGTGTCGCTGTATAAAAAAGACGCTTGAGGGTAGCGCTTTCTCTGTTGTGACCCGTGGGCAGAACATTTTGCCTACTTTTATTCCAAGAGAAAAGAATTTTAATCAGTTTAAAAGTTGTTGAAAACTCCTCTTTAACACGTTTTTTGACCCTTTTCATTGTGCAATTTTATGCAGACTATTTAATTTTTTACGCTTTCTTAGTTATTTTGAAACATTCATGTAAATATGTTTAAAGTTTTAAATGCTATTTCTATTCATTTTGTAGTAAGCACCCTTGCCCCTTACAAAAGACCTAAAATTTAATCACCATCCTTCAAAAGGAAGCAGCTGTAGATTAGTAGTCAAACTGTCTCAAATTTACAATTTCAGGTCGTTCTTTGAAACAGCATGATTCTCTAGCTCTTAAAACACTAAACACTAAAATGTTTGCCTCTATAACATCAAACAGTAAAATTTTTGGCTGTTTAACATTTCACAGTAAAAAAAAAATCACTGTAACACTAAATTTAATTCACATAAAAAAGGCTCCAAAAGGGCCTGGGGCCCGTTCTCGAAACTCCCGATAACTTTCCGGGCCCGGTAAGTATTTTTTCGAGCTCATTTATTTGTCAGCTAATGGTAATTATTGGTACAAACTTAGCGATATGCTTCACGAAATTATAAGGATTAAAATTTAGCTTTTAAAATCAAGAAAAATTGTATAGCTATTGGAGAATATTGTGCACCTAAAATAGTTTTCGGGGCCGGCAAGTTATCGGGACTTTCGAGAAACGGGCCCCAGGATGGTAATAGAAATGTATATCCACAAGTTATTTACCGATTGTTACATTTTTGGTTACATTTTTTATTTTGTCATGGGAAATTATTTATCCGGCAGGAGACAATTTTATGTTCAACAATCAGAATGAGATCTTCCATACTTCGTTGCCCAGACTTTCTCAACTTCCGCATATTTTCAAAAGAAGAGATAGTTCCATTTCCCACTGCTGTTGTGCGATGATATAGTAATTCCGTTCACACTTTGACACAACCTGAACATCTTTAACTCAAAATCACCAATCCCTATTGTAGCCAACTCCGGAAGACCAAGAAATTCTGTTTAAGTGTTTCTTTACTGCAACGATGTTGTCTTGTTCTTTGTCAAAAGGTACTCTACTTCGGTGCCTTTTAAAGGCACTTTCTCTTCCATTTCTGTAAAAGCTAAAAAAGACCTTTATTATTCCCGCCGAGGCCGCTGAGGCCACCATTTTGCATGCAGAGGTCCTCTGGAAAGCCGCTGGCCACAGAACTGTTGCGCATGGGTAGAAATTATGCATACTGTCCATTCTCGTCCCCAGAGCTCCACGTTTTTGTTTTAAATAATGTTGCGTGCGGATCCCACCGCTGACGGAACAGATCGTAGACTCTGGGTACGAGAATAGCATACTGACCAGTTCCACGCAGGCTCTTGAATTTTATTTCATTTATGCACCCCTTTGAAAATATAAGCTTAGTTTAAAGTACTTTTTTCTATCATTATTGCCTTTTCCGTGAAGTTTTTATTGACTAAAACTACTGTTCAGACACTAAACGGTATATATTTTTTTATAACACTAAACACTTAAATTTGACATGTTTTAACACCTAACATTAAAAAAAGAAATGGGCAAATAACACTTAACACTAAACCTCATCCAGACCCTCCTTAAACAGTGTTGCTAAATAGTTCATCAGCAAGCATATTACGCAAAATCACCGTACGACGTGAAGTTGAAGCCGTGACGACATACACATATAACGTTTAGGCGGCTTGGTCATACTAATTCAACAACATCCAACATTGTTGAATACAACTTTGTTGTACGAATGTTTGATGGCAATCAAACTTTGTTCAACACTATGCTTCAGCATCTTTTATCGTCACTTTGCTCATTAACTCCCAACCTTTTGCAGATAAACCGCCATTTTAAGCAACGACGCTGTAATTTGGCTCCTCGTTGCTCAAATTCTGGTCCCAACGTCTAAAACTTCCTCTGCAGCAAGAAAACTAAACTTTCCTTCCATTTCCGAGGTTGTTTGGCAAATTTGGTTTCGGGCGTGCGCACAATTCAATTGTGCGTATTCTTTCCGGGTTTTAGCGCCCAGTCTCGAACTCGTTATTTTTGTTTCTCTATTCAGTTTTTTTTTTATTTTTTGAATTTGTAGGCCACGTGATACTCTTTCCTTGGACTAGAAAAGATTTCACCTAAACTTTCAGGAAAGAGGACATTTTCGGACTAGAAGTGTCGACCAGTGCCAAGGCAAAGTTCTGCCTCAAGTCACAAGGCAACTTTTTTCCTTTTTCTTTGTGTGACTCTAGCTGGCCCATTTTAAGTGAGCGCTTCAGTTTAGGCTTTTTTTGTTAGAAGTGTGCCTGGTGCATCAATTGGTTATCAACAACCTCTGCTGTCACTCGAAGGTGATGACGTCACAAACTGAACAAGGATCATGGTCCTTTGCGGGGGATTTCAGGCTGCACTGGAGTCATTGGGTAAACAGGATCACCATACGTTTAACTTGCCAAATTCAACAATGTTCAACGGTGTTGAATGGGTAAAAAGTTGAATCTGTCTGGCTGTGGCCTTAGAGTGTAGAGCAGCAATCCTGTTTTAGAAAAAACAATCTCCAGAACTCAACAGTAAACATTCTAGACTCCCCTAAGACGACTGCGTGGGAGGCTATAAACATTCAAGTTCAAAGTCATTTCACCTTCTAAATTATGTTGTCCTTGTCTGTTGTTTTTGGCATGAGTGCTTGGTCTTGAGCACGGCTCATTCCAATGCTAGCAACTGCGGTGTCACTTAATTAATTAATTAATTAATTAATTAATTAATTAGTTAGTTAGTTAGTTAGTTAGTTAGTTAGTTAGTTAGTTAGTTAGCTAGTTAGTTAGTTAGTTAGTTAGTGAATTCATTATTAATTAATTTGCCTGGATGCAGGTTTGCCACATTTGCCATGCATGACGAAACTTTTCACAAGACGTGCAGAAATGTACAGGTCACACAAGGACTCATAAGTTTCGTGACATTCCACACTTATATCGGATCGGTTAATTAAATTTGTTGTCACGCGGCACGGGTTGTCTAAGGCGACAATGTATGTAGAAAGCAGTTTGCTGGTCACGTGTTCTAAATCATGCACGTGGAACGATTATTATCTTTGCTCCTCTTTTCTATTTGTGAGCTCTCATAATTTCACCCTACCCCGTTCGAGACTTAAATTTTCTGGCCCTTTGGTGACTGTATTAACGGAATTTTTCTGAAGTTTAGCTGTTAAGTGTCAAAGCTACTCCTCTAAGGGCCTGTTTACATGGAAGGAGGGTAACCCTCCTACAAGGGTTACCCTCCTAGAAGGGTTGCCCTTTTCTATTGTTTTTCCCGGTTTCGTTTACATGAGAGGTAGGGTCACCCTAGGAGGAGGGTTACCCTATCTGCTTGCTAGGGTAACCCTTCTAGAAGGGACAACTTTTTGTTTATTTAAGCCATGTAAAAGGTCGAGGTAGGGTTACCCCCCTAAGAGGGACATTTCTAGCGGGATCGGATTACTGTCACATTGCCGCCAGACTGTTTAAAATATAATAATAACAAATGGCTTTGCGCGCTTATAAACCTGGAGAATTATTTCGTCGACCTATGCTGGCAAGATTGAATCCAAAGGACGAAGAAGAAAGTAATATTAGTTTGGAGGCCGGAATAGATCTTTCTGGTGAAATCGTTCTGGTAAAAGGCGAAGGTCTTGACCTAAAAGATTCACCACACGGAGTCAGCCACTGGAAAATATAAACACAAGTAATAATAAATCAAGAGACGAGTCTTCAGCCAAAAAGGCAAAGAAATGAGCATGGACGCCCGAAGCCGCTGAGGTGCTTCTCAACTACGTAAACGAATTTCGAAGTGCGAACTCTGATCCACATGATGGTTTCAGGTTTCCGCGCCTTTAGCTGGTAAGACAGCCCCAGGGATAACCCTACACATGTAAAGAAGGGCTATCTTTTGACCCTCCAAGGAGGGTAACCCTTCTAGGAGGGTTACCCTCCTTCCATGTAAACAGGCCCTAACTCGGAACATCCCACTGCGGTGTGAAGAAGGGAACACAGTGGAAGCTCCGGCCTAGTAGGCGTTGTCCTCCCGTTCACTCGACTTAGCGCCGGAAATGTCATGACGTCTCCCGGTATGCCATTCAGTGACATCATATTTGACGCCAAGTCGAGTGTGCGGGAAGAGAACGCCTGGGTACTAGTAAGCTGTGAAACCCTGATATAACGAAGTGCCAGTGGGAAAATGTGTTCGTTATAACGGGGCTTCGCTATACAGCCGTTCTTTTCCATGCATTTTACTGTTATACTGGGCTGAAAAATATCGTTCGTTATACCGGTGTCTTCGTTATATAGGAGTTCGTTTTATTGGGGCTTCACTGTACTGAGTTCGACTATTCAGTGATCTACTATCAGTGGCTCCGATGGTTACTTTGTAATGCCATGTTTGTCACCAAATGAACGCAGTTTGCATTATATTTTACAACACCGTTATAACCAGATGGGGTGGAAAGCCAAAAAAAAGGAGTGGAGAAGTTAACGAGAGGGCAAGAAGGGGATCCCCAAGGTGGCCGCAGGGGGCAGAAATAGGAAAAAATATATATTTAATATAAGGGCTGTGGAAGAGTATGGGAAGAGGGAGGTTTGGACTTGAATTGTTCCTTTATTTGTCCAAAAAAGTTTTCTCTTTCACTTTGGCGAATTTAGAGACAAAGGTATGGAAAACAAGCAAAAAACGATTACCCCTCAGATTATACTTCAACAATCCATATTTCAAATTTTACGGAAATTATTTGTATTTTGTGTCAGCTATAGAGCTGTGTTTTCCCGATTTCTAAGATAACAGTTTAACAACTGGATAATCACACTGGAGAAAACCACTAATTTTCCTGGTATGGACGATCACACCAGACAGGCTACTGAAACTCCCGTGTAATAAATTATAACAGTTATTGTTATTATTGTTATTATTATTATCATCATCATCATCATCTTATCATCATCATCATCATCATCATTATTATTATTATTACGTTTGCCGAACGTTTTCAAGTCGTAACCCGTTTCCATCCTGGCTATCCGTGGTCAAAGACAGTTAATAATGGTTTCACTGAAGTAGTATGGTGTCTGAACAAAAAATTGATCATTGTTTTAGATTTTAGTTTATAGAAATGTGACTGAACATTAATATATGAAATAATCATATATTTGAACTGCGGATCAAGATAGAATTATATGAAGATCATCGCAGTGTAGGTGTTTCAACTTGAGCAGTTGAAAAGAAGAAACCTAAAAAAATTCATGCTCGAACGGGAATCGAACTCATGACCTCTGCGATACCGGTGCAGCGCTCTAACCAACTGAGCTATCAAGCAAACTGGGAGCTGGTCAATTGAGAGTTCGTATTTAACCCGTAGATGGAGAAATGAACATTAATATATGAAATAATCATTAATATATGAAATAATCACTGCAGTGATCTTCATATAATTCTATCTTTATGCGCAGCTCAAATATATGATTATTTCATATATTAATGTTCATTTCTCCATCTACGGGATAAATACGAACTCTTTATTGGCCAGCTCCCAGTTGGCTTGATAGCTCAGTTGGTTAGCCGGAGAGCGCTGCACCGGTATCGCAGAGGTCATGGGTTCGATTCCCGTTCGAGCCTGAATTTTTTCAGGTTTCTTCTTTTCAACTGCTCAAGTTGAAACACCTTCACTGCGATGATCTTCATATAATTCTAGAAATGTGACTATTGGCTTTTCAAAGTGTCACAAACGCGAGCAAAATCCCAGTGACACTGCCCTTTTAACAGCATCTACTTCAAGGAATTCATTACTACCTAACAAACACTATACTTAACAAACTACTTAAACTGCTGGGCTCAAATCATTTACTAAACAGCATTCCACTTTAAAATTGCCATCACCTGAACGATCACACTGAAAAATCAACGTGCTGCACTTCGTCGGCATGTATTGCCCTCTCGGACGGCAACAAAAGACAGGCATTTCAGCCGTTTTTGGTCTGAACTGAGTCTGAAGTGGGGAATATCTTGTTCTTGTGGTTTAAAAGCGGGAAATTTGAAGTGTTTTGTCGTTTTAACGTGACTTGATCTGTTTTGGATGCAAAAAATCATATATGTCTGTCTAAAAGTCGGTACTAAAGGGTTCTGAGCAGTGAGTCGGACGCCTCCGGCTTATCTGTAATTCAATCCATTGATTCCTCGGGGTACCTAACGAGAAAATGTTAGCAAAACATTTGAAATATCATTTTCTGCTTTCTTAGATCGTTTCCGAGCTTTTTAAAGGCAAATTGGTGTGTGCTAATACAGGTTGATCTGTTCGGATTTTTTAGCTGCAAATTTAGGCCGAAGAAAATTTTAGGGAACAGAATCCTATCCGCTGAACTTCCGAGCTGCTGGTATAGCTCTGCGAAACTGCCAGCTGATCTTATTTTACACTCTGGACGACATATTTGTCCCTCCGAAAACAATAGAAATTAATAAGTCCTTCTTTTACGAAAGTCCGAGGTGATGTTTCGCCGAAGAAATCTCTAGCTTTCACTTGAATTAAATCCGAAAATCTCGGCAGGCTATTTAAGGCCTTCCGAACCGATATTCCCCGAAAAGAACTGTTGCGTACCCCTGATTCCTGTCAGTGAACCTTACGGGACTGATTAACACGCACACAAATCCCATTTTCTGGTAGCTATCTTGCCGTCGTGATTTGCGTCCAACTGTCAAAAACGTCGTTAACAACAGGAAACTAAAATTCACTTGTTTTTTCGGGCAAAAACTTCAAGATTTCCCTTACGGCATGCAAAGTTTCGGAGTTTTTATAAGGTTGCGAAGCATTTGTTTCCTTTATCGCGTCCTAGAGCAGTCTATAAAACTAACTGCCACTTTAATTTCATTTTCAGGCTTTTACTCTACTACAGTTACTGTACGCTAGTATATCAGTATCACTAGACACTCTCAGGGCGTCTTCTTTTCTCTTTTCTGTCTCTGAATGTGATGTTTTCTTCACTGTGTTTCTGTTAATTTGCTCTCGACGACAGCCCTTGAATCTTGATCGGTTGAGACACCAAAGGCTCCTGCTGAGGCGACGTCAAAAATACTGTTGATACCACGAATTAGAATACAAAAGCAGCACAGAAGAGGGTGCTACCTTCTCGGAAACTAGATATTCGCAACAAACTCTCGTTCATACCGATTTCTGTACACCATACTTAATTACTTTGCATTAGCCAGGGAAAACTGGGCGATACCTTCATTTGTGGTGGCTACCACCTACCATGCCGGCTATAACGCAGTCCACCATTTGACGAAAAAAAAAAGAAAACAGTTAACCTCAGTTTTGCTACATCGTAGCCTGCAAGCAAGCTCTCGTTTGGTGCCTGTAGCGAAGCTATATAGGACGCCGACAGGGGAGCGAAACGAACTGGCGAAAAGACTGGGGTGATGGTGGGAAAATAAAAATTTGCCTCCCTTGTGGTGGAGGCTGGGCGTGGCGATTTTTACACGTTCCTGCAGTTGGCCCCCCGCCTGACCCAGAGTAAAAAAACATCTGATCATAACTTCTTTTTTAAAGTGGTTTTCAATCGAATGCCGACAGTAATTTGTGCTTACTTTGGTTTTGCATTACTACGCCTTGTGATAGGTTAAAGCAACTCGCGATAACTTGTCAACCAATTAGTAAACCTAAAACCAGTCGTGACTTGCTTGCACGCGTTTTCCCGCGCTTGGCGACGAATTCTGATTGGTTCATTGTGCTTTTGCGTCTGCTGTGATTGGTCAGATTAATTACTTTGGTTTTAGTCTCACGCCCAATTGAAATCCGCTCTATGATCTCAGCTGCAACGACATTTATTTAAGAAATAGAAAATTGTCTGTGTGTTTATACAACCGAAACAATTATTTAGATAAGGATCGACTTCGAGTTCTTCCAGAATTTCACCAGCAGTGTTTGCATCAGGTCATGAAAATGCAACATAAGCACAAATATACGAGAAAGAAATATTTCAAGAAAGCTATCAAGACTTTTTTATTCGCGAAAGCTTTTTAAATCTACATTGTATTTCTACATTTTTGTAGCTAGTCAATTTTAATCTTTAATTTTTAGCTCTTTATCATTGTAATGCGCAATTGAAAATTTTTACATTGATGATTGCGCAGTAGAAGTTATTATTATTATTATTATTATTATTGTTATTATTATTATTATTATTATTATTATTATTATTATTATTATTTTATTAAGCGTTTTTACCTCACCAGCAGGTTTGCAATGTCATTTTAGCTAAGAAGTTTGCAACAATTCCAACGGCGATTTCAAATCAACTGATGTGAACTACCCGCGGTTGTCGTGGCGGCTGATTTTATGGTGCTTTCACGGCTATTTGATCGCGAGTTTGAAATGTTGTACAGGGGGCGGACGCATTGCGCTTACGTTGTTAGTATCAATAGCTTTTCAGCGCACATCGTTTTTGCTCTCCTCCCATCGCATGAAAATTGCTATTAACTCACCGTGAAATCGCCGGTG
Source organism: Siderastrea siderea (assembly GCA_964030785.1). Classification (NCBI taxonomy): domain Eukaryota; kingdom Metazoa; phylum Cnidaria; class Anthozoa; order Scleractinia; family Rhizangiidae; genus Siderastrea; species Siderastrea siderea. Next base: position 32,146,154 of record OZ034974.1, read on the forward strand.
GACCGTGTCATCGCCGGTAAATAACGGTAACAGGACTGTGTGGAGTCCAATTCGGTCTGTAATCATACGAGTGATTAACAAAATCGCGGGCCGGCGGTCCGATTTGTGTAAACACGAGTATGGTTACAGACCGAATTGCACGACACGAAGTCCTGTTACCAATTAATAATGTCTACAACAAAATTCGAGAAAGAAAAAAAGAAACGTTCCGGAGAAGAAATAGACAACAGTTTTAATTGCGAGACGTAAAAAAAACATTTATTCAAGTGTAACTGATCCATTAGAGCGCGCGCTCTGACGCATACTGACTAATTACTTAGGCATGACGCGCACACTGTCCAATTACACTTTCCTACTAATGCTCAAATCACGGCTGGCGATAGCCAATCAGATTCGAGAATTTTGTTATAGTTATCGATAATCGCTGGTAGACGATTTACCTCGCCCTTAAAATCGCTGTGAAAAATAGATTTTACACACGCGTCAAAAGTCGCCTGCGTAAACGGAGAGCAGCTTTCTTGGCGAACACATGGCCTTTAGACTGCCCATTTTCGTAGACTAGTAGATATGAACCCCTTTAAAAACCCTGAGAGTTTGTTTCCAGAACTTTAAGTGCAAGTCTCGTGACATCTGAGAGGAATAAATAAAGTTGTGTTGTAATAGCGAGGTGTTTAATAGTGATTGTACTTCAGGCTTGTGCCACGAGGCAGCAAAGAGAGCGATAAAATATAATTAAAAGGCAAGCACGAGGAGAACAATGACTGAATACTTTTGAGGATGAGTATGATTAATAAAAGCTAGCCTTTTAATACAGAAATGATTAATAAAACTACAATAGCCTTGAGAGAATGCAAATGACCTTCGTGTTGTGGTTGCTAATTTGTTGTTTACCACGTGGCATGAAGTCTGAACTGGCGTGAAACAATTAGCCATGTTATCACCCATATCACGGAAAACAGTAACCGCTAAAATAAGTAATAAGCGTACTTTAACTGAACAACAATTCTCTTGAACAACGTCTCGCTGTCAGTGAAATTCTACTGTTCGATGTCCACGCTTGGAAACAAAAAGCTTCAATTACAACGAAGTATTGTTGTGTGCACGCAATGCTTACGTGGCTTTGATGATGACATTTCAGCGAGCTAGTATCACGACATTCAGATATTTTAAGTCCTCAGAAAACAAACACTGTACTTTTTTAAAATTGTGTTAGGAAAAAACCGTAAACGTAGCTCCCGCAGAAGATTGATGTTCAATAGCTCAGTTTTATTTGTCTGAATGGCCTACATTTATTCCACAAACTCAGAAAGTTTTTGAGGAGGTGAATGAACCACAATCGTGTTTAAGATCTGATAGACACAATAAAAGACGCCACTGGGAAGTGCTGTAAAACAACTTTTCATTTTGAATGATCGCGCTTTAGGATTTCATTCCCAAAGCTCGAACAAAATCCCAAACTGTACCGCTTTAAAGAACTTATCAATAGCTTGCATTTGAATATGGTGACACTTTAAATTATTAGGATTTCATCTAACTTGTTAAAAATAATATTCATTGCTAGGGTAAGCTTAGCCTAGCATAAGTGAGTCTCGAAACATAGAACCACCTTGGAAAGCATAATTATCAATCCCAAAGAAAAGTGCAGGGCACGTTCTAGTTAGCTCTGTCAGGCTCAATATTTCACCTGCAGAACAACACTGATTTACTTATGGGCCAACATACAAAGTTTTTTTCGAATGGACGAAACCTCAAAATGTAAGTTTCGCAAGGCTGGTAAAACACCAATGAAGAAAATGCTGATTTATTAAATGATATAACAAGAGAGATAAGATGGGTAAAGATTGAAAAGAATACACAACAAACAGTTTGATTTTAGTTCTGTAGAAGCCCTGCCTTGAAAACTCGTTCTTAGATTCATTGGAATTTAATGATATTACACTTTAAGATGTAAGTTTTCATTTTATTTTATAATCTGTAGTTCTTTCATGGTCTGTCGACAAGTATAAATTCCAAAATGGCCTTCGTCGCACTACCGAGTTAAAGGCACGATTTATCCACCCCGCTTTTGAAGTTGTCAAGGACGAGTGTGGTATCTTCAATAAAAGATTCTTTTAAATAGTAAGATTTTTAGTGGAATTAATATTTTGACTTTGGTTTATGGTAACACCAGGACGTTAAATCGCTATTAAATGGCGTTCTATTGTTCTTTTCAATAACACGAGAAGTTTGACCGGTCAAATTAATCTAAATGCGTGGCCCGTATCAAGCTAAAAACCTACAATAAAGCGTGATTCTTAGAGATTTAGATAGAATCACTTAAAGTGCGATCGGAAAATTTCATTTACAGCTACACACAGATTTAAGACCATACCATCTGTATTGAGCACGCACGATCAGCGCCGATGCCTATATCACTTCGCTATTCATGCAGTTGCCTTAATAGCGTCCCTTAGCGAAAATAATCACTGACATTTTATGCAGTCTCCTTTTGTTTTGTTTTTGTTTTTTGTGTTCACTGATTAGCACATCGCTTTTATTAGAACGCAGTTCTTTGATTATGGCCACGCTTCCGTTCCAAGGCTAAAATTCTTTATGGTACCTCCATTTGTTGCATGCCGAAAGTAATGTTCGGACGCCTTTTTTTAACAATTGAAACTCTTTCTGCTTCGATTTATTCCCTGATGAGATTAATGTTCAAGAATCATTAAAGATCTTCAGAATGCTACAAAGCAAACAAAATGGTCGTCAGGTTTGAATAAAGCTTGGATTTAACGCAAATTTTTAACGGTTTGAGCGTCTATTTTTAATACTGCACTCAAAACATAGGCAGAAAAGCATTCAGTCTCAAAACATATTTCAATTATCCAATTTCTCTCTAAAAATATTTGTCCATCTTGATCGATGTTTACGCCGAATTTTAGGCACGCTTCAAGACTCTGTTACAGAGATACAACAGATCCAAACAATAGTTTATTTTTCCCTTAAACTTACGCTTGATTAAACATGACGCGCTCTCAGAACATAACAAAGTTGCGTGGACAGCCTTCAGAGCGGGCAAAAGAACGTTTATGGTTTAAATAAAAAAAGTTCTTTGTCTCGCTGAGCTCCTAAATTTAGGGTTTGAATCTTACGGCACGTTTTCCACAATAGTGATTTAAACTGTCGAGGCTGGACATCGAAGGAGGAACTGAAACAAACATATTTCAGTAAAGCATAGCTACAAAACAAGAAAAAATTTGAGCCCGTGTGAAATAGCCACAAACGGAAACTTTCGTTTTTGTTGTGTCTATCATTGTGCTTATGGTAGAAGAACTTATTCATTTCAAGAAGAACTGGCGTGAGATAGGCGTGTTCGGAAGCACGAAAACTCAGCGCAGTATCGCGGGTGTGTAAGTCTTTTTGTGACTTTCACTGAGTACGAACCGCCATGGTGCCTATAATTAGACCTTTATTGTCCCTGCGCCTATCAAGCTCTTAAAAAGTGGGAATCAGATCGGAGGCAAAGCCTAGTCATTTGATGTTATTCTAGCTATTGTGCCTAATGATGAAATCACAGCCTCTTTAAAGTCAGTTTCAGTGGCGTGCGACTTCGCCGGCTCATTCTCGACTTGGCGTCGCTCACCCCTCAATTTCGCAACTTCGTCGCTTGCAGAAATCGACTTTCCGGGCATGCTATTAAGATATAAACGGTGACTCAAACTTGTGGGACTGGGAACAGTGGATAAAATCTTTGTGTAACAAGCCAAATGAAAACTATCGAGCGTTATGTTCCTGTTATTATTACGTGTTATTATTACGTTCTTCATCGATGTTGAGCAAGCAAGTGGTTTATAACTTTTGTGTCTAAACGGTTGCTAAAATTCTATCCTGCGAAGAAAGCGTTTCCGTAGGTTTTCTTTACGTTCACGGCATTTTTCGCTTTTTTTGTTTCGTGTGCACCTTCCCTGCATGCGCCTCTGTGGTTCTCGGAAAGGAAACGACTGCTATGCAAGCTACTAAAATCTTAAATGTGACTACACGTGTAGTCCACAGAATTGATTTGCGTTCGTGTAAATATCGCTCGAGGGCCTCAGATGATGGGACCATCTCACGCTGGAGAGAAACACCTTCGGCTTCGTAGGTGATCTGATGACTTCGTGAAATTCGCGCCAAAATCAAGTGAGATGGATGGAAAGGCCTGGGTACTAGGCTGATAATCTCACCTTACAACTGCGGTGGAACTCAGTAAGTTCAAACACTGAAAGATAGGAAAAGTTTAGTCGTATCAGCCTACGATCACGCCGAATTGTCGGAGAGTTCTCTCAACATGTTCTCTTACGTAGGTCGCTCGCTTCCGCGTTTGTCGGGAATGACTTACCATGCGAAACGACAATACAGCTTGTTCGCAGGAGGGTCGTATTAATGTGTTGGTCATATTAAATTGGAGATTGAACTAACTGGTTAAATTGTGAATAAATTTGAAGGAATAAATTATAAAATTATAAATTATAAATAAATTATAAATTATAAATTAAATTATGATAGCTTACACGAATGATTTTAAAGGAGGAGCAGGGAAAGAAACAATCGAGGGAGCTAGTAAGCAAAAATAAGGATGGAAAATGACTTTGCATTTATTTCAAGCCATTTATTTCGAGTGATCACGTTTACGGGTTAAACCTCTTACTGAGGAAAATTTGTCAGAAAGATAAGAGTTGGGACTCCAAAAAGAGATCCCTTGATCGCATTAACGAGGTGCTTAGATTGACGAGGTTTTTAGATTAAGCAACTGAACTTGCGTTAAAGCCACAAAAACTGCACGAAATAATTAGATGGTAGCCTGTTTCAGTCTCCGAGACGTGGGAAAAGGGAGCCGAGAAAACGAGTGGGAAAAATGCGTTGGGGCTGCCGCCCTCTTTTTTCCTCTTTTTTTTAAAGGAAAAACAGCCAAGCCTTAAGGTACTTGAGGCGTCTTATTTTCGCAGTACCTTTCTAAATTTGCACCGTTCCTGCTATCTGGGAGCCTGGAACAGGCTAACGAGACTAACAAAGTGGTAGTATCAATGGCGTGGCGCGGTTACACAGTACTCTAATGTCTTCAATTTTCGCAGTGATTTATTAATTTTTATGTCCAGTTTTTGAGCGTCGTTTATAAAGTTTGATAAAAACCCGAAATTTAATCCGATGTATTTTCCTATGCCTGGAGGCATTGCTCTTTTATCAAAATCTGAAAATGACTTATCAAGTATTTCGTAAACTTGACTGTCCAAGTCTTAAATGATTTTAGCGAGTTCTAAATGCCAGAAATGTGGGGTAATAACAAATCAGCGAAGATTAGAAATTTGAATAATAGCTGCTTTACCACTGTCATGCCAGCTGATAATTCATAAAACAGAGAAGTTGAGTTCAACTTGAGTTGAAACTTGAGTTTATGTCATATTCTTCGTGACCAGCATCAAACATTTCCAATTTTTAACGTTTTTTGGCAATGTCAAATTTTCGGTAAAATTCAAGATGGCGCCCAAGATGGCGGCCATCTTAGATGACGTCACAGGCCCCCCAGCAGCGCGGCAACCCATAATATGCATCACATCTTGTAGAGCACATCACAGGCTTTCTACTAAAGGTGAAATCTTTTCGAAATATTGCAGCATAGCGAAAACCCAAGAGGGGTTCCATCGCCCCCCACCGCCTTGTACGACGGTGGGGGTGTGACTTTGCTTGTACGTCCGATGGTTAAAAGATCGCGTCTGTGGGCTGGCATGTGTGAATTTTGATCCATTTACCTTTTCTGTTTTCAGGTGTCCGTTGACTACGATTAGTCCCTCCTTCCGTCTGAGAGAAAGTCCACGGGAGTCCACAATTACTCATTTTTATTTAAAGGGGTTTGAACAGATAACCTGAACTGACACATCAAAGTAAAAACGCAAGTGTTTACTGTTTAATGACCAGTGATTGTAAAGGAAGGCAAGGAATACCTTTCAATGTTAGAAAAAGCCGCGGTGTCGTAGAATTTTTATTTTTCTAGTGTAAATCTATTACGGCTTGTCTAAACCGTTTTATTTCTACAATCGTTACTTTTCACTTTTCATTAATCTTGCCATTTCTGACGCTATCAGCTTTTTTTCCTTCGACGTCTGAGGACAGTGATATGTGGACTCAAACATTTCTGACGTTACCAACTTTCAGGCAAACACTTTGACAAGCAACGGATTCAATAAGAATAGATCTTTGAAAACAAGCCCTTTTTTGTAAATTTTGAATAACTCTGTCGGAGTTACACAAAAAGAACCATTAACGGTTTCTTGCCAAACCGAAAGGAAATTTTGCTATTCACTCAGTACTCTTTCCAGGTAAAATTCCACTTTCCGGTTAGCCAGACACCCGGCTAACAAACGAAAAAACAAGAAAAGAAAGAGGCGAAAACTGAAGGATCGATTTAGTTTGCCCCCCACCCAAAAAAAATACAAAAACAAAACAAAACAAAACAAAAATTAAAAACAAAAATTGAAATCCATCAAATATACCATCTGCCAACTTGGATTCGCCGCCTTATGCATAGTCACAAACCCAAATTTCAGAAAAAAAAATTTCTTTGTGGACAATTTTAGGCGGGACAGTAAACGCCGGGAAAAATTCCAGGGGCACCCAAAGAAAAAATAGGAAAATTATGTAAATGTCGTATACTGTTTCCTCAGATTGTTTCAGGGCGTTTAAAAGGGATATTTGTGTAAGATAACTTTGTTGATCTGTTCGGATTCTTTACCTGAAAATTTCGGTCACAGAAAATTTTAGGGAACAGAATCTTATTTCCCGAATTCCTTGTGGCTGTTGGCTTTTCTTTCCTCAAATGTTAGCTGACCTTATTTCGCACTCTAAACAACATATTTATCCCTCCGAAAAGAATTACAAAGTAATTAATTTTTTCATGTTACAAAAGTTTGAAGTTTGAGGTGAAATTTCGCCAAAGAAAAACTTTCAGTTTTTCATCACTTACAATTAAATCTAAATTTCTGAGGCGGTTAATGCCTTCGGAACAGATATTCCCACGAAACGATCAGTTGGGTGCCCATGAAAATTGCCCCAAACTCGAGTGCAAAGACGACGTTAACGAGTTTTTACCGGGACTGACGGAGCAGCTTATCCAGCTCCGACTATTTTTTATGGTTACGAGAAGACACGCTTTTCAAAGCAGAGACGTTTATGCGCGACTTTCTCGATTTTCTTTGTGAATTTTAATTCAAACTTCAGTTTGAAACTTTGTAAGACTTGTTCAAAGCTGCCCATTACACTGTTGCAACTAGCAACGTTTTTGATTAGTTTTTGATATCTTGATAACTGTTTCCTGGCTTTCTTTTCAACTGACCAATCAGAACCAAGAACTATGAGAGGAAGAGTCGCTAGCGCATGCGCGAAACTTGACAACTTTACCTCCCACATTTCTTTCATTTTAACTAGCCAGAGTAAAGGAAAGCCGCGAATAGTTGCCAAAAAGATGTCAAAAAATTGTAGAAAACGAATCTCTAAAAATTTTTCAAACAAACAAGATGGTTAGTTTTTCTAAAGAAACTGTAATGCTACGTCGTTGGGGAAGTGAAAAACAAAAATTTGGATATATCAACTGGGTTGATAAGGTAAATTGGCCACCGTAGAGAAATTGAAAGCTAACCTTCGAGCGTTAGCCCTTCGTCAGACGCCAAACGTCGCGTTCTGTACAACGGAACGCGTATAACTAATTAAAAGCTAATTACAATTATAGTTGACTGGCTGAATGACTGACTGACCAATCGGCCGCACGACCAGACAACCAACCCGACCCGACCGACGGCTGGTTGGTTGGCCGAATGACAGACTGACTGAGTAACTGACCGACTATTAAGTGACTGACTGACAGACTGACTGACTGACTGACGGACTGACTGGGTAACTGCCCAGCTGCGTGCACTAACAGACAGACACATTGACACGCTGACTGATTGACTGACTGACTGACTGACTGACTGACTGACTAAAAAATGAACGAGTAACTGTTTGCCTGACAGAATGACGGACTGCCTGACTGTCTGTCTGACTGTCCGTCTTTTAAGCAAAAGCCGGCGAGGTGATAAAAGCCAGTGAATTATGGTATAAGTTATTTGCAAATTACTAAAATTAAAGGTCAGCCACAATTCGCACAACATGCACGCGACGTGTTTTGCTTTTATGGCTTTTTGCGTGCGAGATGGTTACCATGATATCACCGGGCTGATAGTTGGGTAGAATGCGTCCGGTTGTGGCTGATGAGGCCCTCCAGAGGTCAAACGCGTAAAGCTAGGTTACCTGACCGGTCCTTCAGGACCTTGCAGTTTGAAACAGTTCAAACAAGAGAGGATAACGTGGTAAGGGAGTTAATCCCCATGTAAGTTGTATCCCCATCATAATCCCTTTGAAGTTATTTTTAGTAACAAAATGGCGGGAAATTCAAATTTCAAAACGTTATATCCGTGGTAAGCATTTATAAAAAGGTGTTTTTTGAGTCTGCATTTAAAAATGTCAACTGATGCTGAATCTTTGACAGACTGGGATAGGGTATTCTACTGCGATGCTGCAGCAACAGCAAAAGAACGCCCACCATAAGATTTAAGAGGATAAACCTATTAAAATTTATTTTCAGTTTTGAGATCCTTGTAACAAGATTCAGAAACCGTCAGAAGATATCCCATAATACTAAAGCAGAATTTGGTGCCAACTTTTTTAACGTCATTTTTCCGGCGGAAATGGCAAAATTGGAAAAATTAATTTTAGAATGATGAGTTCAATGTTGCTGCGAAATTTCAGGATAATTGCTTTAAAGCTCGATAAGTTGTCTGAAATTTGAATTTACCGCCATTTTGTTAGTGGATTACAATGGGGATAAGGCCTATATGGAAGAGTAGCTCTCTTACCCTTTATTCTCTCTTGGTTCAAACGTTAACAAGCGCGAAGTTCTGAAAACGATGCATAACATGTCCCGGCAAACCGAATTTCACGCCGGCAAAACTTGTGCACGACAGTTACTTCATTTTGAACAGATACTCAACTTAAAAAGCTTACGTTTTCAGAAACGGCGTTAAGTTTTGTAGTTAAAGTAAAACTTTTGACGTTTGTCTGCATTTTCCTTATTAAAACTGTGGTGGGAACTGCGCACGCGTCGTGCGGTTGACCGCTGTGAAGATGAGGCCAATCCCAACACGAAAGGTTCGGAGTCACGTCGGGCAGACTTGGTCAGCGGCTGATGATGACGCAGTGGCAGTCCTTGACTTGCGAAATTCCCTTTTCGTCTAAGCTAGTATGGCCTCGTTCTGCTCAAAGCAGGTGGCCCTCTTCTTGGTAAGACTGCGGCAGGTGGCTTTCTCTTATCTAAGCCTCTCTGAACTAAGGGTGTTTCACTAAAGAACGGTAAGCGTAAGGGCCGATGTAGACAGAACAACTTTGACGCAGGTGACATGCTTACGACATGCACGCGAACAGGCTTACGACACAATCATTGCGTCCAATTCAAGCCTACAACTCAGTTGCTTGCGCACCTTGTTTACGACGCAAAAAATGTGGTAGGATTTTGAAACAGTCATAGCCACAGATAAAATTTAGACGGCACAACTTTGTCGTTTGCGATACGATAAAGAATAGCCTACGACACTAGTTGTTTCCTGTTAAACAAAGTTGCAAATTTTTCACGATTGTCGCGTACAACATAAAAAATGGTGAATTATAAAACATGTTTGAAACCTTACGTCAATCGTAGTCAGAGGAAATGATGTGACGAGAGCTGTTTTACGATTTTTTTCTACTATGAGAGCAGCGTGCGTTACAAAACAAGCAAAAGTCGCATACGACAGTACTAAGCAAAAGTTGTATCGTCTAAAGGGGCCCTAAGGGCCGATTTACACGGTACGATTTTTGGTTACGACTGTGGTATGCGACTTTTGTAGCGCGCGCTGCTCGCGTCAAGCAAAGATTGTCTACAACTCGTCATTCTAGCATCGTGATTGTAGCTACGACTGTCGTAGGGTTTTAAAACATGTTTCAAAATCCTACGACATTTTTTGTGTTGTGTGCGACTGTCGTGAAGATGTTGTACGCAGATTTAGACGACACGATTCGTGCTGTGGACATGACGTGAGCAAGTCGCGTACTACAGTCGTACGGAAAAATTATACCGTCTAAATCGACCCTAACGGGCTTTTTTAAGCATGGGCACAGACATAAGGAGATCGAAACGACTGTTTCTTCTTCTCATTGATGTTGCAACCGCGAATCAGTTCAATCCTAACCATCTGTAGCCAGACACCCTTGCTTATACTTTCAAAGAAATGTCAGAGGAATTTTAAAACAAAAGCCCTACGATTGTTTTTGGATTTCATTCAAATTCAGTTCGTCTTTAAGCTCTTTAAAGGCCATGCCCGGCGAGAGGTGAAATTTTTAAACCCCTTAGATAGACTATAATTTCCTGTTTTCATTTTCTCTTGCTGTTGTACAACTGTTTGCTGAGCTTCATAAGGGGAAAAAAACTTTCGTTTTGAGGATGCACTTTTTCTTCCCTTAATGCTAAAGCGATTAATCTGGGAGCGCAATATGGCACTGATTCTAGTATTCCAAAGTGCTAAGATTAATAATATGTACATCCTGGTTTCAGTAGGTAATAATGCGAAATAAACGTTATTCTTTTTCATCCATTGACAACCTATCATTTAAAAGTTGTCGTTTTCACAATATGAAACTTCATCATTTTAAAAAGGATATGTACATCAGTCACAACTCAACAAAGTATAAACCAACTTCAAATATTTCGCTACACATGTCAGACACGCCATTTAGATTTTTGCAAGCTACAATAAGTGACACAGTTCATTAGAACAACTTTCCATCTTACCGGCTCCTGATGAATGTTGGGCAGTGCTGTGAAGGCGTGTGAGGGAGGAAATCGCGATTTTGCGAACGGTGTTCTTACAAACTGACGCTGATTGTAGGTCTCCTCGCCACTGTTACCATCAATCTCTTTTTTTTCTCTTTTCAGGAGCACCCAACGAGAAAATTTTAGCAAAATACTTGAAATAATATTTTCTGTTTTATTAGATTGTTTCCGAGCTTTTTAAAGGCATAAGCTAATGCAGATTGATCTGTTCAGCGCCTTTTAGCTGAAAATTTAGGTGGCAGACAATTTTAGGAAACAGAATCCTATTCGCCGAATTTCTGAGCTGCTGATGGCATTCCGAAAATGCTACCTGACCTTATTTTCCACTATAAACGGCATATTTGTCCCTCCGAAAGCAATAGGAACTTATAAGTCCTCTTGTTACGAAAGTCGGACGTGAAGTCTCGCCAAAGAAATCTCTAGCTTTCACTGCAATTCGATCCGAAAATCTCAGGTGATTTTAGGCCTACCTAACAGATATTCTCCGAAATGAACCGTTGGGTGCCTCTGTTTTTTCTTTACTCATTATCTTTGGTTTTTTGCCTTTAGTGTGGCAAAATAAATAAATAGGGAAAATAGAAATACTTCTACAAAAATCAAAATGCGATAGTTCTCAGTCCAGACTGGTACTCAGGCTTTCTCTTCCAGCTCACTTGACGCGATGTGTCATGACGTCACCGAATGAGACACGAATATTTCGCGCCAAGCCTAGTGAGTGGGTACTAGGTACTAGACTGTCCTAGTTCATGTTTGGTGAAATATAAATCTCACTAATATAGAACTAACAAAGGTTTTTTTTAGAGCACTATTGACCTCAGTAGGTGAGTAGTATTCACCTGAGTCAATCTTCAACTTGCAAATGACTTAAAAACCGTAATGTTATCCCTGGTGCGACGAAATTAAAATAAGTGAGACTTTGGGTCGGAGCATGAGAGAGGAACTAGTCGTAGGGACTCGTCCAAGCAAACATAATAAGTCGTACACACCTTGCCGAATAACTGTTATAACAATGTAACGTGGTCTGCTCTTCCACGCACTGGCAAAGGACCAGCAATGCCAAGAGAAGAGCAGAACAGAAACCGAGTATCAAGGAAGAGAAGGTTGGATAATTCTTCAATTGCAACAAGCTGTGATGGAGCTAACAACAACAACAACAACAACAACAACAACAATAACAACAACAACAACAACAACAACAACAACCGTGAGTTGGACTCCCAAGGGGCAGATGTGACAAATCGTTTCGTGCAGAATTCTAAAACAGCATGTGTGATATTGATTTCTTTTTCAACAAAAAGGTTTTCAGAGCACTTTGGTTGAGCAGCTGGCGAGTGACCCGAATTTGCTGCATTATTTCTGAAAAGCGTATTGTCAGGAATACGGCAAAATCTGGTCAGGAGCTTCGTTTTCGACTGTTTTATGGGTGCTCACGACGGTTTTACGAAATGAGACAAAAAGAGCAAATAATTGAACGAAACCTGGAAAACAACGTGGTTGCCATAATTTTTACCGGCAAGGCGTGCTCTCGCTTCACCATATAATGTTGGCAAAACCGTTTCTTATCGCTTTGACTCTGATACATAAGTTACAAGACATATTTACCTTCGTTCTAGTAAGTGCGATTCTTTGTTGCTTTAATCCTTTTCGTAGTAATTATGGCTAAATGCGTGTACATATTATTTTGGTAACAATTTTAATCACCGTTTGCTATAAAGGTTGCGTGGAGCCGATTTATATGAAACTTGGTCCCTGAAATCTTTGAGGTTCCAGCGCCTGTTCAGAGTAATATGATTGAAAAACTTCTTTTCATTTTCCCGATAATACGCATTTTCTTTGGAAACCACGTTCAAGAAAATTGCTGAAAATTTTCGTATAATCGTATCGATCTCAATAAAAGTACGCTTTTGATAAACTTCAAGCATTCCTTTTTCAGCGTCTAAAATATCTCAGCAATCGAATGCTGCTGAGCAACTAAAAATTTGATTTCAAAACAGTTGCCCCTCACGCAAATAAATAGTATCGGGCCACCTTAAATCTGCTAACATTTTATTTGTTCCTGACTGTACGAATTCGAAAGCCGAGAACGCTTTTAACAATGTTTAACAAAGTTAAGGACGGTGCCTCCTTGGCTAATAGAGCTGTATTTTTGCAAAGGTTATGACTATGGGGAAAAAGTAGGTCTTAGCAAGGGTTATTGGAATCCAAAAAGCAAAATGTGGGTAATCACGCATTTTTCAGAGATAATTAAGCAACCATACTTCTAAAAAAGCGTTTTAATACAAAGAATGTATGACAATTTCTTTCCAAATTTACGCTCAATTATCTCTGAAAAATGCGTGGCTACCCCCAATTTTCATTTTTGGATTCTGATTGCCCTTGCTAAGATCTGCTTTTTCCACATAGACATAAACCGCGCAAAAATATTGTTGTGTTAGTGGGAAATTCCTTAAGAAACCTGAATTCCCCAGATGCGCTAAACGTGTGCGCAGTAACAAAAGGAGAGACCGTCCTTAAAACACGTCGAATCTTACTGGCCCCTAGTGTGTTGAGCATTTCCAAATGTTAAGAATCTAGCAGAGTTGAAATTCTTGCCTCTCGTTTGATCCAACTTTGATGCGCTCTTTACCTCTTAAACGTTTTATGGGAATCAAAGAAAACTTTTAGTAACATGGCACACTAAATTTTCCGAATAAGCCCTCTGTTCAAAAGCTTTTTGACGGCGTAAATTTAGGTTTATTCACAAAGAGGAGAGATGGTATGCGATTTACATTATCTGATCTACAAACTACTCTTTTCCTATAAATACAAGTAAAAAGGCTTAAACACTTAATTTGTACTTACTAGGTTAGGAAAATAATTTTAGGCACTCTTCAATTAATTCATTTTAGGGATAATCAATATATTTTCTGCAAATCTGATTCTAGAAAAGTCCACGTCAGAAAGATTTCACCTCGTATAATGAGGTTTTTGATTGGTGAATTTATACAATTGATGCTAAATAAATTAGAATTGACATCGCTTTCCATTATTGCGCCTTTCAGTAACACGCATCCTCTCAACTTCAAACCCAACTGACGATTTCGTTTTGTACTACCGTCAATCTGAACGGACGGACCATTAGAAAAGTTGGGGGGGGGGGGAGGAATTTTTGAACTGCGAGAATTTTTTACGTTAGCATTTCCCTTGCAGTGATATCTTTTCCGTATGCGGAACTTTTTTCTGAGCTACTCGCTGTGCAGGACATTTTTTAAACTCAATTTTCCCTTGCATGAATTTTTTTTGTACTTCGCCCACCCATCCCCCCTCCCACACCATGACTTTTCTAATGGTCCATCCCTAATTACCTTGATAATCAACGAACCCTGAAAAACAAAAAGCGACATACGGTGACTCTGTTGAGCTAAAAACGCTAAAAACGCGCTACGATGACTCATGGCAGTGACAAAAGTAACCATTGAACTTCAGACTTCGCCTGTTATTGAAAAGCACAGTAATCCTTTTACAATAGTGTAGAGTCAAATTTGATAACGTTTGAGTCTGTGGATGAAATCCGAAAGTAGGACTGCCATTAAAATGAAAGCTATGAAAGCTACTGGACAGTGTTTTCTTGCGGCGATACTCATTATTGCAAGATGATTCTGACATTTGAGTCTGTGGATGAAATCTAAAGTGTAACCGTTCAAATGAAAGCTACAGAGCAGTACTTTCCTGTGGTGCTGTTTATTATGCTGTACAAGGTGGTTCTAACTTTTGAGCTTGTGGATGAAATCTTAAACTTTGGCCAATCATATAAAGACCATTAGGCAGTACGAGTGCTTTCCTGTAGTTTTGTTAATTATGTATTTTTTCATTGTGTTATTTTGTACGACAAAAAGTTGAACATTTTCTTTCATTTTGGAAGTCTGGTACTTAAATAGTAATTGAGCTATACTAAATTATAAGATAAGCTTTAGAGCTTGTCAGTCTTTAGGGAATAATCAAATACGGTTCGTATTGTTTCCGGATAAAATCTCTAACCTCTGAGCCACGGAAAACCCGTTAACAACCGGATCACTAACAATCCCACGGGCTCGCGACTTTTTACCTCGGGATGGACCGTCGCTGCTTCGGCAATCTTCGCTAAGAGTGTCAGAAAGTGACCGTATGTAGTTACATGCTATTCGGAGAATCTCAAGCTTGGTAACACGTCTTTTGTTCTGTGGAACTGGGAGACATTTCTTGAGGCTCTCCAACGCTCGGTTCAAAGAGCGCATTCGACGACGTTCGCGGTCGTTCGCGCGGAGACGCCTTATCTTTTTCAACGGCTGTCCGCGAGCGTTCCCCGTACGTGCTTCGGCGTGTGCAACGTTTACATTCCACGTGTTGTTCGTGGCGTTTCCCTTAAAACAAATCCCGTCCATTTCTTCCAAAGGGCCTGTTGTTTTACCACTTTGAGGCATACCTTTGGGCATCTCTGTGCACGAGTAACTGGCCATTTCATGAGATTGTGTCGTGCTAGCCGATGTGGGGAAATCACCGTCCTTGTACTTAACAAACGAGTTAAAAGGAAGCTCTCCAGCAGCGCCTAAATTGGGACGATTTTCAAGGTGAAAGCCCTCTTCTACAAATCCTCCACTGAAAAGCGTGTCGCCATAAAATCCACCTTCAAAGATGTCCTCCATTGTTATATACCTACGCGGTGAAATGGAACGAAAACTACGTAAATAAATGCCACGGAAGCAAACAGAACTGGGTTAAATTTTTTTGGCAAACTTGATGCAGAAAACAATTCGACAAGGGAAAATAACTAGTTATTGTCTAAACTTAAACATCAAGTCATGCAAGCGTGATTCTAATGTTTGAGTCTGTGTATGAAATCCTAAAGTGTGACCATTCAGATAAAAGCTATTGAGTCTTATTTCTGGTGGTGCTGTCCGTTTCTCCATATTCCGCGACTGTAATTTTTACAAACGTTGTCAAATTTCCAATTTTAGTGTTTAAGGTTGAGAGGAATAAATTGTGTAATCTCGATAAATAATGAACGCTTGCCTACCTACTCAGCTCAACGCGTCTTGTAAGCGTGGGTTTGCCAAATGAGTAAGATTTGTTGTTCACGTGTTGTTTTTAACTTTAGCAGCGCATGTTATACAATGAAACTCCGGAATAAGCACAAAACCAATTAGGCAAACTTTTGCATAAGTGAAGGTGGGCCGATAGTGATGGAGGGTTATCGTCTCAAGAGCTGCCAAAACAATGCAATTAAGTTGACAAGATCTTTCAACCCTTAATATCACTTTTTACATCAGCTTGCGAAGCAGCCATAGACATTCGCAAGCGTTTTTATCCATCAAATATTCAGCAACTTCTCGGTGTTTTATTGCAGTTATTGCTAAAAAAGGTTTTTGTTGTACAAAAAAAAAATTCTTCCAAAGGAAAAAAACACAAAGCCGAAGTGAGCATGCTTGTTTTATGCTAAAAGTTAATTATCTGAAAGGTTTTAAGCTTTCACTTAGGGTAGCATAAATGCGACACTTGAGGTGCATAAAATTCAACTTAACGCGACTTAAAACAAACTCCCACAACTTCTTTGGAGCTGGATCTACGTCGCACTCGCACATTTAACAGTAGTACGCATGCGCGAAACTTCAACTTTTTCCTTATATCGCTGAAAATCATCGCTGTAAAATCCTTCTTTCGCGTTAAACAAATTATTAATTTAATTTTTTGCATAAAATTCAAACCTTTTGCAATCTCTAGAGCCAAAAATATCCACATGTTCTTATCAATAGCTGGTCAAAAAACTAATTTGCATTTCGCGGAATATTTAAATTTGTAAGGCAAGATTAAAGGATAACTAGGGGTCGTGCAGCTTGCCGGGGAAGCACGCTCTTCATTTTCTTGTCAATTAAAATCAAAGCGCTAAATTAAATCTTCCAACATATTTTTGTGTGTTTTAACACATCCTCAATGGCCAACACACTTCTGCTAATGAATATCATGTCATAATTATTAATTAAAAATAACAAAACTAAACGAAACTGGCACCCTTTGAAAAGTTACTAGCGTCCTTTGTCACTTGAAAAACCTACCATATTCTGATATATTAATGACCTTATTTTCTTTTTCAAGCCGCCTTTCTGTTAAGAAGGTCTTATCTTCGATGATCTAGCTGGTCCAATATCGCATTCAGATCAAGAGGTGACCAAAAGTTTCCCGTTGGCAACGCACGGTGTGCACGGAAATTGTCCGATTACTTCGAGTTGATATTTCTAACTTTCTATCACAACATGTTTTGTGAAAAAGAGCCCTTTGTTTTGCCGTAACAAAAGGTGCATGTCTAAAATCCCAAATGGTGAATAATTGATATTTTCAAGCGCTTACAGCTTTAACATCTTCTCTTTATCTCCTTACACAAAACCAGATTGGGTGGAGGCCAGCCAATTGTCTGAGCACGTTTCTCACATCTGACGGGAAACCTTTCTGTGCGTAATAAACATTGTTGTGCAGGGAATTTAACCAACAATACCCAGCAATTAATAAGGCTCGCTAAATCTGTTCATTTCTTAGGTAACCCAGTTATAATGACACAGACTACAATATGAGCCACGTGTGTGAATCTCTAAGACTTGAGGTTGTGGTGTGTTCCTCTATGGCACTCCTATATTTAAACTGTTCCTCAAATCCTTTAACTCCCAGGAGTGGCTAGACAAAAAAAATACGAAAAACAGAATATTTCTTTTGGAAAATACTGAAAACAAACAAGACCACACCAGAGACCTACTTCACACCTTTCCTTGGAGTATAGTCACACTTTATGATCTTGTCCTCAGACACCAAAGCTAAAACCTCTTAACACTTAACAGAGGTTTGATTCTGGAAAAAAGGTTAATCCATTGATTAGGAACACACACTCTCTTCTCATACGCAGTATTCTTACTGTTTAATCCTCTTCTATTAGAAAAAACACTCAGTGATAAAGAAACTGGTAAAGCGGTATTTTCCTTCTAGTCAACGCGAGAAAAAGGTTGAAAACACGACAGAACGATTGGAGCATAGAACTAGTACGTTCCTTAAAGTATTACTGTAATTTTTTGATATAATTTAAAATTTAATCGCTGGGAATTAAAAGATAAAAACGTGATCGTTTGATGTGTGTTATTTCTCGCTATCTTGACACAACCCCCCTCAATGAGGCAATATATCAACTCATTTGCCAGCGTCAAATGCCTAATTACTCATTTGAAATCACTTTTCGCTCTGATGAAAGCCTGACAACTAAATTAAAAACGTTTCATCGCAAAACAATGACACACGCCCGCAAAATTAGTCAATTTTCAGAGATATTTATCGACACATGTGCGTTTAAGGTAAACTGGACGCAACAACACACTTTTCTATCAAAGCAGGGTATAATAACTCCAGGCAATGTTGAATGCTTCCTTAACATACTTAGATCCCAACTGATTAAAGTTTGAATAAGTGTTTGAAGCCCCGTGAGAAGTTGACGAGTGTTCGGTCAAGTGCATTACACGTGGAAGGTTAAGCAACTGAGATTTGACCCTGAAAATAGATAACACACACTTAACACTTAGCACCGTAGGTCTAGTGCATCTAATCTGTCAACCTAAGAGTGATCAACATCCAACTTCTCTCCACAGATTTATTACTTGGCCAAGTAAATAGGTCACGAGAATACTATGGCTGTAAGGGATTCTGTTTTGAAGCAACAGCAAATACCCAGAACCGAGGTCAAAATAAAGAGATGACCAAGACTAAAGAGAATTAACCCTTGCATTCTAAGAGTACAAAAGAAAATATTCACACCAATTTTCTCAAGCTAAGGTCATCACCACATGGGGGTCTCTCTGTTCAGTAGGTTTCAATGGATAAGCGTAGTCAGGACTTCTTTCAGAGACTCGTGAATTAACCCTTTCACTCCCAAACTCCTGAGTCTGTGGATGAAATCCTATGATGTGCCCATTCAAATGAAACCTCTTCAGCAGAGTACTTTTGCATGGTACTGTTTATATTTAAGTGTTTTACAAAACGAATTTGGGATTCTTCTTGAATTTTGATTTTAGGCACTCTTCGGAGTGAAAGGGTCTTAGTTAGAACTGTATTGAAGGGTATAATGACCGAGCTCCACAGGAAAGCGCTGCTTAAAGCAGTTTCATTAAAATGGTTACACCAACTCTATGGATCACCAAAAATACAAATTAGTACAATGAAGAACTCAGCAGGAAAGTACTGCGCAGTAGAGTTCATTTCCACTGTATGATTTCAGCACCTTGTGAAGAATGCACCGCAGGAAAGCGCTGCTCTATGGCGTTGATTTAAATGGTCACACTTTAGGATTTTACCCAAGTTTTCAAAAGTTAGAACAACCTTACAAGTGCAGTATGATAAACAACACCACAGGGTGTCACAATTAACGATTTCTTCCCTAGACTGAAATGCAAGAACCACCCTTCACAGCATAATAATTATTAGTACAAGAGAATAGTGATCAATAAGTTTCATGTGAAAAAGAAAGGCAATAGCAATAGTTTTTCCGTTTGATTAGTTCGCGGCCAAAAGATCAGATATAACGCTATGAATTGAGGTTATCCGTTCAACTAGAGAAGAAAAAAGATTAAAATTATTCCGTGTATGCAAGTATCCTATTATGAAAACTATGAGGTGTTTTTTTGAGTGTCGTAAAACCAAAGTTGCTATTCTAGCCAATTACAACAGCTGCAAAACCAAACAATGAACCAACGAGCTCAAAGTAAACATCTGAAGCGGGCGCCAAGCGCGGGAAACCGCGTACAACAAAGTCACTTTGTTATGGCTCTACTTCTGATTGGTTCAGAAAGTGGCGCGAGTTTTCTCACCAATCACACCAAGTAAAGCAATACTAAAAAGAAAACATGACTTTAGTCTGACACTCAATTGAAACTGCTGAATACCGCAACAAAAATCAAGCAAACAATCTTTTCCAATATAACCGATAATCTCTGCAGGAAAGACTTGAGTTAAACTAATTATTAATCAAGATTTCAGTTGCTATGAATACATTTTCCTTTTTTAAGTGCATTGTTTGTCAGAATGCCATACAAATTGCGAATTTCGCTAATCGGCTTCGAACTCTTAAAATTGAACATATGATTTATCCTTATAATATTTAATGCATTGAGAAGTAGAGAGGCAGAGAGAATTAGGATGAGTCATCAACCAGACTGTTGCAGGCCTTAACTGGTGTATTGCTAAACACCCAAGTTTATACCTGCCAACTTCTTGTGATTCATAGGCCTGACATTTTTATCCTGAGAGCGTCAAGATATTTCGTATGGGACCGATAATATCCCAAGATGTCCGACGATTTCCTAAGCCGTCCGAAGATTTCCGAAGACGTTCCGACTTATGGCCAGTAAATCGATGCTTTGATGATTAAAGATTACACGGAGCTCGTCTCGATGAGTATGACCATGTCTCCAGTGACTGTTTCCCTACTAAAACCCGAGATTTAGCGAAAGTATGATCAATATTTTCTCGCATTGGTTCGAGTTTATTTAAATACTTTACAATTTTTTCAAAATGAGTCGGTTAAGGCTGTAATGGTTCAAACTTTTTCACCAGGCGTGAGAAATGGGAACGTAGGCGTGAGTACGTAGGCGTGAGATCGCAGTTTTCGATCCGCAGGCGTGACAATCACGCCTTAGGCGTGACACTTGGCAGGTATACAAGTTAAGCAAACGTTTGGTAATCATTAACGGTAATTATGACCTTAAAGGTTTCGTCTGAAATGGTAAAGTCGTGTACCATGATTTCATTTTATTAAGCAGGGCGCCACACACAAAATGGATAAATATATATATCTTGTTAGAAGGTTTAGTGTGTAGTATCGTGGGATATTTTTACGAGTCGCGCCGTATTTTGGCGAGCCCGTAGGGCGACTCAAAATACAAGAGACGAGTACAAATATTCCACAATACTACACACTCAACCGTCTAATAAGGGATTTATTATTCAACTTAGCTACAAAATGGAAAAGTGGTTTATAAACTGTCTGAGTTGCGTGACAAACTAACGTGACTTCTGAGCAGAGAGTGAGCGCGCCAGCGGGGTCAGGTTTCGCGCGCTTGACGTGAGGTTGATTGGTCAAAAACGAAAACTTGTCAAACCTGTCAATCGAGTGAAGCGTCGGGATTTTATTTCAAACTTGCAAGGAAAACAAAGATGGAACAAGGCAAAACTGAATTATTTTCGGGTTTACAGTTAGATGAACAACAATGTTCTTGGTCACCGAGTAAAACTACGAAAAGAAAGAACTCGACAGAACAAACAGAACTCGAAAGTCAAGTCAAACAAAGTTAAACAGCACTTCAAGCTCAGTCATCTTCGTCCGAACCACTAACCACGGGTCGTTTTGGAAAAGATAGCGGTGGAGATTTCTGACCGACAACAACTGTGCATTTGTTGAAGACAGCTCCTGAGGAAAGATGGGTTCCGTTTCCTGACTTTGACAAACAAATGACATAAAAGATTGTTAAGTTCCTCGGCGGGAATTTCTTCAATGGCTCTTGTTTCTTTAACGGACTTGAGGTCAGTTTTTGTCTTTTCTGTTGTATTTTAATACGTTTCGATTTTCTTCAATAAATAAAGAAATTTCACTGTCGTCTAGGTCATTGCTTGTCTCTAGGATCTCGTTTTCGTTAAAAACCTCAAAATTTGGTAAGCATTCATTGTTTTCTTCCGGAAAACGACCGTTTCGGCCCTTTTTTATCGTTTTTATCGTTTCGGCCCTTTTTTTATCGTAAGCCTAATGCCTGACGTGGCATTTGTAGAAAACCTGTTTAAAACTGGTCTTCTGGAGTACAAATACCGTGGGATAATTGTACTCGTTTTGGGAGTTATTTGTACTCTACTGAATGCAGTTGAGTAATAACACGCGCATATTATCACTTTTCATGACTATGGCGTACCCCACCCTTCCCCCCTAATACGCACCCACGTAACCCGGATTTAGCCAAGCCGCGAGCAGCTTGCCTGGATACTCGGTGGGTACTCAATAGACTTTCATACGGGCGGTGTCCGCGGTTCAAACCGTTACCCTTTCACTTACTAATTTTTAAAGAATTAGGCCCCTTCTACATACCGGAACAGCATTTGCACTCCTCTCTTATACCTCAAAGACAAGCTAAAACAGTTCAGTTCTCATTTTAACGCATTTAAGTACATCCGATCCGTTTTGTCACGGACTTCACTGGCTCCAAAGCTCCAGGATTTTGTATATCCTCGCGTTACGACTTTTGCCAAAATTTTGCATCACTTTTTAGTACTTAGATACATTTACATTTCTGATCCTTTTACGTTGTTGTTTATCTCAGTGATCCTTTAAAATACTATTTTAACGATTTTCCTTATCCTTTGGTATATTGCGAGTATAAGTCACACCCCGTTAGAACGACTATAGATGGACTGAAAAATTAAGTTGTAACAACGGTGAAGTATCAAATTATGACAGCCTTCAAAAAGGAAACAAGAGCAAAAACTGAGGATCATTCCACGTTTCTGGGAAACCCTCACCTACCCCTCCCCTAACCGAAGATTTTTTACTTATTATCACTTAGAGCAAAATATTGGGTTAAGGGAGAGGTAAGTGGGGAGTTTCAAGAGCAAAAACTGAAAACAACAGAGAAAGGAAGCATCAATAGGAAGGCGTAATTACAATGAAACAGGCTGGTTACCAAATACAGTCTAAAAGATACGTAATTTTGACCTTTTTTCAGTTTTTGGTTTCTTTTGTCACTTAAACCATCTAGCATTTCGAGTGACCGTATTTAGGACGATGCCTCTCAATACAAAGGTATTTCTGTACATTTTATAACTATTAAAAGCGCGGGAAAAGCAGATCTTAGGGAGGGCTATGGAACCCAAAAAGACTGACTTGTAGGTAACCTCATATTTTTTCAGAGATGATTAAGCAACTATAATTCTAAAAAGCCTTTGGAATACATAGCAGTTTGTGGCATTTTCTTTCCAAATTTAAGCTCAATTATCTTCGTGGTAACCCCCGAGTTTCTTTTTTGGTTCCAGAAGCCCTTCTCTCACTAAGATCTGTTTTTCCCGCATAGCTCAAACAGGAAGTTGCTATTTAATAGGGCCTTGGCCTGGCCACTGACAGCAGTTGCCAATCAATCTCGGTAGAGTGCAGATCCCTGATATCTGTCGTCTTCCATGTCGCTGGCAGGAAACGACATCACGGACATTGACATCTGAGGCAGGAGACCCACTCGCACAAAGAACAAAGAATTCATACTCGGTACATGAAGGTTTTCTTTCACCGCCGGTAAAACATGTTCTAGGAACTTGAGCCTAGTGCTAGCAGGCTAAAAACTGAACTAAACTCTAAGCAGGCAATAGCTCCGTCAGGAACTCTGTGGAGTGTTTTGAAGTCCATCTTTTAATCATGTACTAGCTTCAAACTCTAATTTTGATTTTTGAAGCTTCATTAAACCAGCAATACTTCTCATTTTACTAAATTTTACGAGTGCCCTTTCTCTCTCCCTTTTTTCTAAAAGATTCCCATTGCAACAAAAATGATCACAAGCGACCCTCCGTTGTTATTATCACCTTATTCTCGAGGAAAATTCAGTTGAAAATTTCTTGACAACTTCAATTCGCGATACAGGAGGAGCAACCTCGTCCCCAGGGCCTTCTCCTCGTTCAAAATGGTGGTCGGAGAAACCCCTGGCCAAGGCTGTTGAAATACTCCACGAATCGGGGAGTATTTTGTCACGTGACACATGACGAAATGGGTTTTTCCGAGGTTGTATCCAGAGTCTGGCGGTCCTGTTTGTTTTCTGCAATCGGAAACCGTTATTCAAACAAAACGAAGACATTTCATCGTGTTTGCGTGATGAAATTCTGACGAACTCTCCGACTGCCATTTTGAACGAGGAGAAGGCCCTGGGGACGAGGTTGCAGGAGGGGCAATTTTTACTAGATTTTTGCCAAGTTGTAGAAGTTGTTTCCAAATTTCTTCCTGGAAATAAGCAATTTCCTTTTATGTGCGAAATTTAAATTTTCTTTAGGAAGGTTTCTATAGAGGATCCACGATCTTCGATCCACGAACAGTTGCCAGTCTCCTCCCCGGTTTCCTCCCGGTCCCTCCCCCGTGGGGATTTGTTTCAGCCGGCTGCGCAGCGGCGCAGAAGCCTGGTAATGATCCTTGATTAAGATGGCGGACCAAGAAAGAGTTCTTCCGATGTTTGTGGTGGATGCTTTTACAAATAAGCCTTTCGGAGGAAATCCAGCCGCAGTTTGCCTTGTCGGAACTAACGTGAGTTTTTTTCTTGTAAAATGTATTTCTTTTAGGTCCTGTGTTGTGAAACTTGGGATTCGATTGTCTGTCGGACAGTTTAGATTGCCCATGCAACTAGAGCTGACGAGGACTCTATCAACTCTTTAAGGACGCTTAAGAGTCAGTGAGAGTGGGTTAGATTTAGAAGCCAAACTATATAGAGAGACAAATTTTTATAGGTAATAGGTGGCAACGTTTATATGAGGCAAATGCGTGAAATGTGCGAAGGCTTTAGATGATGACCCTAACGTTTTGAAAGATTACCAAAGATGAAACGAAGATTTTCGAAGATAATTCCCGACTACATGGGCAGTACAATTTGTTGAGCCAGAAGCATGGTGTTGACGATTGTATAATTTAGTAAATGTAACAAGGCTAGGTCTTCAAACATTAAGTCCAAAACTCATTTACTTAAGGTATCATGGTACCCCAAAATTGACCATGTTTTCGAAAAATACACTTCTGTCATTTTCAGATAGATATTATTCAAACCTCTCTTTTACAAAAAGTTTCAGAAAAAAAGATTGTTTCTACGCAAAGTTATGGACGAAAAAAGATTTGTGGCATTAATTTTCTCTAATCATGTGTTGACAGTCATCTGTCAACGACGCTGAAAATAGCATGTGACATAACAGGGCCCCGATGTTTTGACACGCGATCGACTGCGTAGCAGTTCCCGCTTATTTCGAGTGTGTCTACAAAGTGGCTTCGATCATATCTGTGAAAGAGAGAGAGAGAGAAACGATCGAGCGTTGAGGAATTACTCTCGCTTCCTGACTCCTCACTTGTCAGTGTGATAAGCTTCGACTGCCAGCTCGCTTTTCGTAACGCGAACGGCGAAAAACAATCCATCCATTCAAATTCCACAACATTTCTACAAAGCCAGATGTATCAAAGAATCAACTTAGCGCAAAAGACCGCATGTCCAGGAAAGTACGGAATTTGTCTCCAGTAATAAAGAAGTTTATTTTTTTCCCAATTGCTTGCATTTCTGGCAGGATGTTCTCTCTTAGATCTTGAACCGAACACGCGGCGGCTTCTTCGCAGATTTCAATGTGCTTTCCTTTCGCCTTTCCTTTCGTCTTTCAGGTCCCGGCAGCTTGGGTAGTCTTACCCAGCTCAAATGATGATGCCTTCGGCATTTTACAGCCGACGTGATGTTATGACTTTAAAATTTCCGTTTATTGCGTTTGAAGACCCTTTGAACGGCACTCGTACTCAACGAAAGTCGCTTTCCAACATAAAAACACGCAGAATTTGACACCATTCTTGTCGACATGTGTGTGCTATTGTTGTAAGGCGGTAAGTTGAGCCTCCCCTCTGTCAACCGCAGGTAATTATCCTGACACGTAGGTGTTTTAATCTCCTCAGACCGGAAAAAGTTTCCAAATCATATTTTGGCTTTTTTCTCGAAACTAATTTTTCAAGAAATTGGGCGCACATTTTAAGTTCGCGTTCAGCGAGTTTTCAACCATTTTAGCTCAAATTTGGCGACAATGTTGCCACATAATTTGACACCAAAACCGTGTCTCCGAATTTTATTTTTTGCTTTCATTCAAAAGTTATGAGCCGTAAAAGAAAGAGGAGAGGTGTTTCTTCGAACTTCAAAGTTTAACTGAGTGCATAAAATAAACCAGGCCAGATACAAAAATTCCGAGACACGGTTTTTGAGACAAAGGTGTGAAGAATTCGGTGCGATGTTCGTCTTTCTCTCCAGATCATTCTCGACTGGAGCGGAACCGATTTTGTCAACGATGTACTTTTTAAAAACGTAGTCTCTATTTTCGACACAGTTGTCTTTTTTCTTTATCTAAATACGTTTTCGTAATCTTCAATTATTAAGCTTTCAGAAAATATATAGTTTGTCAGGGTCCTTGTAAAACGCCTGACGCTCAAACGGTGAAAACGCAATGTTGTCATTTGGGGTACCCTGATACCTTAAATGTACCTATAAATTTTAACTCCCAGGTTGGGGGAGAGGGAGGGGGGGGGGGGGGAGGGGGCAAACCCGGGGGAAATTTGACATTTTCAAGGAAGCCAGAGTCAAATTCCCTACTCCTGGACAGGTAAATGTGAAAATTCCTAGGGAAACTGTTTCTGTGACAATCAAGTGTTAAATGGGCATCGAGTATCTAGAGGTCGAAATCCCTAACCAGTGGACAACCCGTTTATCAGTTTCCTAGAGGTAGTGTTATCTCCCCACCCTGGGGCTTAACATTGATAAGTGCATAACTATACATGAAAATCCTGTTATATTATCCCGCATACACAAACAGCAATCACAACCAGAACTAGTGTCAGAAAAGTGGATGCATAAAGGATCCAGGGTTATGTGAAAATCTTGCCTGCACTGATGTTAGGCAGGGACTTAACTAGTAATTGGCAATCTTAGGGAACTGCAGGTATGTATGTATGCATGGGAAGCTTGAAAATTAAAGAAACTAGTTCTGACAAATGCAATATGCATTCTGTGGTTTAAAAACAAACCACAGAATCGACTGGGACTCTGCTGAATGCGTTACCTACAGTACGGACTACTATCAACGAATCACTCTGGAAAGCTGGTTTACTAACTTAGAACAAACACCACTGAACCGTTGCCAACAGCTACCTGCACCTTACAAACGACTGATTGCCGACAATAACAAGACAGACAAACAATAGACAAACCGACTTATTTGACTAACAATAGACCAACGGACATTTGACTAACAAAAGACGGATCGAAATGCACCAATCACGTTTAACAGTCTTCACAGCCAATAACATCACGGCTTAACTGACCGACGACCAATAACATCTACTGACAATTCACAGTTCACTTGACTCTGATGATGACTTCCGCTCAGGTTGTCGAAACGTCAGTCAATGTCACCTCAAACAGTCCTTCTTAGGACTACACTCACCCGGACGATCGCAATTTACCGAATTATAATATGCATGCATATCACTCTGTCTCTCTAAATACTTGAGTACAGACAATATCCTAGAAATACTTGCTCCCCCCCCCCCCCCCTCCCCTCACTCAGTGTTGTTTTGGACGACAAGCAATTTATCAGGATTCTTTTCAGCGGCAAAACAGAGGAAGATTGCTGTTGTGAGAATTTTACAGGTCAAACATATCACTCAGTTAAAAGTGTCTCAACAGTTTTCTGTTTGGTTGCAATTTTCACCTTCTGTCCTGGTGAACCCCATGTGATTATTATTTTATTTCTTCTTGCAGCAACTAAGTGATGAAGTCTTGCAAAAAATTGCAAAAGAAATGAACTTGTCAGAAACTGCCTTTATACTGGAAAAGAATGAACTAGACACCTACAGCAAAGGTCAGGCCTTTTTGTCAATTATTATTCCCCTTTAAGCCCTGATATAAAAATGCATATTCTCCTTACTGTTTGCCATACATCTCTCATGGAACTAGTGAAGAGAATTTGTCTAAATACCAAGACAGCTTATTCTTGGTGATCACTTTCTTTATTCTTACTAATCACTTGATTAATAATTGATATTGTAGAATGAAATTTCATTTTTGTCACTGTTAGGGCTTAAAGGGTTAAATAGCAACTTCTTTAATTTCCAAAACTTAAGATTCTTCAGTAGTGGTTTTAGCCTTTGTGCAATCATGTCACTCTCCAATTTCCAAACTCCTGCATATGAAAAGGAACAGCCATGAATCAGCATCTGCTGTCATGAGCGGACATGACTTGGGGTTGTTTTTGGGGTATAAAAATTTGCCCTCATTTGCACCTTCCCTCACCTGAGTACCCTAGTATCAACATGCATGTTCTCCGTACTGTTCTCTATATATTTCTTATGGTACTAATTGGGAGAATTTGGGCACACATCAAGACATCGTATCTTTAGTGATCATTTTCTTCATTCTTGTGACCTGTATGTTTGATCAAGTAGTGATACTGTAAGGAGAAATTAGGGCTGAAAGGGTTTAAGGTGGCCTGTTTTAAATTTCTTGTATGACATCAGGGCTCTTGTTAGGTATTGAGTCTTCTGTTGCCTTGATCTTCACACCTGTAATAAATGGGTTTCTTTTAAAGTAAATCATATGAAAAGAGGCCCAGTTCACCTGAAGCGATGAGGACCCACTAAGCATACTCAGCTGCAACAGGTGTTGTGGGTTACAACCCTTTATGAGAGCTCCGCATGTGTGATAAGGAAGAATTTCACTCTATGATGTTTGTTTTTTATATCCTACTGTAGGTTCCTGTTTTGGCCTTCGGTGGTTTACACCAACATGTGAAGTTCCATTGTGTGGACATGCTACTCTGGCCTCAGCGGCAGTTCTGTTTAACTCAAAGGGTAAGATTTTTGTGTATTGCAATTTTTAGGAGAGAGAGAGACAACTCAGGTCTGCCTTGTTGACTATTTGTTTGCCCTCAAAGCCTTATCATTGAGTATTATACACTGTATCAATTCATGGCTAGCATGACATTTGCAAGCATTGGTGTAAATGAAAAACTGTCTTTATGTCTTTGAAGAGATCCACCACAGTGAAGTAGCCAAAGTGTGATCGAAGCCTTTGCATCGATTCAGTGTTGAACAATGAGTTTGCAAAGCAGGAAAGTGGGGGGTTTCATGCTGTTTTAGTCCCTCTTAACAGAAGAGTTTTCTGTGTTTTCTGTAGTTTGGCCTTCAGCTGATCATGAACTAAAGAGATCACATGGTTTCCAAGACATATTTGCATACCCTCCCATGGTTCTGGTGGGCAGCTGAAAAACTGGCTACTTCATTTTCTGAGCCATCGACTTTTCAGAAAAAGGGCAGAAGTTTGTGAATTTTTGTGAAGATATGCGTGGTGTGTGCTCAGACACTACACAATTCTTCAAGTAAAATCACAATTTTTATATAAAATTTGTAATATATATGAATTTTTGTATAACTATCCATTGAGTTTAAAATAAAGAGATCTCTTCAAAACTTCACATTTTCTGCTATTATAAATTATATATTTCACTGTGGCAAATCTATTCCTGACCTGGTTTGTTTTGTATCAATATTGCACTTAAAGTGAATTCAACTGTTATTTTATTTTAAGTATTCATGAAGATTATCCAGGTGCAGTAACACAAGGCCAATCGCTCAGTTTCACTGCCCAATGTTGCAATCAAATATTAAAGACAGACTTAAAAAACCTCGACGTTTCGATGTCGTCATGACGCCATTATCAATTGTGATTGAAGATTGTGAGAAGACCTATTGAAAGTTGAAAAAAGTTTAAAAATTAGCATAAGGCATTAAACAAAGACCTTGGTGTGAATAGAGTCGGTTTGCACATTTAAATCTGGGACTAGCCTATGTATAAAAAGCATCTCTTTAACTTGGCAGAATAAAATAAAATAAATAATAAAATAAAACAAATTATTGAATTGTTAATTTCAGGTAACCCCAGCAAAGAAGTAACATTTGAAACTTTAAGCGGGAATTTGGTGGCAAGAAAAGAAGGTAAATTCAGTATGTTCAATTCAGTTTTACTTTCACCAGCCAATAGCACAAAAGTCGGTATGCCGATCTCTCTATCATTAGGCAGTATGTGACACACCTGTTGATATCATACGCTTGTTTTTAATACAGCAATGGGTGAAAATCACAAGGTGTGCCTGCAACTGTGACTGTGACTTTTGGCTGCAGTTTTGATTGCCATGATGAAAGATCAAAATTGCTGTTATCTGCCATGTCAGATAATGGCAATTAAATTGGTAGCATACCATAAAGATCACTAGCAGTGTGCTTGCCGCTGGGATTGAAACTGAAAATTGCTAACTGCTACTTGAGATTGATTTTGCTGTGATGAACAAGCTACTCACCTGGAGTGTCACTGCCTTGAGTTGTCATGAGCCTAGGGGCTCACAACTGCTGGAGAGACATAATACTGGGAGTATTACTACTCCCCTGGATGGAATGCTAGTCTGTCACATGATACCCAGTATAAAGTAACTAGGAGCATTACTACTCTCCCCTGGATGGAATGCTTGTCCAACACAGGATACCCAGCATAAAGTGACCGGTAGTATTACTGCTCCCCCCTCCCCCTGGATGGGATGCTAGTCCATCACAGGATACCCAGCATAAAGTGACTGGGAGTATTACTACTCCCCCTGGATGGAATGCTAGTCTATTACAGGAAACCCAACATAAAGCGACTGGGAGTATTACTACTTCCCCCTGAATGGGATGCTAGTCCATCACAGGATACCCAGCATAAAGTGACCAGGAGCATTACTACTCCCCCTGGATGGAATGCTAGTCCATCACAAGATACCCAGCATAAAGTGACCGGGAGTATTATCACTCCCCCCCCCCCCCCCCCCCCCCCGCGGATGGGATGCTAGTCCATCACAGGATACCCAGCATAAAGTGACCGGGAGTATTATCACTCCCCCCCCCCCCCCGCGGATGGGATGCTAGTCCATCACAGGATACCCAGCATAAAGTGACCGGGAGTATTATCACTCCCCCCCCCCGGATGGGATGCTAGTCCATCACAGGATACCCAGCATAAAGTGACCGGGAGTATTATCACTCCCCCCCCCCCCCCCCCTGACGGGATGCTAGTCCATCTCAGGATACCCAGCATAAAGTGACTAGGAGCATTACTACTCCCCCTGGATGGGATGCTAGTCCATCACAGGATACCCAGCATAAAGTGACTAGGAGTATTACTACTCCCCCCTGGATGGGATGCTGGTCCATCACAGGATACCCAGCATAAAGTGACTAGGAGCATTACTACTCTCCCCTGGATGGAATGCTAGTCCATCACAAGATACCCAGCATAAAGTGACCGGGAGTATTATCACTCCCCCCCCCCCCTGGATGGGATGCTAGTCCATCTCAGGATACCCAGCATAAAGTGACTAGAAGTATGACTACTCCCCCCCTCGCCCCTGGATGGGATGCTAGTCCATCACAGGATACCCAGCATAAAGTGACTAGGAGCATTACTAGTCCCCACTGGAGGGAATGCTAGTCCATCACAGGATAGCCAGCATAAAGTGACCGAGAGTATTAATACCCCCCCCCCCCCCCTCCCGGATGGGATGCTAGTCTATCACAGGATACCCAGCATAAAGTGAATCCTTGAATTTTTGTTCGGATGGGAAATAATATAGGAATGTATTAAAGTAATTCAGGGATTGAGCGCAGATTTCAAAATCGGGGACAGATTTTGCGAAACCTGTGCTGTTGCATGCTGGGTGAAATACTCCTTGAATACTCAGTTTTGGTCCTTGAATACTCCTTGAATTTTATGTCCAAAAACCAGCACGGACTATGTATGAGCTTTCATTAGTTATTGTAGCTGCTGCAGGGAGTGAACCCAGTTAATCAAGAAATGTTTTTTTCACATGTCAGGTTCATCGATATGCTTAGATCTTCCACTGAATGCTTGTGAACCAATGACTGATGTAAGTTGAACAAAAACTATCACTTCTGTTCAATCATATTCCATTCCTTCCTGATCATTACATTTGTCAAAGAAACATTTTTTCTTAAATGTATCTTTGTTTCTGTCAGGTGGACCAAACAATATCAAGATTAATTAAAACAGGTAATCACCTTGTTCTTTAATTACACTTTTTATATTTCAGGTAGCATTCCCTAGCAGAAGTATTTTTTGTGTAGTTATACCATAAAATTCCGATTATAAGCGTCCCCCCCTCCGAAAATAAGCCCTCCCGTAATATGAACCCCCAAATCTCATTCACAAAAAGCCCTCTGGTGATAAGTTCCTCCAAATGTAAGCCCATGGACTTATATTATGTTTACATCCCAAGAACGATTTCAGCGTAATGACCTCCGATCAGTTATAAATCCGCTCACAAACTACCGTATTATTCTTTCTATGTAAATGGCAATCTGAATACTGGATGTACATGTACCTGCAGTATACATAGAATCAAACAAGCAAATTACATTATGTGAAACGAGATAATTTGAAAGTTCCATGATCGTATGATCATCGTTTTTGTCGTAGTGCATTCGTTATACTGTTCTTGTATTTCTTGAAAGGATACAGATGGTATTGCAAGGAAGTGAACTCCTCCACCTTGTATTCACATTTCTTGTGGCGCAGCATTTTCAGACTTAGAATCCCTTGGCATTTTCAGGTGCAAAATCACTTCCAATTATGAGCGGAACCATTTTTGAATCGCAGTACTCCCTGTGATAACCCCCCCCCCCCCCCGGAAAATAAGCCCTCTCGAAAACACATGTAGCCTTTTCCAGGCGTTCAGATAGTGGAACGCGAGCAAAAAATAGATGGAGCGATAGAGTGATCCCCAGTTTCCCCTCCTTTTTTATCCCGCTCTTTCGCTCGCTATATTTTTTGCTCGCGCTCCACCATCAGGCTATCCCGGAAATACGCCCACCAAAAAAGCTTTTTGAACAAATGTAAGCCAAAGCTTCTTATTGGACTTTTGCGGTATTCTGCCGATAATGATATTGTTTAGTGCAGTTTTGAATTACTTTTCCCGTTTCTTGTTGCTGGTATTGTTAATTGCCTTTTTCACTTTAGAGATGGATAATCCGGCTAAACTGATAGCCCTTCTGACAAATTACCCGTCGAGGGCACAGAACTTGATTGAAGACGAATTATCCGTCTTGGACAGATACCCGTCCTCAAAATCCGTTATCTATTAATGATGATGTTGATGGTGATGATGATAATTATGATGATGATGATGATGATGGTGATGATGGTGATGATGATGATGCTTAAAACACTTAACAATGTGTTTCTGGTTTTTGAGTTTGTACATAACTTGGTAAACGTGCATTCATCGTAATGAAAGCTGTTGAGTAGCGCTGTCCTTCGATGTGGCTTCGTACTTTTTTTCTAAAGTTTCAGAAATCATTTTCAGTTGTAGGTGAACTTGGGGTAAAGGAAGTTGAATACTCTAAAACGACCAAGAAACTTCTGCTGTGTCTGCAACCTTCCTTGACAAGGTAAGCCTGGAGAGTGACTATGATGAGTTGTGCTGGATAAGGGTAAGGGCCTGATGCCATTGACCCCCCCCCAACCTCCCCTCCCCACCCCACTTGGAGGCTAGATATATCCTCCGCCTATTTCTTAGTCTACCTTGACAGTTAAAGAGAAATGCAAATCGTTACTTTTCATTTTTTTGACAGAAAAGATCTGGAAAGCCTCTCGCCAGACTACCAAGCAATGTTGTCTGCTCACTCGTCCGGAGTTGTCCGTGGTGTAATCGTAACCCTTCAAGGGACTGGGTCAAACGGCTGCGTGGACAGCAGTGGGAGAGTTTATGATTTTGTTTCGCGTTATTTTGCTCCATGGGTTGGTATTCCTGAGGATCCTGTCACAGGTAAGTACCTCAGAGGATTACGTTTTGTATCAAATAATAGCGACCTTCAGATCGGACTACGAGTACGAGATTGGGTACGACTACTACTTTCCAATTTCAAACTAGTAACGTCCCCAGACACAATACTTCTCCCTGTTACTGTCCAGTAGAGAAGGAAGCTCTGTTTACGGTTTTGGTGACACAGATGGCAATCTAAACCATGCGAACTACGATTGAAAAGTGGTACTCGTGCTCAATCTCGTACTTGTAGTCTGATCTGAAGGTCGCTAATTATGGCAATGCCAGCCCGTCCCTTCGGACCTCGGATCTCTTTATTGTCTTGAGTGCATGCTTCAATGGCACCCGCGATATTACCAACGACTGCATAATTTGTTGTGACCTCAGCGTTTTTAGAAAGCACCATTTTTAATGTGCACACCAAAACGAAGGTCCGCCGTTCTTTTTGAAAGTATCCTCTTTATAGGGCTTTTTTAAAAAACCTCCATTTATTGATAAATATCTCCGTTTTTTATCGCCTAAATGAGGACAGTTGGCGTTAAAAAGTAAGAGTTTTTAAGCAAAAACATATTTAATGTAGGCGGGGCCTTAGCTTCGTGAAAACTTAACACAATTAAATTGTTTGCTTGGAAAATCATAGCATTTTAAAGCCGGTGAACAAACATATAATTCTAACATGTCCGTGAGGGGCCGTTTTCATTTTGCTTGGTAAGCAATCCTTGCGAAAATACGAAGCGAATCGTCTGCGTTGGAGACCTTCCATGCGCTTTTTGATGGCTGAGGTTTTTTCGATGTTTTAGAACGTGATCGCTTGTGTAAACCTCCGGAGATTTTTACAGCGACTTTACGGCGATCTCATTGAATATTATGATTTTGTTGTGACAAGAGCACAGCACATGAAGTTGCTTTTATGGATTCCTAAGAGAACTTGGACGTGTTTATGCTCATATCGCAACAAAATCGCCGAATCAAATAGGTGAGGGATCTCAACAAAATCGCCTGTAATTTAGATAGTCACAACAGTTGGCAGGAAGATTGCGTCAAAAATCACCCTTATAAACGGGTCTTAAACTTTACCTGAGGGCAGGTTAAATTGACCCTCATTTTTAAAAATTATAATTAAAGGTAAATGGCCTTTTATGGTCTCTTCTAGGAATAGGACTCAGTCTTTTTTTACTTTTTTTGAAAAAAAAAAATTGTGTGTACGTCTCGTTTTTATCCTTAAACACAACCGGGCTTTGTACAATGCGTTTTCTGCACATCTACGAGATGTATTAAACGTTTGAGAAGTTAAGCACATCCGATGTTAAGTGCGTTTGCTAGCAAGTAGGAGTATTTAACCGAAAGTATCGTCTTGCTGTATTTAGGGTCAGCGCACACGGTTCTTGCCAGTTACTGGTCGTCAAGACTTCAGAAGGAGGACTTGTATGGTAAGTTTCCTTGTTTCATTTTGAGCAAGTGCCTCGGTAATGAGCATGGCTGCAATTGGCCAAAATAAATGGCATAAATGCAACTGACCATGTAGCTTTGATGCCCGGAACATGAATGGGCGAGATCCGAATACGAGTACGAGACTGAGTTTGAGTACATTTCCCCACCGGTGCAGCACGACAGTTTCTTCAGAAACTGCCCCCTTCATTCATGAGTTTGAGTACAGCTTTTCAACACGAATACGCATTTGTTACACCGTCCTCATTTCTTTTTTCAGCGGTCAAACGCATAGTACCAGCGCAACTTTGGTTTCCACTGCCTTGGAACTTTTATCGATACAAAGGTTTGCAAGCGCTATGTTGGTATGAAAATAGCACAGGAAATGCTGCGACAAACCAAATTTTATGCCGACAAAACTGGTGTCTGACGGTCGTAAGTTTTGGGTTAAAATGGAGGATCTCTTGTTTGTCTTAATTTTGGCTGATTTTCAAAATTATGGAGGGAACTACGCACGCGTCCTACGTTTGATTGTTGTGGACCTCATTTCATAGCAGTCAACCGCAAAAAGCAACGTCACTCATGGTTTTCCAGAGCCTTGAAATTTGAATCAGTTCAAACTTTTACGAGGGTAAAGGTCGTGCAAAAAGTATGCAAAAAATGGTCTGGTTAACCAAATGTTACGCAAGCCCTGTAAGACTCGTGGATAGCACCTTGCAGTTTGAGCACAAACTCAAGATAAAAAGCATAGGTTTCCAGAAACGGCGAGTTTTGCGATCAAAGTGAAAGTTACCAAATTTGCTTGTAGTTTTCTTTGCGAAACTATGTCTGGAACTGCGCATGCGTTAGACCGCTAGAAAGGACCTCATTGGCTACGTTTTCATCATTCTCGCCCCCAGAGCCCACGATCCTTTTGGTCGGCGCCAGGGATCGAGAGCCCTGGCGCAGACCAAAAGGATCGTAGGTTCTGAAGACGGGAATGCGTTTTGATCAGCTGCAGCGAGGGGTCTGGGAACGTAACTGGTTTGAATTCGTACTTAATCACGTGGGTGTTCTGTGATCTGAAAATCCTGATTACGGTGATGGCATTTTTATGGCTAAAATTTTAATATCTATTGCTAATCACAGTCAAGAAGTACTGTATGGAAATGTGATGCATTCATGGATGTGAGGCGATTTTCTCATCCAACTGTTTGTTGTTTTTCATAGCGCGACAATGCTCGTCTCGTGGCGGGGAGCTCACTATTCACGTGAGGAAAGACAACAGAGTCGACATTGCTGGACAAGCAGTGCAAGTCCTACAAGGAAGTTTGCACTTTTGATGGCGGCTATTTAAGTCTTCGGGGTGTCACGAAGTGTCTTTCCTTCTGACTTTGATGTGCTAGGCATTGCGTGACATATTGCGCGACTGTCACACAACGATGTGTTGGCAAGTGACGCTTCTTATCACAAACTTGGTTGTGGGGGAGTGTTGTGTGGCAAAATAATGTCACGCAGTCCTGCGCGTGAACATCCAGATGTTGGATGCTGATAATGGTCGAATAGGAGTCCGCCATAAGTGGCGAGATTATCATAACTGTAGACAACAGACAAGTTCTGCAATTGTTACTCACTTAAATGAAGGGTGTTGAAGGGCAGTAAAAGGGGGCAACAGCGACAAAAATGAGAGGAAACTGGGGAGAACAAACGGACTTCAAACTTTAGACCGCGAAACAAGTCGGTGTGTTTTTTTTGCCTTTTGGCCGCGCGAAAGTTGAGGCGAGGGCAAAAAGATTGGGAATGTTATCCCTTGCCCTAATTTTCGCGCGGCCAAAAAGCGAAAAATGCCTTAAAATTTACGGAAACGGTTGCCTCATAACAGGCGTAAACGGGGAAGGGGTAGGGGAGATAGAGAGTGGGAGAGAAATGGGGAACTGAAGACTAGTCTGATCCTCGCTCCCCCTAGTCCCCTCCCCGTTTTCGCCTGCTAGGCAGGCCGACGGAAACGGTTGCTACACATGCTTTTAAACTTGATCAACTCATACTCAGATCCCATTCTTATTCATACCAAAATTTGGGACCTCTCTTTTATATGAATACAAATAACTTATTTTAACCCTCTATGTGGTTCCACACGAGCAATTTTTTGACAAGTTTAATTGGCTCTTGAGTACACAATAAACATGTTTCCTTGACTAGTTATTCTTGACAAGTTATGTTCCTTGGCAAATGATTAACAAGCTTTCTTAACTAGTTTTCTTCGGTGATTACCACACAACAAGCACGTTGTTCTTAACCAGCCTCCTTGTTCAAAAACTGGCGTGGAGACCTGGCGCCAGTTGTTCAAAGGGTGGCCGGGATAACTATATCTACTGCGTAAATCGCTATCCACGGACAAAATGTAACACAGCCAAAACATTTTATCCCCAACTTAGGCCTGTCAAGAGAAACGTGCCATTTGCATGTCATCTGGGTTTATTTACTGCACTAAGGAAAAGCAAGACAAATTTGGTTTACCTGGGTTAAACGTTTAACTGGGTTTCAAGTAATTAGTGTTTAAGACAACTGTAATGCAAAGTTCTGAGAACTAACATTAAAATGAGCTCATGTCAGCACGCGAAAAGAACAATTTTTTGGAGTTTAGGCAGGAACATAATACCAACTGTCAAATCAACTGAGCCTTATTCCTAGAACTGTCACAATTCTTGCATTCTGATGAAATGCGGTATCCAGTCTCATATCAGAGCCTCTTGGAGCCTGAGCACCAGAACTGGGCCTCGTGCCCAGGTTCGTCCAACAAAGTGGACGGGCCGCCTGGGAACGAGTTCCTCATCCTCAGGTATGTCAAGCCATACCAAGTTCTTTAAATTTTGTATTTGGTTCGCAGACGGTCAAATTCTTCGCTTGTTACGATGCTTTCTTGAGATCTCGCAGCTTGTAGTTTGGAGAACAGTTGTTGAAGTTCTGTTAAACACAAAAAAGGTTAATGTCTTTATTAAAATGTTAATGTCTATTTCATCTAGGGGTGCTTGCTATTCAGGCAAATACTCTGAAAATTCCGGTTGGAAAGTGAATGGTTAGGTCACTTTTCTTTGAAATTCTACCCGAAGATTTTGGACTAGCTTTGGGGATATTTCCCTTTCATCGGATAATCATCTTACCATTTTATCTTGTCGATTCTACCCTTCTGCTGAAGAAAATTGACCACTTTCACATCTCCCATAATACACTTTGTTTGCCCCTCCAATTTTCCATGAACTATTGTTTTCAATTTCTCTTGGGGACGTGCATACTCCCAAGAGAAATTGATAACAATAGTTAATAAAAATTTGGTGGGCAACCAAAGTGTATTATGGAAGATGTGGAAGTGGTCAATAGCGCGAAATTTGACACGCGGGCTCTAGGGATGGCAAGTTCTATTACATTCGGTTGGTCACGCAAAAAACGGTAAAGGCTGGTTTCTATATGATCGCTACCATCGCTACGAACGCTTCGGTCGTAACGATCATATGGAAACCAGCCTATAGAACTGCAGGAGGAGTGTAATACGACTCCCCTAAAAACAACTGCGTGGGAGGTTAATAGAACTGACGTCTATTTCGCTGTGATCGCTACGATCGCTAAAGAGTGGTTTCCACATGATCGCAACGATTGTGAACGTTTTTTTTTTTTCAGCGCTCACATCGATCATGCGGAAAACAGCCTTTACTTTCTCGGCATTATGTATTCCGTCAGCCAAACCGGATTTTCCAGTTAATGGTAAGCACCCCTGGTTCCAGCTTAGACTGAAACTTTGTTCAAGGCCCAAGTCTGAAATGTCAGCTGTTACCAAATACATTATCCTATACCTGTATGAGTTCTTCCTGGAATAAAATCCAATACCAAACATATGTTTTTGTAAGACGTGGCACAGCAAATGCCGCCATGGAAACCCAACTTCCTGGTTCAGAGGCACTTCACGTTTGTATACCTTTTCTAACTAATGATCCTTTATAATCGTTTTGCAGCTGATTCACTACAAACCTGAAGTGGCTCCAAAACAAAAATGTACTGAAGAAACCTCTAAAAAGTGGTATCTCAAAATACCGTAATGATCTATTCGACACCCCCACTCTGTAATAAACGCCTCTTCCCTCTAAAATAGGCATTTTGAGGTACACACCCCTCACTAATAAACGCCTCGTATCCACTAAACGCCCCAGTCTTGTAAACGCCTTTTGTGAATAGCTGTCGAATCAGACCAGCTGATCCGTCTAAATCATGCAATTATTTCTAAAGTTACCCCTTAAGGTCATTCCCCCGAAATAAAATTTAACATACGATTTTTGTCAAACTTTCACAAGTTGTTATCTATCGTGCAATGTCTTGAAATATACAATAAAAGGAATAGGTCCCCATGCCAGTTTACGAGATATTATCGTCTCAAGTTACCGCATAATTCCTATGCAATTTCGCCTAACAAACACATGTTTATTTGACCAGTTTACGCTACTTTTCATAGGAACAGGAAGCACATAAAGCAAATCTTGAAACAATCTACTAGATGTAAAATATCGATAACAAGGAACAATTTACTAGATGTTTTATGGCAGATGCTCGAAGCATCAGACGAAATTGACTTAAAACCTTCCTCACGTCCGTGTTCTCGAGGTCGTGATTTCATCTCCACGAGTAACGCGTTTCTAGTAATATGTTTTTTCGAACATGTGTTTTTTTCCTAACTCTTTGAACAAAAAGAGGATGAACGGTAGGTCAAAAATATGTGTAAAAAAGATAGGTCACCATGCTTGTTTAAGAGTAAATGACTTTTCTTTCTCTAGTGAGCTTAGCCTCGTAGGAAACCTATTACTCCCTGGACGTGCGCGCGCTAATGACGCAACAATTCGTGCCCAGTAAGGATGCGCAATGCAATACAGAGCAATGACCTTAAATTCCCGAAGGGTTTACCGAGGACTTACGTAAGTTTTTGGCAGTTTCGAGGAATGAGCCCTTAGTTCGTTTAAAGATGTAAACGTACCATTCTTTTCCTTTGCTGACATGAAAAGTAACACCATATCAAAACGTTCTACGTGACTGAGTTGTTCCAGGATGTCACAGGCGAGTTTTCCCTCTCCTAAAAATATGAAACAAAATAAAATGAATGAAACCCGATAGTGTGAGAATTCAAACGCAAACAATTAAAAAGTACTCATCTATAGTACTGTCTACTGTGTTGAAGAAGGTGGCTCTAATTTTTAGTGTGTGTAGATAAAATCCTAAAGTGTGACCATTCAAGTGATAGCTATTGAGCAGTACTTTTAATCGGCTAAGGGAGCTTGACATAAAAGAATGACTTATCGATCTTTGGTTCGATCCATTATAAAGTGGCTAGTGTGAAGGTGGCTGTTGGTCGTTTAGGCCAAGTAGTAGGGGGGAGATTTTCGTGCAACTTGTTGCGCAACAATGTTACGTTGCAAGTCGAGACTGTTGCCTTCATTGCCATCACATCGTGATTGCACAACAAACTTTCATGTTACGCTTTGCAAACTGAAAATTTGTTGCGCGAGCTGGCTTACGCGCAACAATCTCAACTTGAAACCAGCGCTGTTGCGCGACAAGTTGCACAAAAATGGCGCTCATATTATCTGGCTTTAAGACAGGTTCCACTATATTATGCTGTAAAAGGTGGTTTTAACTTGCGAGTGCGTAGATGAGATTCAAACAAAGCTGCTAAACAGTATATCTACGTGACACTTTTCACACTGGATTTCTCCTTGGCGGTACTACGAGGAAACAG
The DNA here is from genome assembly GCA_964030785.1 of Siderastrea siderea. Classification (NCBI taxonomy): domain Eukaryota; kingdom Metazoa; phylum Cnidaria; class Anthozoa; order Scleractinia; family Rhizangiidae; genus Siderastrea; species Siderastrea siderea. The sequence continues at coordinate 32,186,902 of OZ034974.1, forward strand.
AACAATCGATTCAATGTTACCTTGTGGCACGATTTCTTGGCTGAGTGCTGCAATGATGTTATTTAGCATTGGTGCATCAAGTTTGTTGCTGAGAACTGAAAAAAAAAATGTAACAGAAACGGCAGTCGCAGTGAGTTGGAAACAACGTAAAGTAGAGAATCGGATACAGCCAGGGATACAAGATGTTGTTTAAGAAGACCAGAAGTAACTTGCAGTACAGTTTAACACAATCCATGTGCACGGATACCAAGTTCCCTTTTCCTTTACACTGCTTTTCTATCCATTCCTTATTTTCTCCCCTTCCCTTGCTCTATTCTTTGTATCGTCCCCTCTCCTCCAAAGTCTCCATTCCCATTTTCTCCCCTTTACCCGCGCACCATAATTAAAAAAAAAAAGTTTACCTTTGGCGAGTCGTTTTGTCTCCAACTGTCTCAACAAGTCAGCATAATCTTTGGTGTTTCCCTTCTTTACCGAGTTCCAAGCTTGGAAAAAGTCGTAAGCTGTGTTCTGTTGAGATAAGACAGTTGAGTTCTTTGATGGACAGTAATAACAAACTCTCCCTCAACAGCAGCTGGGCTTACTGAGCCTAGAGGCCTACACCTTAGTGCTTAACCCGGTTTCTATGGGATGAAGCAACTCGGAGTATGATTACTGGCCTTGGAATGAGATACCAGCTTTAACAAAGTTCAAGTACTGTTTTCAAATTAGAGTAAAATCAAATTTGGCTTACTCCTGATACAACATTTCTTTACGGTCAGAATCTTGCTTTACTACCAAGAAACGTGAAGGAATAGATTCCCAAAAGTGATGAAAGCGAGGAGATATAAATTTAACAGACAAAAGAACGGCGAAAAAATTCAACGTTTCTTCAGTACAGTCAATTTGATTTCTGGATCACCCATCTCAAAATCAAATTCGGTTCCAGCCCAATTCCATCCTTGAAATCCTGCAATTAATCCCCAAACTAATTGTCATGTTTTGCTCTGCAGAATCCTTTTTTTTATATATAAAACTTCGCCGCATATTTGGTGGCATATAGATTCATGTTGCCATGCGTCTGTTCAGTAACAGATCACAGATTAGGTTAAAATGTGGTAAGAACAAAAAAGTGGCACACGAGGTGATAGACGAATGTGTCACTGATGTTCTTACCACATTTTGACGTCTTCTGTGACCTACTACTGAACAGACGCACGGCAACATGGAATCTATTGTTTTATATAATAAAGAAACAAAAAGTTGCCAATGATGACGTCACTTTTAAGAACCAATAAAAATGCGCGTAGAATTCAGCATATTATATAATGCTATATAACATGTATATTGGGAAAACGAACTTTGGTTCTTTGTCTGTGGGACAATGCCCCTTTCAGCGCCCTGGCTCAAATGAATGCTTTACTTTGAGGTTCCAAACTAACATTTGTGTCCCGAGTGCTAACTCAGATCACCCTGGTAACGTGATTCCTTATATTACACTCCGCTAAAACAAACCTTGACAAGTTTTACTGGCTTCACTCTTGTGCTCTCTTCAGTTGGGTTGAGAGGGACTTTGGCGGGAGGCCTGTTTGAGGAAGATTGTTCCTTCGGTGTGGGGACTGGTGGTTCATCGTCCTAAGAAACGAACGAAAACATGGTAAAGAAGAAAATAAATTTGTTAGTTGCAAATGCTAAAAGCAAGGAATACGACTACTGTGTATTTCCTTAGTTTGGAGTTTGCAAAGATCTATGATAAATTAAAAATACTCGTAAAACCCGTGCCAGACTAAACAATTGTTGCAAACATTTCATCCATTCATTCAATTCATTTCCTTCAGAAGCAAAGTCAAAGCCAATCATGTCTTGGCTTATGCACATTTAGTAGCATTGACGGCGCCTCGCACCACTTGCTTAATTAATTTCCCTCTCTCGACATCGATTGTATTTTTCTCGGGCACCGGTTACTATTTTTCCCGCGCTTAGCACAGGGTACAAATTTTCTCGCGCTTGGCACAGAGTAAAGATTTCCTCGCACTTTGCACAGGATTCAATTTTTCCCGCGCTTGGCACTGGATACAATTTTTCCCGCGTAAGGCATCGGTTGCACGTTTTGCCTCGCTTGGTACCGAGTACCGACTGCATGTTTTCCCCTTGACTGTGGTACTGTTTGCATTGACTAATTGTTTTCACTGTGATTGGCCAGACATAACTTATTTCCTTTGGTTCCAGTAGTCATTAGATAATGATTCGAACACTGTTTTCAAGTTGTCATAAATCAGCTTCCAACCTCGTCATCATTTTGAACGTCCTTAATTATTATCCTCCGCCATTTTGGCACCTCATCTGCCTGGTTAGGCTGTGGTTTCTGCTGCTCTGTTTTCTTTTCGCTTTTCTTTTTCTTTTTCTTCGTTTTTGTGTTCTTCTCGAGTGACTCTCTTCGCTCCTAAAACAAAATAAAGACATATGTAATTTCTTTGCAACGTAATGTCTCAAAAACCAAGAAGGCGTTCAATGGACCGGGCATGCACTCGAGTTCTTCAGGAAGAGGAATATGTAATGTCGCCTGACAGTTCACAATTCATCAATAAACTGACTGCACTTAGCCCTTGTACCACAGGTCACCCAAGCTCAAGCTAGAGAAATTGTTGTCACTGCGAAATTTAAGGGTTCTGTATGGAAATTCAACAGATATATTCTAGCACCTATAATCATAGGTTTCAAGAATTTCCTAACTAAAATTTTACTTCTTTTTCTGGACATCGGTCAAAATGGCGATTAGAACGATAAGAAATAAAAAAGAAATGGAAGAGATAAGAAATTAAAAATAGCATTTTCCCCCAATAAACCTACTCACGTGCAGCACTGTAGAATAGACCATTTCCGAGATGCCCTTCGCCTCTGTTTTAAAACGAAGAAGAGCGAAACCTTTCACATTTACATTAGTTTCCATTCACTTGCAAATAAAGATCATTTTTGCACGACGCCTCGCTTTCAAACAGAGGGTAAAGGCAACTCGGAAATGGCCTTTTACTGGGGTAAACCATTTTGGCCACAGTGTGTGTAAACACGGCTAATGTGGAGCAAAGTTTCACGTAAAAGGACATCACACAGTGGAGGAGACCAAGATAGCAATCGTCCCTCTTCATGCCAAAGTCCAACGCACTATTAACTGACCACCGCACGCCCACATTCTTTTATTTACTTCTAGTTAAAATATTTGCACGTCTACCATCCTGTTTGTGCGATAGACGCTTTTTTTAAAGGGCTTATCCGGTTATCAAATTAGTATCTCTGAAGGCAACGTTTCAATAGCACGCGAACTCTAAGGTTGCGTTGCATTCTCTATTTAACTCTATCATCGTTGTGGCAGTCTATCGCCCCATCCACACTGAAGCGTTTTCATTGAAAACGCGTACATTTTGATGCCCAATTCTTACCTTTCGACATAACTCCAGCACAACATCCAGTTCCTTTTTAGCAGCAGCATTCTTGGGTTCGATTTTCTGTAGTTCAAACAAGTCTCGAGCCGCCGCGTCGTACTGGCACAGAGCCTGAGTACCACAAACAACATAAAAAAGCAGCGTAAGGTGTGTATTGGATATGTATTAAATCGATAAAGGGGAGTCGTTTCCATAGCAACTTTGGTGTAGCAGGGGTGGGGAGGTGAAATACTTCAATTTGATACAGTGGAGGATCCAGGATTTTTGAACAGGAAGGGAAGGGGGGAGGGAGTGGCTAGCCTGAAAGGACGATATCGGAACAATCGAGACAAAATCTTCTCAGTGATTGCTCCGTTCCCTTTTATAATTTTAAGCTTGAATGACCCCATAAAGGAAGGGAGGGGGGGGGGGGGGGGGCTAGCCACCCAATCTACCCCCTGGATCTGCCCCTGTGATATCAACTGAATTATTAAGAGGTATAGATTGTGCACCGTGAAGTGATTCGAAAGCTGACGTTTTGAGTATCAGGCCTTCCTCAGAGCAATTCAGTATTAAATGACATTAGTCAACTTTTTTTCAAATGTTTTGCATTTTTATAGACCAAGCCAAAGATCAGAGGTCCATAAGCTTGAAGAAACCAGACAATAAAACAAACAAATAAAACATAATAAGGAGAAACAAAAACAGAAAACATTTTCCCAACACGGACTGAATTAGCTGGTGAAAATCGAGGTTTTTTCCTTTTGCTGGCTCGTTATGAAGCTTGGTGATACCATAGTCCATCGCTACTAGTGAAAAACAAACAAACTCGTACACCTAAGCAACCACCTTCCCGTCAGCGACCACCTTTCCAAAATGGCACAATTTTCAGGGGCATCCAACGGTTCGTTTCGGGGAATATCTGTTCGGAAGGCCTAAAATCTCCTGAGATTTTTAGGATTTACTTGCGATGAAAGCTAGAGATTTCTTTGGCGAAACATCAGCTCAGAATTTCGTAACAAAGAAAGCTGTGTGGATCAGACGAGGGGCAGCTATTAACAAAAGAATTTAGTAGCAATGCCGTTGAGAGTGTAAAATAAGGTCAGCTAGCACTTTCGGAGAGCCATCAGCAGATCGGAAATTTGGTGGATAGGATTCTGTTTCCTAAAATTTTCGACAGACCTAATTTCAAGATAAGAAAGCCGAACAGATCAATCTGCCTTTAAAAATATGCCTTCAAATATGCCTTTAAAAAGCTTTGAAACAATGTAAGAACGCAGAAAATGATAATTCAAGTATTTTGCTAAAATTTTCTCGATGGGTGCCCATGAATTTTCTCAGTGAAATCGCTACAGTTGGAAAGTCTCGTAGGCGACCACCTCTCGTAACCGACCGTGGCCACTTTTTGAGCTGACTGTTTGAAATTTTCCATTGTTTATAACCTCTTGTATGCGACCACTTGACACAAGATCCCGTCTCATCGGGTGCAAACCGTAAAGAGTTGCGCAGTACAACTCTAATTTGACTTATTTGAAATACCAATTTGTGAATACTAAAATAAAAAGATCTTACACTTTTTTTCATTTTGGGTTATATGTCAGTTTGTATGTGGTTTAAAAGACTTTAAAGAAACAAACCACTGAAACTAGGTAACCTTAGAAATAGAGAAATAAATCTCCTGTAGTCTGACCTGTTGAAAGCGACCACCTTCCATAAGTGACCACTTAGGCTTGACATTTTGGGCGGTCGCTGAAGGCAGGTTCAAATGTACAAAGAAATTGCATGCGACTTTGCAGAATATCCCTTTAACTACTATGCCTGTTGGCCAGGCATTATTATTATTAAAATTTATTTATTAAAATTTATTTATACACGGAAAATCATCAGTACAAATATGCTAAAAGACTGTTATAAAAAAACTAACATAGTTGTTAAACGAACCTACTTAACGCAAAACTTTTGACATTTCTACTTGAAAAAATATAACGGACCAGTTTGGCCAAAATAATACACATACCCACTTACATACAATAACACACAAACAATCAACGTTGAGAGACAAACCTTTTTGGCCAATGCTCTCCTGAACAGTGCTTTCACGTTGCTAGGTTGAAGTCTCAGTGCTTCGGTGGTGTCTTCTATTGCAAGCTCGTTCTTATGTAAAGTAACGTAAATATTCACAGTCAGATAAGAAGATGGTCGTCATCATGAACCGGCCTTTATGCCTGAACATGTAGGTTTGTGTCACGCATAATCATTTACGCAAATTCCTAGCTTGGTGGTGTTATGGCGGTGTCTTCTACTGCAAGCTCCTTCTTAAGCAAAGTAACGTAAATAACACAGTCAGAGACGAAGATGTTCCTCACAATGGACCAGCCTTTGTGCCCGAACATGCAAATTTGTGTCACGCATATTTAGACGAATTGCAAGGTTTTGTTTGTTCAAAATTTTTGCTCAAGAATCAATTCTTGATCTGTACAACGTTTCCGGTGATGGAGTCTTAAAAAAACTAGAAGTATTCTAGGATCAGAAAGAATGAATGGGACTGGTGACTAGTTGGTGAACCAGAAGCACAGTATTCTGGGATGGGTTTGAGTTGGCCAACATCTATGGATTTTGCGAGCAGACGTCTCGTACAGTAAAAACCCATATATGAGAACCTGGATTTTTCTAAGATAGCCTAAAAGGTTCTTATATATTTGTCTACTGAAACCTACTGAGAATTTAGGACATTTCGGTTCTTATTTTCTTAGGAGGAAAAGGTGCTTGCTGCTGATCCAACAACTAGCCTATATGAGTGTGGTCCCTTCCTTATGTCTGAGAAAGATAAACTGAAGTTGTCATTTTGAATTATAAAACTGGTTGATAGTATCATTTGTTGATATTTGATTATTACTGTTACTGCCGCTATTTTTTATAGCTTTCCAAACAGAACCTAGCCTGTTTTAGTTTTTAGGCTTAACAGGTTCTTATATAATGAGGATTTAAATGCCAAAATTTTAGCCTACGGGTTCTTAATCTGCTTGGTTCTTAATAATAATAATAATAATTTAATAAACTTATATAGCGCTATAATTTATAAAGATATTCTAATGCGCTTTACATGATATTCATAATTTAAGTAAAAATAGGATTAATGTGGGTTTTTTTTAACCGTGGGTTAAAAAACCGTGGATTAATGTGGGTTTTTTTTAACCGTGGATTAATGTGGGTTTTTTTTAACCGTGTCTTCTTTGCTAAGTAGAGGCATTAAGCAAAGGAAATAGGACACGCCCGTTCGCAGACTAGCTAAATAATACCAAAACAGACGAAAAAAACACACCCAAGGAAGGGAAAGATAGGAGGGAAATATACCTGATTAAGTCGTAGATAACACAGTGCTCTATTTGTATAAACAGCAACATTTTCAGGATCAATGTTTATACATTCAGTATAACATTCCACGGCTTCTTCGTGGCGGTTCTGTCAAAAGCATACAAACAACTTGAGAAATGAGTTCTAATGATTTAATGGGTATTTTAGAGTTCAGTTTTACGCAAGTGAAGAATGTTTAGTCGTCTATGTCATGCCAGCTGCTTACAACCGGGTTAAGCTCTGGCCACCTGCAGTTCATCTTTGGCCAAACTGTGACTGAACCATTGCAGTTGAGCAAAATATTACGTGGCAATAAAGGGCCAAGATTAGGTCAACACAAAATTGGGGAAATAAGGTGCTATTGCTATCATGGTACACTAAGCTGGGACATTATGTTTAATGTTTAGAGTTAACCGTTCAGGACCCAAAGAAAGTTTCTTGGCAAAGTCAACAGGACAAACTAGAAGGGGAGAGGGGCGGGTGGCACTTGTTTTAATAAATATTATTAAAGAAAATTATTGAAATTTTAAGAGGAAAGAGAGGAAAAGCTACACAACTTGTAGTTTTCATGCAGGTCCTCTAGGGGGTCCAGGAAGTGGGGTACTTGAAAGAGCTCTTTTGAGGGTGTTCCTCTGGGATCTAGAAACCTTACCCATCTCAGACCAAGAATGCTTTAATTTGCTGAAAATATACGAATGACTGATCCTTACGGCATTATTAAAGAAAGACACAGAAGACGAAACAAATAAAGTAAAAGATATATGCAATATATATGGGCAATTTTTTGTTGTATATATTTTTTACTTTATTTATTTCATCTTCTTTGTCTTTCTTTAATTGCCGCAAGGATCTGTCATTTCGTATATTTTTACTTTGAAAGTTTTACTGATCCAGGTCTATACTTAAGATCAGGCAACTCTCAATGCCTTGTCGCTGTGGTCGTTCGAGTTTAAAAACTTTGTAATTTTCTACTCCATCTCAGACATAGGAGTAATATTATTTTTATATCCCAATACAGACTCAAAGCGAGCCGAATGTATTATTTCGCACATTTCATAACGTCCTAAATTAGAAAGGAGATCACAAACATCTCTTACCAGTTAATAGCAAAACAGAAAACAATTGTCAAACACAATCGTATAAATTTAGAAAAAGTGGTTTTTGCGAGTTTGTCCACTTTGTTTCTGAGCCCCAAACCTTTTTAAGAGCGCATAGTTTCTCTGATACTAACCTGCTTCACTAATGAATTTCCTTTTTCTTTACACTGTGAAAACCTCACAGCTGGATCAACAGTACTCTCACCAGCAGCCCCCTGAGACTCACTGGTGGAACTACTTGCCTCGGGGGATGGGTGGGTTGGGCATGAAGGGCTACCATTAACAGCCTCTGTAGGGGAGGGTTGGGTTGCAGCTGCAGAGCTTGAGTCGGAAGACTGAAGTGTACCACTAGCAGCCTGAACAGGGGTAGGGTGGGATAATGAGCTGCTTACAGCTGTCTGAGAGGCAGAAGACTCAGTCCTTGCTGATGATGAAGGTGGAGAAACTTTTTCTCTCCATTCAGGTCCATAAAGACTCTCAAGATGTTTGGATACCCTAACAAATGGTACTTCATTAGGTTTTGTTGTATGAATAAAGGTTGGAGGAAAGAGGGTGTGTGAACTGGGTGAACTGGGAATAAGAAGGTGAAAGTGGCAGAAGAGAAGGAATGGGAAATCAGGGGAAAATGGCACTTGAGGGATGGTAGCTAGCAATTCAAGTGACAGAAATGGGATTTTAAATTTTAGCAATATATTTGTATAGTGTCTGTGTTAAGTTATTTCACAACAGGTAACAGATTAACACACTTAATCGATTGCTTACAACACTGCATGCCTCCGTTATCTTAGTTATAAAGGCCGCATGCACTGCTGTGTCCTGTTATCTAATAGTAATAATAGTAATGATAATTATAATAATTATAATCTATTGTTTTGTGAGCCAAATGTGTGCCTCATTCAAAGACGTAGTGGACGACTGACTGTGCAATCTGAGTACCGTGAACACTGGCGTATAAGTCGCACTCGCAGATAAGCCGCACCCGAGATTTGAAGCTCAAGATTTGGAAAAAATAATTTTTGTCAAAAATTCATAGCCGAGTCATTTCATTTAAACATATTGGCTGAAGTGAAACCCTTTTCACTACGGATCGGGGATTCAATTTGCAGTCTGAATAAGACTCAAGTACACATTTTAATCCCTATATCAAGTATCAAAAAGGTATGTAAACGTGTTTGAACACAAGACCGCTTTCCCCGATGAACTTTTCCCCAGCATATTTCCAGTTAAAGCTAGTCAAGTCCGAAAATTTGCGAGTAAGTTCGTTCGGCCGTTCGGTTGAATAGCTTGGCTTAGTAGCCAGGCATTTGATGAGAAGAGAGAAAACTGGTGTCAAGTGTTGTCGCTTCCTTCATTCGCAAAGCAAACTGAAATGGAGGTTTTAGCAATTTCTTCAGCTGTTCGTGACTTCCATGTTTACAAGGAAATTTGGAAGCCATCCATTGGTGACAAACTCGCCTGTGAAAGGGAGTTTGATAATTGCTTTGACAAATTTGCCATCAAAGTTGTCAACAACAGAGAAACAGTGGGCCATTTACCACGCAAGTTCTCAAAGATAGCGTGATACCGTTGTTACCTTATTTTGCTGTTTTGGGGATGATTCATGGAAAATTACAGATTTTTTTCCAGATGTACTCGCAGATAAGCTGCGCCGCCAATTTTGAGCGAAGTTTTAGGGTAAAAAGGTGCGGCTTATACGCCGGTGTGTACCGTAAATAATATAATTATAACGTTAATAATATTAGGAAATTTAGTTGTTATTAATATTATTAAATTCTGAAGCTCGATTGTTAAATTCGTAGCTTTTTCAGTGGTTCACCACACTGAGGTTATCAGCAAGAAACCACCCTTTGTATTATAAGGAAATTGGATGCAATGTCAAGTGCACAAATTTGGCATTGAAAAGTTTTCACCAAAAGCAAATGGTTTATCAACAAAATAATATGACAAAAAATTCAGCAATTTATGATTGCCAAAGTTAAGGACTTACAGTAATTGAACATGATTGCTTTTCACATGGTTGATGGACATGAGGTGATTATTTAACCTTAAATTAAATAAGCGCTTGCAGGGCTGTGTTGCAGCAGCGCCCGGGGGCCTTAGGCTACTAACTTTTGTCCTCGGGCGACTAGAAAAACTCATAGTTTGCATAATGCTTAAGGGTTGGGCACCCTGTGATTCTTCTTAGAGCACAGCCTTGGCATGTGGAATAACTGTCTAAGTCACCTATAGTTGCCTTGGAGTGCTGCTTGGTGATGAGACTGTACACTCAATGCCATCTGATAATCAGACCAGGCTTTAGCATACCTTTATCAGGACAAACATACAAATAAATTAGCTGTCACAAAAATTAATGTAGATACGTGTCTTGAACATTTTGCATGCTATGTAAATCTACAATTTGGTGTTTTGCTGCAACTTTCAAGAAAGAATGATTTGACGTCTTTGTGATTTTCTATAAATATAATTATCTTTGAGTTTACAAGTTAGTACATGTATTCTAATGTGTTGTTACAGAAAATATCCAAACTCCCCCCCCCATGGAGGGTTTTTTGGTTTGAACCCCCCACCCCTCTGGAAATTCCAGTTTAGGCTAATACTTTCCTAAATAAAGTTTTGGCCTTTAAGACCCCCTCCTCCTTAGAATTTCCAATGACCCTCTTGGGGGTATGGATATTTTCTGGAGCCACACAATTTAACGGTGAGCGACATATCTTGGTTCATGTTTTTAATGCAGCAACATACTACGTCTGCATGTTTATAATAAATCAGTTACAAGTGAAAGTTTGAAAAATTGAAGATTATGACCCTTGCACTAATCTAGCACAAATGCTCCATCTACACATTTTCAATGATAAGGCCACACATGATGCAATAGGTATCTAGCATTTTGAGGAATACCAACAACAATAACATCTTACTTTTCCGAAGTTTCATATGCCTGTGCTCTTTTAAGGAGTGACCTAAAATCACCAGGTAAAAGCTGCAGAGCTGTTGTACAATCTGCCACACAACCAGCACAGTCTCCAATCTTCATCAGGCATGAACCGCGATTACATAACAGTGAGCTCAGCGCTGAGCGGTAGGTGAATTTATCTGTGGAAAAACAAAAGCCAAGGGCTATGGATCACTTAACTGTATTTTCTTACAAAGCCCTTGGAATTTTTTTACAAACTGAACTACTCCGAGAAGGCACTAATTCCAACATCAGAGAGAAATTGACATAATTTTATTGTTAACCTTTTAATTCCAATAGTGAAAAGCATCTAATTTCTCTTTACAGCATTACTACTTGATCAAACATACAGGTCATGAGAAAACTGGAAATGATCAAATGTCTGGATGCATGTCATGATGTCATGATGGATGCATGTTAAATTGGGCATTAAATAGCTGAATGGTCTAAAGGGAGCATTTATAATCAAGAGTATTCAAAAGAGTCTATTTGCGTCAATATGGTGCTATTTTTTGACATCAATAGCTTGGGTCAACTGTAATTTGTCACTTGATGCCAAAAGTGATTAACTCTCTTTGGAAAAATTATTACATTTTTACATGTAACATGCCTAATGAATCATTGCTGCTAGAGCTTTATTTAGTTTTCATGATCACAATTTACGCCTCCTGTAACTTAATGATCACTGCACTCTATGTTGTATTTTAATGTCACTTAGAATTTACCAATTTTAACTTAATGTGCTTGTACAATGTAATCTAGGCCTTTTGTAATTTATGCTTGCTGCTCAAAAGAAATTATTTTAAAAACTCATTACCTTTTTGAAGAATATCAACAGCCTGGGTAAATTGCTCTGCTGCCTCAGTATATCTTCCAAGCTTAAACAATTGTGTCCCTTCTTCCTGGGCTTTAAAAACAAGTCCAGGCAAATCAGGCTCTTTTTCTGCTTGTGGCTGCTGAGCAGACGACAAACATTCACTATCTTTAGTTCTATCATTCGATTCCATTTGCTGCTCCACATCAGAAGTTTTATTAACTTCGTCCACAAAACTTTCTCCATTGAAATTCTCAGGAGTTTCAGTCTCATTTTCACCCTCGACTTCCACGATCTCTAACCTTTTGCCCTTTTTTGTAGTTGAAGGTCCTTTTTCGTTGGCAACAGAATTATGTATGCCTGGGGAAGTTCTTTCATTGTTTGTTGAATCATGCTTTAAAATCCTTGAGTCCTCCAATACTGTTGGCTTGATTGGTTCTTTGTCTTTACTGAAATACAGACATCAATCATTATTGAAGAGGGTGAACATGGGTGCATGAAAAGGTTAGAATTAAAATAACTACCCACAACTTTCACAAACATTGTTCTTATTTGTGAGTCTGTGTGTTTGTCATACTTCTCTAGTTACACTGTACAGTATTAAGGCAAATCAATGGCCAAAGTTCCATGAGCCCCTGGCTTGGGAGATTAGGCAACTACTCCCTACACTATGATGTTAAATTTGATTTACCATTTACCATTTTACCAGGATAAATAAGAGATTTGTGTGTTGAGCATTTGTCTTTATTTTGTTGCTCAAAATCCTCACAGCATCCTTTATTTGTTTGTCACTCATTCTCTAAATAGAATCTAAACAGCCCACAGTACATGTAAACATAAGAGAGTGCTCAGTAATCCAAGGAAAAGAAATAGCAAAAGGATTGTGTTTAAGATGAAAAAATTGTCAATGGTATTTACATTTTGTCCTTGGTATTATGTAACAAATAATCTAAAGAAAGCTCATTAAGTTATGTACCTTTCATTTTTCTTCATTTCACCAAGCAATTCCTATTAATGATAAATTGGAGAGGTAAAGAAAAACGATAAAAGTAGCACTCAGGCCAAGGAGGCCCACACGGCTGGAGCTTATCCCGGTTTCCGTAACATGAAGCAACTGAGAGTATTGCTACCCAACCCCCCCCTGGATGGGATGCTAGTCCATTGCAGGGTTACCCCCCAGCAGTATGTTGCCGGTACCCATTTATACACCTGGGTGGAGAGAGACAATGTGGGGTAAAGTTTCTTGTCTAAGGAAACAACACAATGGCAGAGACTGGGTGTCGAACCACCGACCTTCAGATCGGAAGTCCAACACGCTAACCACTACACCGCCGCGCCCCCACAGAGAGGTAAAGAGGACAGACTAATAAATTAAGCTACAGTATACATATACATGTAATAATACAATAATGTTTTATACTGTAGGTTTGAGATATTGAATAATTTGGAAGTTGCTCCATAATGTTAGATCTAATTTGCAGAGCTGAAAAACTTCAGCTTTGTAGTAAGTTGCCTGGAAGATGGCTGCGATTTTAAATATAAAACTACTCTTACAGCAATTCAAATTATAGCAAAGCACTTTTACAGGTAATTTAAGCACAAACAATTTTAGGCTTGGACTCTGGGAAAATTTGTGTGCCACTGTTGATGCACTGGTAATCATTCTATGTGCCGAAACATTTTTATATAAAATGTACATAATATTTAATATATAATAATATGTATGTTGAACTGATGATGGCATAAGTCAAAAACATTCAGTTTTTAATTTCATATTTTAAACACTAATAAAAGTTCTAAGCAAAATTAATACTATGCCAATACTTTATTATTGCAGTAACCTTGAGTGCCACAGTCTAAACACTCAGATTCACAGAATTATGAGTGATGAGGGACAACATGTACGTGCCGACGAGTTCGCATGTCTCGACTCCATCATATGAGCCCATCGTCACATCGAATAAGTTGTTGGTGTTTTTCTTTTCCCATGGCGTGTTCTGGTGATACAACAATGATTTCTTCACGTGCACGTACATGTTGTCCCTCATCACACCAAAATTTAAAGGCCAAGTTGGTCTCTACCGTGACGATGGTCTGGCGGTATGCAAAGCAACACCCAAGCAAATCGAGAAAACAAAACAAGAAGTTTGTGAAATTTTCAAATCAAATGGCCTCAAAATCACCATCGAAGCAAACAAGAAAACCATAAACTTTCTAGACGTAATTACCCTCGACCTTACAAGCGGATCGTACAAGCCCTTCATGAAACCCAACAACAAAATCCTCTACGTCCACCGACAAAGCAACCACCCACCCGCACTTCTAAAGAACATCCCAGAAAATATCAACAAATGACTAACCAGCATCTCATCTAACCACAAAGTTTTCGACGAAGCCATTCCGCCGTACCAGAAAGCGCTTGACGAGAGCGGTTACAATCACAAGCTCACGTACAACCCACAGCCGAAGCGCAACAGAAATCGCCAAAGAAAAATCGTCTGGTACAACCCCCCATGGAATGCTAACGTGAAAACTAACCTGGGAAGGAAGTTCCTAAACATCATTGACAGATGCTTCCCAAACGGACACCCCCTACACAAGATCTTCAACAAACACACACTGAAGCTCAGCTACTCCTGCATGCCTAACATGAAAAGTATCATCTCGTCACACAACAAAGCAGTACTATCAGATTACCACCAGTCGCAAACACAAACAAGCAACAAAGAATGGAACTGTAGAAAAAAAGATCAATGCCCACTCGACGGAAAATGCCTCACACAAAATGTAGTTTACCAAGCCACAGTCACAACACAAACATCATCAGAATCATACGTAGGCCTCGCCACTAATTTCAAAGACCGCTACAGAAATCACACAGCATCTTTTCGACATGAAAGCAAGAGGAACGAGACTGAACTGTCTAAACACATTTGGACACTCCAAGACACCAACAAACCTTTCAGTATCAAGTGGAGAATTATTAAGCAGTGTAGACCTTACAATAACATTAACAACAAATGTAATTTATGTCTTTTTGAAAAATTTGTAATCATTTGTAAGAAGAATTTATGCAGTCTAAACAAGCGAAATGAGCTAGCAAGCTCGTGCCCACACAGAAACAGATACCTGCTCAAGAACTTTGTGATTAAGTAACGCAATCTTTAGTACACGCAATTTCTGTTTTTAAATCCCATAGTTTTTATATATCATAGCAACTGTTTTTATATCGCATAGCAACCTTAAGTTAGCCTTTTATTGCCAGTTTATGTATTTTAACGGTCATTCGTTGATATTGCCTGATGAGTGTGGTCGTCCTTTGATCACAAGAAACAGCGTTGTCGCAATAAAACGATGAATTGAAATCTTGCTACTTTTGATCATTATTATAACTGCTCCTCTAAGAGTTGAGCACTCTACAAATTTATTCTATTCAAGTTCAAGAAGTATATATATATATATATATAAGAAGAAAACAAGAAATGCACCTTGGCTCTCTTGTTGTTGGGTTCAATAGCAAGTACGCTATAAAGGTCTGCAGTGGCCTCCTCTTTTAGTCCTTGGGCTTTATGAGCTATGGACCTCCTCAGATAAGCTACAAGACAATTATGTAAAGGAACAAATTACAAGGTTCAAGTAAAAGTGTGTTCAGTTTTGCCACTCTGTAGATTCTCTCATTTTTTTGAAGCCATTTTAATTAACACTTACATGTAAAGCCCTAACAGTGACAAAAATTAATTTTGTCTTTACATCATCACTACTTATTCAAACATTCATTGACAAGTGATGAGAATAAAGGAAGTGATCACCAAGGATGAGATGTCTTGATTGTTAGACAAACTCTCCTAACTAGTTCCACAAGAAATGTAAGGAGAACAGTAAGAAGAATATGCATTTTTATTTACTTTGCATTCAACCAGTCAGCTCCAAATGTGGAAGGATTGCTACTTTTAAATGCTTTAATTTATCTCATCTACTTATTATTTTCATAAGTGGCCAATGTGGTATTACCAAAAAAATCCAATAATTGTAATTAAAAAAATACTAGTCTCCAGTAACAGGTGACAAGTGGCTTTTATTTTATTTCTAAAATCTAAAAACTACCTACATTGTAGCACAATTTTATAATTACATACCTTTGACATTATTAGGTTCTGCACTAAGGACCTTGCTGCAGTCATCAATTGCTTCTTGGTATTTTTCAAGCCTTATTTCTGACAGACAAAATCAACAAAAATGACCTAAATATTAACTTTTTTAACACCAAACCACAATATTTTAGGCTACTTGCCAATTATCAACTATAGGTTACTCCACAGTGCACAGTAATTATTTACAGTGAATCCCAAATATAATGAAGTGCCATTGGTACTAGCAAAATGTGTTCATTATAATGGGAGTTCGTTATATCAATGTCCTTTTCCGTACACTTTACTATTACTGGGATGAAGAATGTCGTTCATTATACCGGGGTTTTAGTTATCATACTAGTTCGTTACGTCGGGTTTCCACTGTACTCATTGCACGTTTTCTGGGAAACTCCCCATCTACCCCTCCCCTATTAAACCCAACATTTTGCTCTAAGTGATAATAAGTACAAAATGTTGGGTTAGGGGAGGGGTAGGTGGGGAGTTTCACAGAAATGTGGAATGATCCGGTTTCTACTGCTACAGCATTCAGCAGTGACTTTTCAGATGTTTTCTTTCTTCAATTTTTCCCAAGTTGAGTTTCTCAAAAATGTTGAATTTGTACTTTCAAGGACAACCAATGTTAACCCATTGACTCCTACACCAGCCAAAACTGGCCGTGCCGCGTGCATGTTTTGCGTGGAGGACGCTTTATCCCCAACCTCCCCTACTAGGTACTTTTTTTGCCCTCTAAAGCTGTCAATTGTTTAGGAGACATATAAACCAATCAGAAACTGTCTTCTGCACATATATTTATGAGTTTTAGGGGGTAGGGGAAAGGTGGCTTTTTAACCGACCGCATGGAGTTTGCAAACAAAAATAATGGCAGCGTGCAGTGTTGAATTTTGGCCCTCTTTGGAGAGGAATTTCAGTGGGATCGGATGCACTTTAGAAGCTAAAACCATGGTCAGTAACTCAACTTAGTGTTATCTTTTTATTGGTGATCTCAAAAAAATATTAATACACTGTTTCTGGAGTGACCTCCTCCTTTAAAATCAACATACTGTACTCCTTCAGCCCTCTTACTCCTTTCCTGAGAAAGCCTAAATACATCATGGTTTCTATTTATGCTGTACACTTTCTTTCACCTTTTTCTATACAATATCTTAGTAGTATTTCTTTGTAGTGAATAAAATAGCATTGTACATACCTGCCAAAGCCCTGTTATTGTACACTGCTATTGCTTTAGGATTCAGATCAATGCTTCGACAATAATACGTCAAAGCTTCAGCGTAGTTGCCACTCTGAAAGGCTTCATTTCCTTTCTCCTTTTCTCTGTTGGCAAGGAATTCCTTTTCAGTTTCACTTTTGCCTGTTACAAGTGAAGCATAATAGACAGACATGTTGAAACTTATTATTCATACTTCCAGTTGGGGAAGGAGGAAAGAAGGAGGAAGGGTGAACAAAGAGCCACAACAAAAGGGGGCAGCAAAGCTACAAAGCAGGGAAAACAGGGATCAAAAAGAATGATTTCTGAGTTGTGGGAAAAAGATGGAACCACTTAATGAAAGGGCATGACATCGAGAGTAAAGGAAAAAGGAAATGGGAGACAATTGAACACAAAGTCTGAGTGAACAGAACAGAAAATGGGAGTGAATGGAACAGGAAGTGCAAGTCAATAGACCAGAGAGTGAAGTAGAAGGAACAGAACTTTAGTGAAATAAAAGGAACAGGAAGTAGAAGTGAATGAAGCAGGAACTTATTTAGAAGGAACAGGAAGTGAAATAAAAGGAACAGGTATTGCAAGTAAAGGGAAGGGGAAGTGAATAAAAGAGGAAACGGGAGGAAACAGTACAGGGATTATAGTAAACAGAACAGGAAATTGGAGTGGATGGAGAAAGGCGAGGAAGTGAAGGAAACAAAGGAGGAGTGAACAGAAGAGGAAGTGGAAGTGAGGAGAAGAGGAAGTAGCCATGCATGGAACAGGAAGTGGAAATAAAAAGAACAGGAAGTGGCAATGAGTGAAACAGGAAATGGGAACATTTTGTTTGGTTCTCAAGACAGTTTGCCAGTAATTATTAATTTATCCATTTGAGTAGAGAGCAACAGGGGCGTAGCTACCTGTACGCACGTACGCACGTACGTACCTGAAAAAATGTCGACGGTTAAAAAAACGAAACAAAACAAAACAAGAGAAATATAAAGAAACGGAAAATAAGCGATGGTTAAAAAAAAGCTCAATCTTTGCATCAACTTCTCTTATTTTTCAAAACAACAGACACCGTTTTTAGCCAATTCCAGAAAATTTGCTAGTGTAGGCAAACGCGGAAAATTAGGGGGCTGAGGATGACTAAGGCACGGTTAAGACGCAAAACTTTTTAGCAGCCGAACTTAATTTGAATTTAGGCTTCCTAAATTAGATAGTAAGATTTTCGACATCTATTATTCATCCGTTCTTAGGATCACTATTTCTTGGCGTGAATGGTTTTGTTGTGCACGAAATGAAAAAGAAATTTTCTCACTATAAAACCGTGATGGACTGGAGATGGCAGCTCTTCTGTATCAACGCTGCTCAATGCCATATGTTTGAAAGGGAGAATTAAAGGGACACTGTCACAATTATTTAGGATAACTTTGAAAAGCTAAAAAGACATATTCTGATCAGCGGGGACCTAAAATTCTAGTTGAGTTTTGTTTAACTACTCCACCAGTTCTCTGAGCCTATAATTAAGTGTGTTTGGCTGCGGATTGCTACGATGGAAATGGTTGCAACTTAAAAATATCAGGCTGATGTTTTCAAGTTTTCCTTTGTTTGGTGGAAAAATCGCCAGTAACTTACTATGGTTTGTTTTACTTTGAGAAAATCATTTGATTTCCTTCTCTTGATGTTCTAGGAGTATTCTGTGTTCATGAAAAAGAATTTAAAAACGTAAAAATCCCCGTGACAGTGCTACTTTAAAAAGCATATATTTCAACTGTGCTCTCACAAAGACAAAGAAGCATATATGATCAAGAAGGCTGCTGGCTGTGGCAAGAGAAAAAAAGCTAAAAATCTCTCTTTTTTTTTGTTCAAAACAGCACTATGTTGTAGGTTTGAGGCTTTGATGTATTTTACCTTTTGGATAATACCCTGAGAGTCGGAGTTTTCACTTTAATGAAACAAAACTGCGACAAAGAGACGTAATGGGTCGAGGGAAAAATATCCCTGGGGTCTTTGTTAAAACATGGTTGCAGTTTTTTCATCCTATTGGACCTATGAAGCCAGGGGCAATGACATCCATAATAACAAAACCTTTAAAACCAACCAATTTTAACTTTCCCAAGTGGCAAACAGAATCGTTAATTCCAAGCAAAATATGAAATTCTGATCTGCGTGCACACTAGGACACACAAGCATGGACTATCAATTTGGAAGAGTGTTTTGATACGATTCAAGGAGCAACAACTGTCTGATTTTCACAAACTAAATATGTACACTACTGGGTAAGAAGGACACCAATTTGAGACGTGTTTCCACCCATTTGACAAGACCTAATTTTCAAATTTTCCCGGGGGAGCAGTGCCTTCTTACCCTCCTGGCATGCTCACGGTTTAACAAAAAAATCTACATAAAGCTTAATGACATGGTTGCCATTTCATCCATTTCATGTATAACCTCACCATACTGTTACAGACCTGCCAACCTCCAAAACGCGCAAATCTGGAGACCTTGGAAAAAAGCCCAGAAAAACCTGGAGATTGGGACCTCAAACCTGGAGATTTCCAAAATATGTGTAAAATGAAAATAAAAATGGTAGATTTCTTTTTTCAAGGTATTCTTTACCTTATTTGTGCTACCTATTGTATTCTTTTTCCGCATTTTTTGAAGTCAGTTTCTGTTTCGCTGTCGACGCGAGGCGCCAGTTTGAGTTAACTATTCACAGCTCTAGCTTCCCCAGAGACTTAAGCACACCTATATTGACCTATGGTTTCACGGGAGTGAGGTCGGAATTGTACCCAGCTTTCCCTCAAACATTAGATGTGACAAATTTGGCCATTTTCAACACGGTTTTTCAATATTGCTTCATACTACCTGAATTGTTTGGCAATTTCAAGATTTTCTGATTCACCGTGAGATTTGGAGGCCAAATCGTGAGACCGTGAGTTGGCAGGTCTGCTGTTAAGAAAAGCAAATGCAACCAAGGAATGTGGAAACGATGTGAGAGAACTGAGGCGTTCGGGTAGATTTGAAAAATTGTGCGTACCTCTCGAAAAATCCTGCCTACACCCCTGAGCAACAATACAGAACCATGCATAAAATTAATAATAGGACTTCATGTGTGGAAAACAACTGTCCGTTAATACATTTATTTACCTTTTAAGTCTAAATTTGAAGGAACAGCATTCTCATTCATTACTTTGGCCTTTTCCTGTTGCTTTTTCCTTGCCTCTTTCTCATTCTCCTCCAACGTATCAATCTCTTTGTCAGGATCGAACCTTAACAATAGAGAAATTAAAACCTTGAAGGGCAACCCTGAATTTTCATAAACACTTTGCTCTCCTGGTCTGAATGATTGGCATGATGAGAGTTTATGTTTAGAGAAGCGATACTGCAGTCAAGCTTTCTCAAGACTCTTTGCTAAGGGGAAAAAACCCTTTTTATTTTCCAAAATTTGAACATCTTATCTCAGGACACAGCTTATTTGTGAGTGAACTCGAGATAATCGGTTGGTGTTTACAGTTGTGTTAGCACAATGGAACCATTGAAGATCAGCTTATAAAAAAGATTTCCAACAATTACCTGCAACTGAAATGCCACAAGTTAAAGAACATGTTCATGTTTTCAAATTATTGAGAAAATCCCACAAATGTCTCTACTTCAGAAGAGGTGTTTCCCGTGGCCATACAAACTCAAAAAAACTGTCTGATTAAGTTTTTAGAAGCTATAAGATTTAATCACCAAGTCAATTCAACAAATAAATTCAAAACCTGGCAGATTATCACTTTTGAGGTGGTTCGTGGGACGATGGACTGGATTATGTAAGCACTACACGTGTATGTACTAACTGAGTGTAATGACTGTGCAAGTCAGGAAACACATGATATGATAGCGAGCAGTTATCCATGGCAAAAGCATTGTAGTGAAGGTTCTCTTCTCTTACTTTGCCTTTCAATAACAAACAAACTCTCTGGACTTTGGAACTCAACTTATAATTGTTTCGCTTTGTTTTGTATATTTTTGTATTTTTCTTTTCTTTTTTTTTCAGTTTATTGCAGGTAATCACTATCATTACAAAGACAACCAATCAACTGAGAAAAATTCTTGGTTTGCATGTGACGTCACCATTGCCATATTGGTGTACCATTAACAAAATAATAGTTTCAATCTCATTAGCTCCTTTTGTTATTGTACTTGGCTATTGGCCGCGACGCCATTGTCGTTTGGATCTCTAGGGATTGATTGCAAACCACCAATAGGAACTAGCAAAGTGGATCAAAAACCACTGTTCAAAGTGCACATACATGTACTAGTAAAACCTTTTGACCTAGTTGCCCTCCTATGGTGATTGACAAAATTAATTAATGTACAGCTGGTTATTTAAAGTCTCGATCAAACTTCACAGTAAACATGCTATTGAAATGTGCCATTAAAAACACTCAGACTGTTTTACCTGTCCCATTCATGGTAACCACGTGGTAAAACAGGTTTTCTCTTCTTTATCTCACCATTGTTTTGTTGCTGTTGACAAAAGAACATTAACTTTCATTAAAGCGAAATTAAAAATTAAAGCCTCGGTATCACCATTCATACATTCTCCTCATTTTGTTTGTATATGACATTTTTATCTTTGTTGATCATTTTGTTAGAATAACAGCTTTAAAGATTGAGTGGCTCATATTTTTACAAATGGCTTTTCGTGGCAGAATTCAGGAATGTTTTTTGTGGGGGGGGGGGGGGGGAGCGGAGAAATGTGCACCAGTTTGTAAGTCTCAATCTGTATCAGCCACCCTCAAGACAGGAAAGGTGCTTGCTTATAGGAGATGGTTGTTGACATTAGAGATGCTTTGAAGAAACACAGCGTTTTTAACTGAGAACTCAAGAAAATGGTCGGGGAGATAAATGTTATTTGCAGATGACTGTAACTAGTAAGAGATTAAAAACATAAGCAAGTGGATGTTCAATGAGTCAGTAATATTCCAACTTTCTGACCTTGGAAGAGGGCACCTCATTGTTTGTAGTAGATCTGATTGGAGGAAGATCATCATTTTCCACTGGGCTGGTCACACTTGCTTCCTTCAGGGACTTGTCTGTCTGACTGACGTTTGTCATCCACTCCTGAATATTTCATAACAAAGAACGAAGATTGTTTTGTTAGATGTACAAGTCATGTGTGCTGTAGTTACAGTCTTTTTTTCCTGATAATACACTCAAGCCTTACTAAGCAGTCACCCTTTACTAACCAGTCCTGAAAATTGCTTCCTATTTTAACTGTAGAATTTACTTCACCTTCACTAGTGCCTGTGTAGCAAGCGTTTCCGTAGGGCTCTCCGCAGGTTTCAAACATTTTTTGCTTTTTAGCCACGTGAAAAATGAGGTGAGCGCAAAAAAGTACGAGAAGGGGGAGGGGAAGGGAGGAAAGGAAATGCTTTTCTTCCCCTCATTGCGCTTGCCCCAATTTCGCACTGCCAAAAAGTGAAAAATGCCTCAAACGGGCAGAAAAACCTATGGAAACCTTGCTACGCCTTTATAAAATCCCTTACTTTGTTTATTTTCATTGTCTCCACCTGCATTAGTTATTTTGCAAAAACAAGATCATGTAAACATTATGTGTGGTTCCAGAAAATACCCACACCCACCCACCCCCAATCCACAGATGTCTTTTTTCTTTAAACCCCACCCCCCTAGGAGAAATTCCAGTTAAGCTTTGCTTTATACTTTCCTGTCAAATTTTAACTTTTGGCTTTTCAGACCGCCACCCCTGGAAATTTCCAGTGAACATCTAAAGATCACCAATTTTTTGCTGATCCCCCTTACAGGCCGGTTAAACCTACAAGTACCTACATGTAACATTCAACCTAAATTAAGGAGTCAGTCCCTAAAAATTGTTCCCCAGCTAAGGGTGTTTGTTTATAATTAAAAGTGGAAAGGAGAATAAACTTGATACAATTTTAACAAACCTGTAAATCACTTGTAATCTCCTGCTCTTCTGATGCACTCAAATCATGGTATGTTTTGATGGGGATTTCTTTCCGAAGACTTTTACTGCAAATACATGTATTATTGTTATTAATAACCATCACACAACAGAAAAATTAATGCACAGGTGCTGGGAGACAAATCAAAGCATAATGGCATTGATGCCATTGTCACCAACATTAGTTGTTAAAATGAATTTGTCAGTTAAAATTATCTGTCAGCTAAAATTATCTGTAAGTCATCAAGTGTCAAGTATCATAAGTACTCTGGTAAAACGTTTAATGAGAAAATTCTGTTCTATTGTCATCAGGATCTGTTGTTTGTTTCCATGGGGTTGTTGCATTCAAAGGCATTGTCACTTTTGGGAATGACTTATTGGTTAGAAACATCTTAAACTTTATATGTTACTATGCTTTCACGTTGGGTAGTGGTAGTGGTGAAGAGGGGAGGGGTGGGCTGGAAGCATTACCTTTGAAATTCTATTGTATCTCACCTTTTTGGGTCAACTTTTCTTAACCTCTCTTCTGTAAATTCAATAAGTTCTGGATAAAAGCCTTCCTCACCAGACCTATTTAAAACAGAATAAAGCTTATAAGTGACTAGTGGAGGGGGAACATTACAAATTTTGGGGTGTATGTCTGATGAAGGGACTGTGAGAGCCCTACTCTATTTCAGACCATGTTCAGCTACATGTACATTTTGCAACCCTATTTTACACTAGACACCAAAAATCCCTACCCTATTCCAGGCTCACTGGGTTTCAATCCCTAGTTTCCCGATAAATGATATACCCCAATTCTAGACCAAAACTGTCTGGTTTCTCTACCCTATCCCAGACGAAACTGGTTGAAAACCTCACCTTTCCCAGCATACAGCTTACGTGTGGGAGTACCCCTTTCCTGGAAAGTGACCACGTGTTCATTGATAGCTATAAGGACATCACCCCTTATCACCCCAAGAATTTAATTGATTACTTTATTTTACATGTGTATTTATGCACCACTCACCTTAACACTCTGAGGATTTTTTCCAGTTCTTTCGCATTTTTACAATCCCCAACATATCGATAATCAAGATGTTCAATGGGGACTCCAGATTTTGTGTGGGAGCCTTCCAAAAGACCTGTAGCCATGTCTTCAACCACACTGCAAAGCTGCAAAATTGTAAGCTGTGATTTTCACTTTTCATCAGAAGACAACAGGCACAAGATAACTTATTTTACTAACATTTTACCACAAGGACAAACAGAGAAAACGGCCAGGAAGAATGTAATCCAAATGAAAGAAGTTTAAGAGGCTCTGACTGTAAATATCGAGAATCGGCGGACAAGCTCAAAAAATCGAAAATCCTGATAAACTTGCCAGAAGAACACTTTTGGGGAGCTATCTTCGAAAATATTACTTAAACCTTCTGGAATTCTATTGTTTTTGGGAAATTCGGAAAAACGGTTTTGCTTAATTTATTATGCAATAATCAGGCTTAAAATTAAACAAATTGAAAACGCTTGCTTTAAAACCGTTTGCAACGCCAGAAAACAATTTTAATTTTAAATGATAGCAATGCCCTTATACTTTCTATCAGCGGGAATTGCATGGAGTTTTGCTTTATTTATGTGGTTTGGTGGTTCTTTGAAACAAAGGCATTTTGTGCACTTCGGAAAAAGGCAAAAATTGGTAAACTACAGAGGCTTAAAAAGGGTCTTCGTATGTCTAAGACATACGAAATAGTAGAAATAGTAGAAATAGTACAAGCCCAAAACAATGCAAGAATAGATTGAAGAAATGTTTTAGTCTATTCTTTGTGTGTCTTCAGTGGATAAAATCCTCTAAATTAAGCTCACCCAAACTACTACTTTTCATTTCATTCATTTCATTATGCAAATTTTGGCAACACTGGTTCGCGAATTTTTGTTTTTGTCAGCGCGAGCCTGAATTGCCCAGATTTTTTATTTCATATCACAATAGAAGTAGGGCCAAACTTTACAGTGCTTATTTCAATTCGATATTAGACATACCAAGACCTATCTTAAGCCTCTGAAGTTTACTAATTTTTGCCTTTATCGGAAGTGCGCAAAATGCCTTTGTTTCAAAGAACCACCAAACCACATAAATAAAGCAAAACTCCACGCAATTCCCATTGATAGAAAGTAGAAGAGTATTGCTATCATTTAAAATTAAAATTGTTTTCTGGCATTGCAAGTTATTTACAAACAAGCGCATTCAATTTGTTTAATTTTAAACCTGATTTCTGCATAATTAATTAGCAAAACCGTTTTTTCCGAATTTCTCGAAAACAATAGAATCCCAGAAGGTGTAAGTAATATTTTCAAAGATAGCTCCCCAAAGGTTTCCCTGCTAGCAGAGGCCCCTTTTCCTTTGTATTCGCTGAGCTGACGGACGGGACGAAAAGGGACCTCTGCCATGGGTCGAAACTCCCTTTGATTCAATCGCCGTCCATGGTCGTGGACGGCGGTTTCCGAAACGCATGCTCCCTGTATTGTTTGCTGACCGTGACTTGAGCCCACTGTATCTCACGCATTCCTTTACAGTTATTCCGCTGTCATTTAGTGAGCCCGCATAGTAACATGCCGTCCTGGAAAGAGAACTAAACTTGTGAAGAGTTACAACGTTTACTTTCTCTCGTTTTTGTGAACGTGAACGACGGAAAGATAAACAATCGAAAGAAGAAGCTCTAAGAAACACTCGACAAGTTAAGGAATGGAATTTAGAGTGACGAAAACATCTGTCAAGGCGAAGGACAACCTTCCACCTCCAAAGATTTTTCGAGCTGTGGACTTTCTGTGAAATGCTCCAGCACTTCTACGAGTCTACGGTAGAGTAAATCACACATTTGATTGTAAATTTGTATCGAAATCGCTTTTTAATTGAGGGATTCTTCATATTCCTTACAGTTTTTGTAAAAGTTTTGAAAAACGGGCACAGTTCGCATCACCAAATGCTCTTCAAAATAACTTGCACATCGAGCGAAATCGCTTGCACGTAGCTTCCCTCAAAGAAAGAATTCAACGCGTTTGGTCTTCAGAAACAAGTAAAGGCGTGTTTTAATAAATGTATTATTTAGAAAAGCTTACTGTCTCTTCTTCTGTGTACCTTCATTTATAAAATTTCGAAAAGTAGTAATCTGACCTAAACAGACACAAATGCTCTGTTGTGGTTTGATTTCACGGGCGAGACAACACGAGAAATCTCTTGTGGAAATTTGCAAAATTTTAACTTTGAGATTGTATTTTTGGCTAATTCTTAATTGATAACTGGTGTATTTTATTTAAAAGTAAGAAATTTTAACTATTCTCGATCAAGTGAGTGTTGTTTTTTCAAACCTATAAATTGTCCTTTCGTACTGCACATGGGTTGTTTATTACCAACTGCTAATTTAGTGAAGCGATCATAAAACACGCAGCCTTCAATGGGTTAAATTCTCTTTGATTCCTGGAGTTGTGGTCATGTTAAAAAAGCTTCCTTGTCCTGATAACTTGAAATTAATACCGTAGATTAGACAACAACTATCTCTAGACGAACTGTCTACTTTTTTTAGGGTTTTGGTGATTTCGCCATTCACGACAACAAAACTGTGCAGGTGTTTTTTGGCGCGCTAGTTGAGAAAGGTGGGAGTCGCCAGCTGATCACGTGCTAAAAGCATCACGTGACGTTTCGGTCGCTAAGTAACCGTGGCCCATGCTCAACACGGTTCATTTCGACCCATGGCAGAGGTCCCTTTTCGTCCCGCCCGTCAGCTCAAAAGGAAAAGGGGCCTCTGCTAGCAGGGAACCCAAAGGTGTTCTTCTGGCAAGTTATCAGGATTTTCGATTTTTTGAGCTTGTCCAACGATTCTCGATATTTACAGTCAGAGCCTCTTAAGAAGGTACCGGTAGAATTTTAGATCGATGAGTTTTCTACCACCAGATTTTGGTCGCAAGTTTCGTCAGTTTTGGAGCTCACTCCATTATGACCTCGTGGGTTTACTCAAAAACCTAGTTTATAAACTTGTTTTCTGCAAAATTCGGGGCAAATTTATAAAAAATGCATGCCCTTTAATGGGCCCTTACCTTTTTACTATCTTTTCATAGTGCAGATGAACACATTTTGTGGCTCAAAACCAAGGTGGAGTTTGGTTTATCAAGAGCATTCTCAACTGCAAACCGCCGACTGTCACCAAGAAGACTTGGCTGTCGAGCCCGCAAGGTTTTGGCTCAGCAGCTTCCTAGACTTTCTTTCGCGCTATTTGATTGGTTCTATTAGTCCGGCTCAGAAATTTACACCAATGAGAACTCTTGATATATGTGCCGTCCGGGTACAAGAACCAATTTCTTTCATTTACATTTCCTTTACCGTCTTCTCGGAAATTGGGCCTTATCTGGAGAATCCGAATTTGACAACTTACTACTTCTGAAGTCATCATGTGTGCAGCTATGCTTCATGAATCGATCTGGTTTGATAGGCTGAAATATGAGCAAGCCGAATCACATTATCAGAGATTTCTTGCGGGAACTACTTCTCCTGCCAAGCCACATGGTTCTCCATGTAAGGTAAGAATTATGTACATATCTCGGAATTTTCAAAGGCTTACTTATGTTTCTTACATGTACTGTACATCATTCGATTAAAGAGTGGTATAAAGAATTATTTTTCGGTCACACATACGTACGTTTGTCATATTGTTGTTCTGCTTAGATAAAACACCATACAGGCTCCCCTTTGAGATCTTAAAACTAAAATATTTTCGCTACCGCAGTGCAAAAAAGCTTGGGTTTAGAGATTGTAGATCGATCTTATTACGACGTGAAGGATTTGTTTTAAATATATTCTCCTTAAGCTTATTGCAAGCACTTAAAAAGTATGTCTTCAAGTTCTAAAAATTCTCATGGTAGATATGAGCTATCAAAAAGCAGTTTAGAAAAAAGAGCAAGTTTAGACTGTTCACATTTTCATGTGTGATATAGTCGGATTTTCAGGGGGGTGGTAGTGGAGGAGGTAACTGAGGGGGTAGGGGTGAAGTTTGGGTGAAGAAAAATAGTTGCCACATCTACTCCCCTCATAAGAGCCACTCCACCCCTACCCCCTCACATGCTTTGTACTCTTACCAGATTTCCCTCACCACTAACAAGGAGAAAAATCAGGACTGTGATAAATCTAGAGCAGTTGTGTTTGTTGAAGTTGGCAAGGAACTTCGAACTTTCACTTGATAAGAGATACATGTAAGGGAGACTCTGTATATATTTGAGTGGCATTGTGTAGTTTGTGGCTTGTCCACTTTTCTTAATCTACAATTTGTAGGCATGTTTTATGCAGTTCCTCTATTTAACCTTAAACAAGGTCCAGCTTAGTCTTTGCCGAAACTTTTAGTCCCTAAACTTTTGTAGCCAGTCATACAACTTTTGATGCCTTCGAAGAACTTGCTTTCATGTCATAAGTTCATAACTGTAACTGTACATGTACGTGTAGATCCAAGTGGTGACATTTACATCAAATTATTTTTATTAATAAATCTGCTGTTTCTAGCAAACAAAATTATTTTCTATATAAGATTTCACATTTATTCTTTCTTAACAGGTAACTGCAAGACAGTGTAATCTTTTCATTAGCATTCAGTATTTTGTTTTCCTTTGAAAACTTTCATTAATAGTTTTCGTTAGTTTTAAGTTCTCATCAACCAGTCACACTAAAAACTACCATTGCTGTACACACAATTAACAATACTGTAAGCTTGGAACAAATCAGTAACTGGAAGTATTATGAATATAGTGTAGTCAGTGGCTAGTGCATTACATTCATTATCAGTGCCTATATTCTTCAACCTTTTTACCTTATGTTATCAATGCTTACATTCCTAAACCATTTTACGTTACGTTGTCAAGACATTCATTCATAATTTGTCACTCTGAACTTTCAACTCAGACGTGTAGCAGTTTTTCGTCCTCTCTGATTTTCTTCTATCCTGTTCAAACTTAATGTTGTTTTCTCTTAGGCTTCAAGCTTTTCTCCGGTTCAAGAGATAGCAAAAGCGCGTCAAAAAATTCAACAGACCCTTAGCACGGTAAGCTAGATACAGCTTGCCCAGTGTAGTTTTTCTAACCCTTTCCTTATAACTCTTTAAATAGCCCTGATTTTGGACAACAATGCAAGCCAATTAGAAAAATGCTGTTTGTAAATGCTTTCAGATGTTTCATGTGGAGAGAATCTAATATTACTATAAGCAAGACGATTAAACTTTAATTACCCCTTAATCGTCGATGATTTAGTGATCTCTTACACTTTTGATGATATGTACAGTTTACATGTAGTTTATTTGACTTTCATGTATGCTTTAATTTGTATTGAGATATAAATAGGGAGTAATTTGGTGCTTCTTAATAAGTGATCAGCTATGCTACTGTACATTCTTACTTAAAACAAACAGGATTGTTAGATTCTTGGGACCTTTAATTTTTCTCTGAACTTTTTTTCATTACCCTCTCAAGTTGAATTGATCTATGGCATAGGCCACTTAAGTTTTTTTTTGCCTTGGGTAGTCTTCTGAAACTGTTAACAAGTTGACTGTGTATTTTGCTGAACATGTAAATAAGTTTGTGTCTTTTGCTATAGATGGCCAGGATGGAAGTGGGTTTGAAACTTGAAACAAACTGGGCCAATTTTGTCAAGTTCTTCCCTGTGTCTTGGAAAAATGGCTAATAACTTATGAGTTACTGTTTGTTTTTCCTTTGAGAAAATCAATGATGCCTTGCTTACCACTTAACATGATTGATTTTCTCCAATGGAGAACAATATGTAATACTGAACCTAAATGATTTTCCAACGTAAAGGGAAGAATTCGAAAAAATTTTTTAGCACTCTTGGTCAGCTTGATCTTGTCCGTGGCTTCCAGAAGAATTGGGTCACATTGCTGGCAAGGTGAAAACATGCCAAATGGCCAAGACGTACTGTTCATGGATTGGCAAATGACTTCTTGATATTCCCAGTGTAGTTTGATTTAAAAAAATCTATTGTGGTCATGAAAATATTGTTACACTTGGTTACATTGCTTGTTGAAAAGTAGTTTCTATTCGCGTTAACACTAAAAATGGCTATACATGTAAGTCTTGCAAGTTGCATTATTTTTGCATAATATGCAAGGGTTTTTCTCGATGGTTTAGCAGTACTGGGATAAAGTCTCCCATCCAAGTACATGCATTTTGAAGTTAAATGAATCAACAAGAATTATGTTTTTGTACAACTTATTTTTTGCAATTTGATTGTTTCTTAGATTCTGCTTAAACCGCAATGTTTGTTGTTTTCTGACTTTAAAGTGATAAAATTTGATCAATTTATTTTCTTCAAGGCACCAACTTCCACGTCAACTCCTGCTGGGGGAGATAAACGCATTGCTCAGCTAGAACAGGAGAACAGACAACTTAAGAAAGGTTTGGCAAAGATACATGTATGTTTATCACTATTATTATTAATTGTTGCCTTTTTTGTGCCAAGATACATATCTGAAATCCTGAGCTGTTTTTCTCTCTGGCTTTTTTGTATAGTTACTGAAGACTTGAAGAGTGCACTTGAAAAACTCACATTACGAGTTGATCAGCTTGAAAAAGGTATAAAATTATTATGATAGTTGTAATTATAATTAAGTCCTAAAGGCTTCCAGCCTTCCTTTTGTGACTCTTTACCACACCTTAAACCCCAGCTAGATTCCCAAGTCTACTCCCAAATTATTATGTGACCCAAAATTTCAACCTGCATGAAAAAGTGTGACCATGACAAAACACAATGTATTTTCAACTGACTATATACATGTTTGTGATTCATTGACGTGATGTTTAACATGCTATCACTCAGGTACTGGTGGATTATGTGTTATTCAGGGATATCCTACCAATTTTGTAATTTTGTTATCAGCTGCTCTAGCCTTGGCAAAGGGGCAAATGAGTGAGGAAGTGATGGCAACCACCACAGGGGGGGGAGCAGGGGGGTTTAAACCTCCCGCTTCCCGTACTCTTTAACCCGGTTCCCGCCCTGTATTTGTTGGCTCCTGCCTCTTTGCAGCTTTTTTTTTTATTACAAAATATTGTGCCATGTTGCATAATTTTCCCCTTCTTCTCCTACTTCCCACCATCTTCGTAATCCCGCTTCCCGCCCTCTCTTCTTCCACCTCTCATACACCTCCCACCCCCTTTTCTCCCAGTCTCCCTCCCCCCTGTCCACCTCCATACCACAGGCACAGCTGGCTCTAGATCTTAGTATTTTTTAAGTTTTTTTTTTCTGTGTGTGTGTGTGTGTGTGTGTGTGTGTGTGTGTGAGAGAGACCAACTGCAGCAAGCTTCTATAGCTTTGGCTTGGCGAACACAGCAATTGCCCCAGATGGCAATTTTGCACTTGGCCCAAAGTACAGGTAACATGACGTAGCATAGCAAAGCAACAACAAGTTGCAGTATGTACTTGTACATGACATATCACAGGTTTTTGCAGTGCATTATGGGGCAGTTCATTTCAAGTTTACTCAAGTTCACCCCACCCATCTGCTCCTGTTGTCTTAAACAGTGACAACTGTGAAGATAGACAATGTCTTTCATTTTCTTTGTAAAATTCTGGGTAACCAAATAAAAAAGCAGAGAAATTATTAATAATCTTTCCATTGTTTCTCTTTTGTCAGGCGGCAAAGCACAACTGGCAGCTCAACCCCCAGCAGTAAGTTTTTATTGAATGATATCAACAAATCAGCCAACAGGGATAACATTTATGGGGCAAAAAACTTGTTTTGAGCATTTTACACTATGGGACAAAATTTCCGACCTGATTAGTTGTGTCCTCAGGACCTACAGCGTACACTATGAGTGGTGGTGGTGGCGGTGGTGGACTTGGCGATGATAATGATTGTGGGGGTGGTGGTGGGGGTGGTGGTGGTGGTGATGGTGGTGGTGATGATGGTGATGGTGGTGGTGATGATGGTGATGGTGGTGGTGATGATGGTGATGGTGATGATGGTGATGATGGTGATGATGATGACGATGACAATGGTGATGATGGTGGTGGTGGTGGTGGTGGTAGAAGTGATAATGATGATGATGATGATGGTGATAGCAGTGGTGGTGTTGGTGATGATGATGATGTTGAAGGTAATAATGATAATAATGATGATGATGTAGATGATGATGGCAACAATGATGATGGTGATGATAATAATGATGTTGGTGACAGTGACAGTGTTGGTCTTGGTTATGGTTCAATGGTGGTGATTACTATGATGATTATGATGAGCAATTATATAAATTAGAGACATAATGGGTGCATGGTTTTTGTTAGTATTGGGTCCAGAAACTTGAAGGAAAAACTAAGTTGTATTTTAACATATACTTTTAGCCCCCAACAAAGGAGCAAACAGCCAAGGACGATGATGAGGACAACTTTGACTTGTTTGGTTCTGATGAGGAAGAGGATGAAGAAGTAAGAACAAACACCACACTTAATTCAAATAGTTACATGTACAGAACAGCATCTAAGATCTTCCATGCACTGTAAGTACTTTGTGAGGCAGACTGAGATAATGAGAAATTTTTTGTGGTCTCATCATGCAAGTTATAAGTTGGGCGTGTAGGGCACTGTCGTAAAGTACCTGAAGTACACTGTAAGTAGTTCAAGGTCACTCAATGATTGGTTGGTTGCTTAGTGATGTCCTACATGTATGTGGGTGGGGACAGAAGAAGGCTTATGTTTTGACCGAAGTTTTCTTGGGGACAAGGCTAGTTTATTGCAGTGCCTCCATTATGTTTTTTTGGAGGTTTAAGGGGACGCATTGAAAATGGTGGCCTGATTGAAATTGTTGTACGCGACAATTTTTAGGAGGGTCTTGGACATAACATTGATCAAAGGGATTTCAAACTCAATTCAAATAGACTGGAAAGTTAAGGGCTCAAAGCAATGAAATGTTCCAGGACAGAATATAGGATTTTCCTCAAAGAGGAGGCTTATCCAAATGTCAGCAACTGAAAAACCTTGGATTTATCTGTGTAAGGTGGTTCTAACTTTTGCATCTTTGTATGAAATCCTTAAGTGTAACAATTTAGATGAAAGCTATTGAGCAGTCCTTTCATATGTGGTACTGTTTGTTATGCTATAAAAGGTGGTTCTGACTGTTGAATTGGTGGGTGGAGTTCTTTACTGTGTCTATTGAAATGAAAGCTATTGCGCAGTACTATCGTGGTACTGCTTGTTACGCTATACAAGGTGGTTCTGACTGTTGAGTTGGTGGGTGGAGTTCTTTAGTGTCTCTATTGAAATGCAAGCTGTTGAGCAGTTCTTTCCTCTGATGCGTGTTTCTTGTTCTGTGAAAGGTGGATCTAACATTTGAGTCTGTTCTTAGTCATCACAGTTCATTTTTTCATTTGGTATATATCCTTATTTTCACAGGAAGCTGCAGAGAGAAAGGCTAGGCTTGCTGCATATGCAGATAAGAAATCAAAAAGTAAGACTTTTATTTAAGCTTAAAATTGTTTCAATCCTTAATTTATGAGATAAACTGTAACAAAATTCATCCTGCCTTACAACCATGCTGTTGCAACAGATTTCAATTTTGTGTTAAAGTAATTAACAGTTGCTTGTAATACAAATTCTTTAATTTTACACTTTGTGACCAGTGAAAAAGCTTGTGTCAGTTTTAGAACCAATCAGAAAAAAAACAAGACAAAACAAAACTAATTCTGCCTTGCTTGAATCTCATAATTTCCTTCCTTTGGTAGCATTTACACCACATGTAGTATTCACACAGCCACATAGTCATGATGGAGTGGGGGGGGGGTGTTCAAGAATGCCTGTGACCCTCCTTTGGTAATGAAAACATCATAATGCCAATAATAATAATAATAATAATAATAATAATAATAATAATAATAATAATAATAGTAATAATAATAATAATAATAATAATGATAATAATAATAACAATAATAATAATGCAAACCAGGTATCTTGGGAAAAGCCAGTCACACTTTTTAGACTGCTGTACGAAGATAATTCAGCTCCTCTCAACTCTTTTTGTGTTTTTGTTTTTTTTAGAACCAGCTCTAATAGCAAAGTCAAACATCATTGTTGATGTAAAACCGGTAAGGCAACGTTATACCTTTGTTTTGTATTACAATAAGAGAAAACGCTTTACTGTTAGGAGGGAGTGTGGCTAAGTGGTTTTCGGCCGCCGGGACCAGGCCCACTTTCTTGTCCACTCGACCAGGCTTGTCAACGAAGTTTTACAAGAGTGAATGTCTTGTCTTAAATAAAAGCACATCATTTGGATTTTCATGGCTGCATCTTTATTTTGGAATTTAATCAAAGGACCTGTAGTTTTTGTAGTTCAGAGAAAAAAAGGCAAACAGCGATATAAAAAATATTAATTTTTGTTTCGTTGCTTCCTTTTTCATTGTGGAGATAGACTGAAATTATGTATATTTTTGGTTTTATGTGTTTCTTAATTTTTTTTCTTTCTTTCTTTTCTTTTTGTACAGTGGGATGATGAGACAGGTAATTTGTTTACACATCCTTTTTGTCTTACTTATAAGCTTTTTAAACAGTTCTCTTCCTTGCTAATAAAGGCTTAGGAAACTCTTTTGGCCTTTCGCCCATCCGCTTTTTTTTGGCGACTCGGACGTTAAGGAAAAAAGAGACTTTGGCAGTCTACAAATTACTGGGTTTGCAGATTGTTTAACGAAATCATGTTTTATATCGTAAATATGTACCGGAGGCAGTTATTTGCGGTGACGAAATTCTACCAATCAAAACGCTAGTAGGGGAAAATAAGATGAATGACAATGTATCTTGACTACATTATCTTATTTATGCTCACAGAAAATGCCAATTCAAGTTTTCACTTAACCAGGTTCTGTGTCAGTTTCGGTAGAAGCCCGGGCCCGGTTGTTCGAAAGCCGATTAACGCTAACAATTGAGTTAAAATGTTGCCTAAGGCTTATGATTCTCTTGGTTAAAAGCGTTACCACTGCCAATTTTACGTGACAATTTGAAAGCAACCAAAGTCAAATTGTTTAGTGAAAATAATTTACTGGAATTCACGTCGTTATGGATTAAAAGTGGATTAGCAGTTGACGCTAATCCTAGGTTAGCTTAACCCTGCTTGAACAACTGGGCCCTGGGTGCAAGTTCTGGTAGCTGGGGTGGCGAGGAAAGCTTGTAAGTTAGCTTCTCTGTGCTCAAACTACAAATCAGAGACACCAGAGGTTAATTTTTTCTACTAGAAAGGCAGAGCTTCAAAGAGGAATGGCCGCGGCAAAGCTTTGGCTTACTAGGCGCGGGAAGGCCGTGAAAAGAAGCCTTGAGGTCGCGAATGAAGCCGCGGCAACGATATGCGGAAAAGCTACAAGGAGAGGGAAGGCCGCGGTAACGCTGCTTTTCAACGTACCGTCGATGCGTTTGGTATCCATTTTTCGCAACAACACAACAGACATCATGAAATTTATTTATAGTTGCAGAGTCCAATGACAGTTCTGTTCTATCTCGTACTATATAGATTTAAAAGCTATGGAAGCTGCCGTCCGGTCCATCGTCTGTGATGGCCTTGTTTGGGGAGCAAGTAAGTTCACTGTTATTGGTTTGCGACGCTAGGGCGCTTGATTGTATAAATTGCAGATAAGGAGTCAGAAATTTGGGTACATAAATGGGATCAGTAATGAAATATTATTCTTCTGTTGCGATTCCCCGCAGTTCTCCTAGAAATGAAAGTGATTTCAGAGTTTGTTTTAGCCTGGATGTACGCGTAACAGTATCCAGCGAGCAGACGTCTCCTATTTCCTTTGCTTCTCGTTGACGCAGAGGAAATGGGAGACGTAACAGGCGTCTGTAAATTGAGGGTGCGATTTCAAAGGGGGGGGGGGGGACCCCTAACTACAGATCTGGTGTCGTTGCTAAGGGATTTTTTGTGAGTTGTTTTTTGCCATACGCTATTTTGCAGTGTTTTGTGCCGCTATGTTGGTGAAATATATGAGGAGAAACGTCTGAAGTTAAAAAACCAAAAGCCCTACTTTTCGACATTGCACTTTCGAATTGCCGGCTTTTAACAAGAGAGTTTCAATAATTTTTATTCTTCTGTTTACAGGCAAGTTCATTCCAGTAGCTTATGGTGTACAAAAACTTCAAATTGCCTGTGTAGTTGAAGACGACAAAATCGGTACAGACTTCCTTGAGGAGAAAATTACAGAATTTGAGGATTTTGTGAGTATTTCTGTCTTTGGAGCTCTGAATCTCCGTCCATGATGTGACCGTTTCCGGCTTTTCAACTTTAACACTGGCCAAAAATTGTTTTTTGAAACACAAAACAATGAGAAAAGAGGCATCACTGAAAAATCTTGGTACCTTAACTGCTAATAGGCTGGTGCCAGTTCCTTTCTAGAGTTAGTAGAACAGTTAAGCAAATTTTGTGATTATTAGAGCGAAGGAACTTTAACGCCTTCTGAAATTCTATACAGCGAGTTTGACGACTTTCCTTTTCAGGGCCTGCTCAATCTTGGTTTTATGTTAAAATGCAGACTAGACGAAACAGCTTTGTATTTTCAAGTTTTTCAGTTAGAGTTAAAGAATAGAGCTATACTTGAAAGAGACATTACCCGTAGAAAAGGTTCTTTGCGTAGCTGGTACCATAAATTCGAAACAATTCTGTGACTAAATAAGTTGGTAGTTCTTTAATCTGTATATTACTTTGTTATATTTTCTTTGTTTGGTCTTCTTTATTTTAATTATTGAGTTTTAACTGACCTCGTTTAAGTTGATTTTTATTTCCTGATTTCATCTTTTAGGTCCAGAGTGTAGATGTGGTGGCTTTCAACAAAGTCTAGATGGTCCTATTCTTGGCATTCAATAAAAATCATCAAAATTCATGCATGTCTTTGTTGTTCAGTGTTGTTTTTTTAATGTGTTTTCCTTACTCCTGTTTACCTATATCGCCCACTTTACGAAATAATGAGTCGTTATTTCTACTGGGAACCTTCCATTGACGATCATACTGAAAGGTGCCAAGCTTTCGTGTGTTTCGCGTTATTTCTGCCAAAATTTGGCACCCTTTTGTATACACTTAGCCTGAGCAGCCTTTTTTTTTTACTTTGCGCTGCATTTTGGTGGCACTCTTATATACTGAAAGAACAATTTTCCTTGTCCTTTAGTATACTACGAGCACAAAAAAGGCCCCAACTTTGGGGCGGAATCTCCCTGTATAAGCCACTACATGGAGTAGCCCCCACCCCCCCCCCCGGTTCCCGGGTGCTCTGGTGCTAAGGAGCGCAAAACGTCTTCTGTTTTCTCAGGCTACAACATTCTCGTATCCAGAGTCCAGGTTAATTTTTTGGTCAGCGGAAGGTCTTCAGGAGAGACTCGCCGGTAGTGTAATTTTTACCCCAGAAATCCTGTGATTACCGGCTCTGAATTTTGTTACAGCTAACAGCTTATTAAAAAAATCATATATATATTTTTTTTCATAAAATTCCGGCGATCTCCCAGTAATCAAGAAGCTTAAGGACTCTAGGTACGAGATTATAGACTGCTTGTGGGGCGGGCGAAATACGCGCGCGCGCGCGTGTATTTCGCCCGCCCCACAAGCGATCGCCAAAATTAGAGACTACTCGCAGTCTAACGAGATTGAGAGGAAAGTGGTTACAACTATTCCACCTTGACTTCCACTGCCTGGGTGATATGGGTGTGCACATGCGTAAGATTATGACCATACCGCGGAGATGGCATAAATCAAGGTATGAACACAGGAGGCCATTCAACTGTTCGAGACAGCGTGACTTCACATGCGCTATTTGATCTCATACATTTACTGTATTTTGTAACGGCTGCTCCCGGCAAGATTCAAGTGATCGGTAGAAATGCAGTAAATGTATGAGATCAAATAGCCCACGTGACGTCACGCTACCATGGTTGGCCTGTGGTAAAAATGGAAGTAAATGTCTCGGTCGTTCAGAGATGTACCCATCTTGGATGCGACCATCACGTGCCTTACAAATCTTAACCGCCACGGGTTTTACCAGCACCCTAGAGATTAGGAGGAGGTGAAGTGAGAAGGGAAATGGCGAGTAGGCAGGTTCATAACTTTTCCCCTTGCTTTTTCTTCGTTTACGATGAACTCTCATGGCGGGTGTTGCAGTCCAGAAATGGAAGATGCCGTGTGCTTGGTCACAGTTATCCTCTAGTGTTTTCTGGCTTTTTGCGGAAATGTTTATCATAGTTTGTTTGTAAAAGTCTGACTGTTTCGAGTTTTTTTTTTTTAACTCATGATACTTATTCCTTCCTTCCTTCCTTCCTTCCTTCCTTCCTTCCTTCCTTCCTTCCTTCCTTCCTTCCTTCCTTCATTTCTTCATTCATTCGTTCAGTTCAGTTAACTCATAATTTTTAGCAATTTTTTGCCTTTTTTAACTTCCTACTGTTTTGAGAATCTACCATTTGTTATTTCACAGGGCCCACACTGATAGCAGTTGCATAACTGAAGTGGTTACCCTGTATAAATATTTATTATTACTATTATTATTATTATTATTATTATTATTATTATTATTGTCAGTCAGTCCGTCATTTACTTTACTAGATCTATATTTAGTGTCCGTCGTGTCCGTGGTATTCCTGCAATGCTGTCCCTGGGAACTAGTCCCCAGACTCCCCCGGACTAATCCATGTTTTCGCGCTTTCTTTCCCGATCAGTTCAGTTTGTTTGTGGACAATTTCTTCTTGTAGGTGAGTTTTCCACGTAAGAGGTAAAGAGATTTTGGTAATAGAGAACGATTTTAGTTTTAAACCTTAGTTCGCTTGGCGAAAATAGCAACTAAAGTCGAATTTCGCTATGCGGGCGTCTTCGATCGGTACGAACATTGACTGCGACGTGCATGTTTCTAAAACTGTGAGATT
Source organism: Siderastrea siderea (assembly GCA_964030785.1). Lineage (NCBI taxonomy): Eukaryota > Metazoa > Cnidaria > Anthozoa > Scleractinia > Rhizangiidae > Siderastrea > Siderastrea siderea. The sequence continues at coordinate 32,225,712 of OZ034974.1, forward strand.
TAAATTTCCTGCTATGAAGACTTAAACTTAAAGTTCCTAAGTGAAGGTAGGTAATGTCGCTCGCGAGCCAAGGTGGCCCACTCGAGCCGGAGCTTATCCCAGTTTCTGTAGCATGAAGCAACTTAGAGTATTGCTACTTCCCCCTGGATGGGATGCTCAGCCCATCGCAGCGTTACCCCCAGTATGTCGCCGATACCCATTTTATACGCCTGGGTGGAGAGAGACAATGTGGGATAAAGCTTCTTGTCTAAGGAAACAACACGATGGCAGGGACTGGGCATCGAACCACCGACCTTCAGATCGGAAGTCCAGCGCACTAACCACTGCACCAGTGTGCCCCCACATAAAGGACCTATTGAACAGCAAATTGCAATTGACGTGGAAAAAAAATAGTTCCATTCAGTAAATAATCAACTGCCCAAGTCTAATAAATCAAAACAATCTTAATAGATTTTTTCCCCCTGAAGGGTGGGGCTGGAAGCCAGGTGTGTGTTGTACTTGAGTTTCCCTTGTGTATTCCTGATAGTAACAGTGTACTGGACATACTTAGATGAAAGAGTGAAATGTAGTGGTTTTGAGCAGTGCTCCATTTATTGCACTTTCCTTTTGTGTGGAAAAACTAGTTGTTCTGGTGAGAAATTAAATGTAACAGTCCTTTTCACTGGAAAATAATTTGCAGAAAAAAGGAATACCTTCACAGGTATTCCTATTTTCTTGGTTTTTACCAGAATATCAGCATACCACTTGGATCTTCACACTAACACCATGCTCCTTTATCAATGATGAAATACATGGTTTGTCTGTGAAAAAATGTACTGTTCCATTTGGTGGAAAATTCTCACTAGTTTTCCTTACAAATGGAAAGCGCTCCTCCTGCTTGTGAAAGAATTGCACTGTTCCATGATCTAGTAGTATATTAAGGATGGTACCTCCTTTTGTTACTGCGCATACGTTCTGCACATCTTGGGACATTCGGGTTTCTTAAGGAATTTGCCCACTAATACAACAATATTTTTGCGTGGTTTATGACTACATGGAAAAAGCACATCTTAGGAATGGCTATCAGAATCCAAAAAGAAAATTGGGGGTAGCCATGCATTTTTCAGAGATAATTGAGCTTAAATTTGGAAAGAAATTGGCATACATTCTTTCTATTTTAACATTTTATTAGAATTATGGTTGCTTAACTATCTGTGAAAAGTGCGTGGTTACCCACATTTTTTTTTTGGATTCCAATAACCCTTACTAAGATCTACTTTTTCCCCATAGTCATAACCTTTGCAAAGATACATCTCTATAAGGAGGCACCATCCTTGATACCGTTTTTTTTTTTTCGTACAAATGCAAAGTGCTATATATTATGTGAAAATTGGAGATACATAAAATGCAGGATGTCATTACTTTGCTGGAATGCTAACAGGGATGTTAATTGTACCAACTTTTTTGGGAAGTTTGTTCAATGTGCAGTGAACAAGAGAAGTCATTAGTCCTAGCCAAGCTCTGGCAGTGAAGAATCAACTGCTCGAATTTGAGAGAGTGTGCTCTTACAAAATTCAGGAGAGCCACTTTAAAACATATTTATATACAAGCTAGCCTTACAGTGGAGCTCTTAAATAGCACACAGTGCGATGGCAGGGCTCATACAGAGTCTGGAAAAATATGGAAATGTAGTTTCAGCCTGAAAAAAAAATAGGGTAGTTTGTTCAAGTTGTTTGGTTGCCAAAATTTCTGTAAATTCTGAGCCAGATCACAGTTTGCTGTCAATTTTTTTCCCTTTCTCTGAGTGAGGACTTCAAATGAAAAATGGTGTGGAAAAAAGGAATTTAAAAAGCATTGAATTTTGCATGGGAAATTTTGCACCAACCCTGCTCTGAATGGATATAACATCACAAAAAATCAGGCAGATGAGCTGTATACCAAATCAGGGATCCACTTCATCTGTGAGAGCATGTGAAAGAGGAGGCCTGTTTTCCATTCTAAGGACATGCCTGATCTGACTACTAAACTTTTCTTTATGACTGTGAATTTTAAATGCCTCTTAAAATTTTCTTAAAACTGACTTGTAGAAAGAATACCAGTCAAACTTACAGTATGTGCTCAAGTAGGTAACTCCTTTTTACTTGTAGCCTTAAAGAAGAGAGTTTAAAGCTTTGGGTTTGTACAAAGAATATCAGTCTGCTATTTCATTCAGCATGCCTGTCAGTGCTCAGGGTGCTACTTACAGACACTTTAATTTGGTGGCACTATACTTGACCTCTTGAGTCAAAATATGGTGCAGATGTATAGGATGTATACTATAATCATCCAAAGCGACTCACATGGATATTTACCCCCTTCATAAGTATGATGACCATGAGCACACTTGTGCTGGCCTTTGGCTTGCACTGGAGTTCTGCTGTAATACTCTTTTTGTATAGAAGTTGACAAAATATAGTCTGAGAACAATCTTCTACTTTTTTGTAGGGTGATGTATAAAGGAATGACATATAAAGTAAATGATGAAAATGTTGTCCATTTTTACTTTGAAAAACCTGGATTGCCATCTGGAATTTTTAGACAGGTTTGTACACTGTAATTGTCACAGAAAGTCTCTATTTTTTTCAGAATTGTGCTAAGAAACATTTTAGAACATTTCTCAATCCTTGGATGCTAAATTCCTGTAGTATGTTAACTTTCCCTGTACATTTGTGATCCAGATAATAACCAAACATATAAATGGATTATTAAACACCAAGGGTGGAGTATTGGTGTTTGGAGTGGTCCCCAACACAGGTATTTTTAAATACATTTGAGAATATTAAAATGATGTAAGTGTAACGGTTATTGAGGTGTTATAGGGTGCGTTCGATTGGGAAATCCGGATTTCGATTTCTGATTTCTGATTTTGGATTTCCCAATAAAACGCGAAATCCAAAAACGGATTTTGACGCACAGAATTCCTTTTCCAAGACGGATTTCAATTAAGGCCCCTTAATTGAAATCCGTCTTGGAAAAGGATTTCGGTTCGTCGAAATCCGTTTTTGGATTTCGCGTTTTATTGGGAAATCCAAAATCCAAAATCCAAAATCGAAATCCGGATTTCCCAATCGAACGCACCCATAGTGTGGTTAAGAAAACCATAATTACTAAGAATTATTTTTGAATTGTTTATTGTGCTGCAACCAATCAGATGCGAGACCGCAAGAGAAAGGCACCAGACCCAAAGTAATGACTGTTGTGGCTTGCAGTTTATTCACGATCTTGTATCTGATTGGTTTACTTTTCAACACAACAAACATTCCAGAGATAATTGTTAATAGTGTTTGTGGTTTTCTTAGTGTCACCTACTTGGGCTACTGATAGGCAAGCACAGTGGCAACCATCGGTGTGGGGTGGAAGGGGCATGCCCTGCCTGTGGGCGATCCCAGGCAACCAACACCAGGCTACACACCCCAGATTACCTTAGTGATCTATTAAAATCAGAGTTCAAAGAAAGGCCCTTGATATATGTCTTTGCTAATATACCTAAAAAGTATGTACCTATACTCAATTCAAGTGCTTGAGGCTACTTATGGTTTTGAGTTTCAAAGATGATAACAAAAATGCATCTTGGCTAGGTAGCTCTGCAAAGAGGATTGTTCCTGCACCCATCCACAAATCAGCAGGTTGCTCTTGGGAGGGGGGGGGGATATCTAAAAGTGATGGGTTGATCATCATTGGGGTTGAAATCCATGATTTGGTACTGCTTAGGGAGTAAAAATCTAAATAGACCACCATTAGAGTTATTCCAGTACCTTTTATGGTCTTGAGGTGGGAAAAATATCACAGAAGAAACTTTTGAGAAAATTGTATCATATAATGTGTTTTTTTTTAACTGGTTTCTCTTAGAGGTAAAAATGAATTGAGCCATGCCCACAGAATGAGATTCTGGCACCCATTTGGCTCATTAATGTGTATTTTACTCACTGGAATGCCTAAAGAATGATCTGCAATTCAAACAATAGGCAAGATTGTTGGGTGTAATATAATCTCAAGAGAGCAGGAGGACTTGTATAAGCTTGAGTTGGATCAAGAAGTAAGAACAACACGTCCAACAGTTTCACCAAGCTTGTGCAGGTAATGTTTACAGCTAAACAAACAAGGGGGTTAGTTTCTAGAGAAACTGTGGTACTGCGCCAGTTGGGAAGTGAAACACAAAATTTTTGATTTATCATCTGAGTTGATAAGGTAAATTGGCCACCATAAAGAGATTGAAACCTGACGTTTCGAGCGTTAGCCCTTCGTCAGAGCGAATCAAGGAATTGTGGGTTGCACTTGGTTTATATGGAGAGTGGTGGAGCTACGTTATTGACAGGAACATGGCAACGTGAAGAACAAGAATAAATCAGTTGAATGAAAAGTGTTCGTTGATACCGTGAGGATTAAGTGTGCCAATTCGAAAAAAGCCGTAAAAATCTAGAACAATTTACCTTATCAACTCAGTGGATAAATCCAAAGTTTAATGTTTACAGCTGACCTGAGCAGAAGACCTCAGAGTGTTATCTTAACTCTATTTAGACTGGGTGTTTTTTGGTCTTCTAGGACAAAAGGGTAGGAGAAATTTGCCACCTCCCCCGCCCCTCCATAAACAGATGTTTTTGCGAGCTGTATGCCTATGCGGCAAAAGTAGATCTTAGCAAGGGTTGTTGGAATCCAAAAAGACAATTTGGGTTAACTGCCATGCAATTTTTAGAGATAATTGAGCTTAAATTTGAAAGAAAAGGCCATACATTGTCATAAATTTCAAGACTTTTTATAATTATGGTTGCACGCTCAGTTATCTCTAAAAAATATGTTCTAGTTACCCACAATTTTGGTAACCCTTGCTAGGAACTGTTCTTCCCACATACAGAGATTCCAACCCCATTTGATGGAAAATAAGGAGTAATAATTAGCACCGAAGGCGAGAGCTTCAAGCGGGGTCCGAGGACATGGCCCCCATGGGAAATTGTGCAAATTTAGGTTCTCTCAAGTACCATTTCCTGCATTTTGACATCATGGAGAGACTGGGTGAGTGGTTTTACAAGAAGAAAGTGTAATATGTAATGTTTCACAGTGACAGATTGCAAAAAATCCTTTCCTCTAGAGTTTTCAGAATTTTATAATAAATCGGCAGAGCGGGAGGCAAGACATCAAATCGGGAGACTCCTGATCAAATCGGGAGGGTTGGAATCTCTGCACATAAACTGTAAAAATTCTTCGGTGCTGGGAGGCACCGTGCTTAAAGCTATGAGGGCAGATAGTATGTAACATGCATTAGGCACTTTTATGTCTACATACATAACTTAAATTATGCGATTATTACACTTCTTACATTATTTACCAAACTATTTACAGTTATGCGTACGTCATATTCACTACCGTGATTCTTCACAGAGAAGACATGATTATAGAGAAATAGGGGAGCCAAACTGAAACAGCCGTACAATCATATAACGATGATATTTGCAAATTCCTCCTACTCGCCAAAATAATGTCTCTTAGGGCCGATTTAGACGGTACGATTTTTGCTGACGACTGTCGTATGCGACTTTTGTAGCGCGCGCTGCTCGTGTCAGGCAAAAATCGTATACAACTCGTCATTCTAACGTTTTCATTGTGGGTACGACGGTCGCTGAGGGTTTTAAAACATGTTTCAAAATCTTACGACATTTTTCGTGATGTATGCGACTGGCGTGAAAATGGCGTACGTCTGATTTAGACGACACGATTCGTGTTGTGGACATTGACGTGAGCAAGTCGCATACTACAATCGTGCAGAAAAATCGTACCGTCTAAATAGGCCCTTAGTCGCCGCCTTCTGGTCGTACTACAAAACTAAGCACCAGCCTTGATTAGCCACTAGACTAATTCAGTCCTGAGGATCAAACGTCAGACTTTAGCTATCCTTGCTAGAATTTAGTTCCTGATATTCTTCATTGAACATAACAATTTTTAACTTATGTTTTATATTAGGTTTGTGATCACTCGCCTTGAAGATGCTCCTCTTTGTGTGATGGAAATTAAAATTGGTGCTGGACCGATAGGAGAAATTTATATGAACTATTCTGAAGAGGTAAAAGTCAACAACAAACTTCCAATGTTCCATGTAACCTTACTCACGGTGGCTTAAAAATGTGCATTTTACTGCCATGAGTTAACTGACAAAACAGGAAACAATCTCCTTCTCTTTTTCTTCGTCTTCTTCTTCTTGGTTTTAAAAAAAGCATTCAAAAAAGAAATTATGACTAAGTGTTCGCCATTTCCTACATTATTTATGTTTTCAGGTATACGTAATACGTAAACGGAAACTGTTTGGTCCGCTGATCCCTCAGGAGATTAAAGACCTTGTTATTGCCAAATATAGGGAGGTGAGATTTAAGATAACGTCGTTTTTTGTTTGTTTGATTTTAATTTTTGGGATGAGCGTAATCATCCTCTTGTCCCCCCCCCCCCCCCCCCCCAACACTTCCCTCGCGTTGTCAGTTTATGTGCCCAGATACGGGTTAGCCAAATTTGTCATGCAGGCATGAAGTAACTAGTCACAAGAAGTGAAGAACTGTACGTTTCGTGATATTTTTGACGACTAGGTAATTAGATCTTTTATAACGTTAACAAGGGTTTTGAAAGGCGACAATACATTTAGAAAAGGGTTTTCTGGTCACGTTTTAAAAAACGTGCTGCAAATGTTCAGAAATCTAATGAAAGTTAAATAAGAAACAACAGTGAAACTACGTAATTTGAAGCCATACGACTATTCGCGTAGGAAAAGCGAAAGCAAGACGAGAATAAGTGTACAAGTCTCACAGACTTGACTTGTTTTCCAGCAATCATACTGTCAGTTGTATCCATAGTATTTTTCACATCTTATTTAACCCTTTAAGCCCTAACAGCGGTGAAAACAAAATTTCTCATTACATTATCACTACTTGTTCGAACATTCAAGTGACGAGAATAAAGGAGGTGATCACTAAGGATAGGATGTCTTGATATTTAGACAAATTCTCCTTACCACTTCTATAAGAAATGTGTGGAGAACAGTAAGGAGAATATGCATTTTTATATCAGGGCTTAAAGGTCAAAGCCACGCAAGTTCACGCTCATCCCATGTCCACATGCGTGCGGGCCAATTCTTTACTAAGTGAAAAGTTGTGCTGCTGTAATTCCCTTTTTCAATTTTAGGTGAAAAATTTTCTAAGCGGTTTTTATGGGGAGAATAATATCTGCTTTAAACTTTCTATTATTAATCAGCTGGCTTTATTGAAACAGGAAGTTGCGTCATCGGCAAGCCTCCTTAGCCCTGCTGTCTCAAGAACGTCAGCTTCCGAAGTTGAAGATGGGGAGATTAAGAGTTAATTTATTTTACTCAAAGTAAATTGATATGTGAACATGCGACAGATACAAATGTACTTTATCAAAAGGTGTTTAATACAAATGTAGTTGTAAGTTCTGAATGTACCGTTTAAAGCAGGTTTTCATCTGCTTCTTTCAAAAATGGGAAAAGTAAGTATTAGTTATAAAGTTTATATAGATTCCTCTGTGTTTTGGAACAGTGGTTAAGTTTAAGTTTGTTGCAGCTTCAACTGGAACGTTAGTGCTTTGAGTCAAGGCTAATCTTTCACAATGTTGTCCTCTTACATATTTTTGGTTTCATCAACTGCGCGAACAAGATTCAGAATTGAAGGAGTTAAACCGTGATAAAAAGGTTAAAAGAATTAGAACATTTTTTTGGCTGTACAGTACTCTTCAAAACAAAGTTATAGAGGAAATAATTTTTAGAACATTAGAAGACTTAGTGTTGGTCCGCCATGTTGGTGTCTCTCTTGTGGGCATAAAGATCAGTACAAGAAACAAGGCAGAAAATGAAATCAATATTCCTAAACCCCTTTTACGCTGCAGAAAAAAAACGGTTGGGCATGCGGGGGAATATTGGTACTGGCTAATTTTCATTTTCGGCAAGGCAGGGATGAATTGTCGTGTAAACGGTGTGAGCCTGCCTTGCCTTGCCTTGCCTTGCCTTGCCGATGCAGTTTTTGGCTTTTGGAACAAGTCCGGAAGTTGCCCTTTCTGGAAAAAAAAATCGGCGAAGCAACGGTGAAAAGCGACACCCTGCTATTTTGGTGGATTGTGTAAACGTTCATACTTGCTTCTGAGACATTTTCTGGTGATTTTGCGCACGCCCCAGGGATACAGTGCATGCTTTAAACTGGTCTGCAGTTTCAAAATGACGACCGAGAAAAGGAAGGTAACGTGAAATACAGTTAAAGTCAACAAATTTCTCGATTTGTGGGCAGAAGAAACTATTATTTTGGATGGTGGAGGGTTTAATGTTTATGTCACTTCAGACATTAGTAGCACCAATACTGAACTTCTTTGCCTTGGCACCCTCCTGTGTTTAACTGACTCTCCAGTGCGTTACTTCTAAAATCTTAGAAGGGTACGAACCCCTTTTTAGTTTACAGGTATATACCTCGAACACCGTTTCACAGAATTAAGGTATCAGGGTACCCCAAATGACAACATTGCGTTTTCACCGTTTGAGCGTCATGATCAGGCGTTTCACAAAAGCCCTGACAAACTAAAGGAAAGCTTAATAATTAAGATTACGATAGCGTACACCTAATTGCCATACAAAAATGAAAAAAAAAAAAAGAAAAAGCCAAATAGGACTAAAATAGGCACGCTAACTACATTCAGAGCCGCTCAAAAAGTCCATATGTAGGCCAATTTACGTTTTATCAACTCCATTGATACAAAATTGATGTATTATACAGTAGTGCATAAGTGCTTTGAGTATTATTAAAATCTGACAATGTAATTTGCATGGCTAATTAATTCCTATTTGGCTATTTTCTTTATTCGTTTTTGCTTTTTTACAGGGTGACAACGCGTTACTGCAATTAGGTGCATATTTAGAAAAAGAAAAAAGACAATTGTTTCGAAAATATAGCTATCGTTTTTCAAAAGTCCATCGTTCACAAAATTAATTCCGCTCCAGTCGAAAATGATCGGGAGAGAAAGACGAACATCGCGCCGAATACTTAACACCTCTGTCTCAAAAACCGTGTCTCGGAATTTTTTTTTTCTGGGCCTGGTTTGTTTTCTGCACCCAGTTAAACTTTGAAGTTCGAAAAAACACCCCTCCTCTTTTTTTTAACGACTCATGACTTTTGAATGAAAGCAAAAAATGAAATTCGGAGACACGGTTTTGTTGTCAAATTATGTGGCAATACTGTCGCCAAATTAAAGCTGAAATGGTTGAAAACTCGCTGAATTTGCGCTCAATTTCTTGAAAAATTAGTTTGGAGAAAAAAGGCAAAATATGATTTGGAAACTTTTTCCGGTCTATACTACGAGCAGTCTCTCTTTCCGCTCACTGGGATTGTCGAGCGAAACGAACAAGCGAGCAAGCGCGCGCGAAAATAGCCTGCCGCATTGTTACGTGAAGCGCGTGTCAAGCTGAGTGTAGCGAGCAGCAAATCGCCTGCCGCGTTGATACATGAGTGTAGCTATACTCACGTATCAACGCGGAGGCGATTTTTGCGCGCGTCACGTAACAATTCGTGCTTGCTCACTTGTTCGTTTCGCTCGACTACCCCGAGGGGAAAGAGACTGCTCGTAGTCTATTTCCGGTCTGATGAGATTAAAACACCCACAATCTTGGAACACTTAGACCACCCCTCCCCCAAATCAAGGATGGGAAAATGGCGAGATTCTCCCCTGGCGCGACTTCATCATTGATTTTGGTGGCGGGGGGGGGGGGGGGGTTAGGGGAGTTTCTGTTCCATGCTATTCCCGCGGTTTGACAGAGGGGAGGCTCAACTTACCTTATAACAATAACGCAAACATGCCGCCAAGTAAGGTGTCCCTTAAGTGCCATCCGTCAATTTACACTTTTATTTTCAATTCTCACGACTCTTTTCGCGCTCATGTTTGCGAGCTCAAAGGGAGGGTACAGGGCTGAAAGAAAGGAGGTCAATTTTCTTGTCAATGTATTGATCTATCTAAGCCGCTTTGTAGACACACACGCTCTCTCCTCCGTAGAGGCTCCTGTTAGTAAACACCAGTGAAAGAAAAAATACGGGAGCGGGAGCGCTGTCCCAGCCTCCCGAGCGTTTCTACCCAGCGCGACTGTGGGAGGCCTCTGCGGAGGAGAGAGGACACACGGAATAAGCAGGAACTGCTACGCATTCGATCGCTTGTCAAGACATCAGGGCCCTGTTATGTCACATGATATTTTCACCGTTGTTGAGAGATAACTGTCAACACGTAATTAGAGAGAATTAATGCCCCGAATGTTTATTCGTCCATAACTTTGCGTAGAAACAATTTTTTTTCCTGAAACTTTTTGTGAAAGAGAGGTTTGAATAATATCTATCCGAAAATGACAGAAGCGTATTTTTCGAAAACGTGGTTAATTTTGGAGTACCGTGATACCTTAAAAAAATTCCTAAGGGAAGGGGGATATATAGAATAAGGGTCCCTGAAGGCATATGGCCACGAAACGAAGAAGTGTGACAGTTCCGTTCGTCATCACCTGTAAGGTAAGCCCAGCACTACCTATTTATTTGCTTGTGGAAACCAGTGTCTCACAATTTGTATAACTTGGTCACAGAAGTGCGAAAGGAATTGGCGTATTCCATACACAAGAATGTATTCGCAGCGTCTGGAATCGACCGAGTGCTGTGCCACGCACATGGAGCAAACTTCATGGAAGAAATGCTTGACAATAGTGCAAAGAAGAAAACATCCTCGGAGACTCAGAGCAGTCAGAGGTTCCGACGATAAGAGGGCCCCAAATGTTTGGACTTAATTGTTCATGGTGGAAATAGAGTCCTCCATTGCTGATGAATAGGCGAAATTACTCACTTTTAGACTGACACCCATAAGCTATCGATTGGGTCACTATGTTGCTATACGTACCTGGATTGAATGATCCATACCAAAAATTTAAGCAAACAAAATTCGTTGGCATTTAACAAAGTTTATTCGTATACAATTGTTAACAATAATTGCCTTGATACCTTGAGCCCTAGAGATAAACAGCACCCAAATTCGCTCTCTAAAATCAATTCATGATCAAACGTTTAGGTTATGAGAATTACCAAACGATGACCACACATGATTATCAAAACAACTTTTTCCCACTAGCACTAATGAAAAATTTCAAGTGACCAGCAAAGAAAATTTGTTAAGTTGACATTGGAACTTAAAGGGTTAAGTAACTGCGTGGATTTATCGTTGCAATCGCTGCTAAAAATTTCAAACCATCTATTCTAGCCCCATCGCTTAAATCATCATAGCGCACTTTACAGTTGGCTAGCACTGATATAACATTCCTCCTCTATGTTACCCTGCCTTAGACTACTGCCGCAATGTCAAATTTATGCCATCCCACGTCTTCTCTTTCTATTTCTATAGTCTTACTCACACTTCCAGTAGGACGCAATTAGATATGTCGGAAAATTCCTCCAAGGCAATTATACAAAATTGCAATATATGCCTTCTCGTTACACTATTCCAACAGCCCCCGCTTCAAATTTGAAAACCGTTTTAGATGTGACCTGATATAAAGACGAAGAATTAATAGTTATATTATTACGTTATTCCCTGGATAGTGGCACGCAGCGTATCCTGGGAATAAGCTCACCCTCCTTGTGCCTGGCGCTGTAAGGAGAACCTCGAGATCAGCGACGCTCATTTCTGTCTGGTGCAGGTCAGGTCCGGTATCTAAGTTGTTGGTCATGACCGCAAAGGACTCTGCCTCTGATCGTGGCCACCAATATCCGAACACAGCTCCTGGTTCCTGCCACACACAGCAGCCCGCTGTCCACAATGCTCGAGGGGTGACAAGTGGAGCTCCACCGGGAATGTTAGTTATTCCCGGAAATCCATAGGGAAAAGGTCTAAAGTAGGGTGGAGGGTCTTGGACCATCGCGGTGCCAGCGGCATTAGGGATAAGGCCATAGTCAGATGTTCCCGTCAGGAGATAAAGGGCTCCACCCTTAGGTTTCCCGGCACAAGTGTTTTTGGCGTAATTTGCTATTCTTCCCTCAAAAGTTTTCCAAACGCCCCTATTAGATTTTATGAATTGCGGCACTGCATTAGTTAAAGTGTATGTAGCTTGCATGTAATTTACGTCAAAAGAATTAATCAGCGACGGATTCATATGTCCTTTATCTATCCTGTTACCGGTCACTGTATTTGCCACGCGGTAGGCGGTGTTTACAGCATCTGTGAACATAAGTTAACAACGTACAGTTATTGATGGTTCGCAATATTCATTAGTATGAAAAGGTATCGATTGCGGACTAATAAATCTGGGACGGCTTTTTTACAGCACATAACAGTTCATAGATGGAATAATAACAATTTCATGGCATTTTACCTCTCCAGCATTCTTCACGATAGACTGATCATGATCTTTACACTCAAAAAGATAGTAATAATAATAATAATAATAATAATAATAATAATAATAATAATAATAATAATAATAATGATTTAGTTATACATAGACAAGTAAAAACGAACGATATAATTTCCCGACGTTTCGGCGACTTCATGACGCCATTTGACCCTTGAAAATGGCGTCATGAAGTCGCCGAAACGTCGGGAAATTATATCGTTCGTTTTTACTTGTCTAATAATAATAATAATGGTGATAATAACAATAATCATAGTAATCATGGTAATGATAACAACAATAATGATAATGATTAAAAATAATGATGATAATGATAATAAGGATAATGATAATAATGATGATAATAATAATAATGATAATAATAATGATAATAATGATGATCGTTTCCCACAATTCTTGTTCCGTTCGAAGATTTGAGCGATGTCTGTATAAATAGCCATTTTATTGTGCTTTTATCAATCAATTCTAGTCAGGCAGATGGTAAAAATTTTGTTTTGGCCGTGATGAATTCAACTAGGCTGTGCAGGCCAGTTTTAGAGCATCTCTTTTCAGGATATTCTCTGAAAAATGGGAACATAAAAATAGGTCCAAATATCCCTCTTTTGAGTGGTACACTACCAACAAATCTGTCACAGATGGATCATGGTAATTTTTATTAAACTCAGTTTGATAAAACGTTAAGTTCGTTCGCCGGGTCTCCGTTATCTCCGATATATTGAAAGAAAGTTTGCAAGCGGACAGTTAGGGTAATACTTGCAGTTTAATCATGCAGTTAAGTCATTACTATTCCTGATTGTTAAACTGCAAGTGCTATCTCCACTCTCCACTGCCAACTTTATCTGAAGTACCACGGATACATTGGAGAACCAGAGAATGACAACTCAGATTAAGCTATCACTATTCCTTGTAATTGAACTGCAAGTGCTATCTCCACTCTCCACTGCCAACTTTATCTAAAGCACCACGGAGACATCGGAGAACCGGAGAATAAACTTCCAGTTTATACAAAATGCATTAATATAGATATATAATAATAAGATTAAACTATTACTATTCCTTGTAACTGAACTGTAAATATATTTATTTATTATGCAGACAAGAGTGTTTTAGTGGAAAATTGGCCACTCGTAAAGTTCATGCGAAACTACATCCGGGACTCGAGTGGCGTATTTTCCATATCCTCACTAGTGAGGATATCGATGACGTCATTTCCTGCTTTTACACTGGTTTTTGGGCAAAAACACTCTTGTCTATATAATAAAAAGAAAATTACACGGTGGCTTGAAGATATGAATCTTATTTTCTCGTGGTACAAAACAATATTTTACTCACTCGCTGCGCTCCTTCGTAAAATATTGTTTTAACCACTCGAAAACAAAATTCATATTTTCGTGCCGCCGTTTAATATCCTCTATATATATTGATATATAAAAAAAAAAAAAAAAAAAAATTATATATATATATATATATATATTAATATACATTAATATATTTCACATTCATAAACTGTAAGTATATTAATATATACTTACAGGGAGTAGTAGTTGTTACGTTAATATATGCATATGTATAGACTGGAAGGTCATTCTCCGGTTCTCCGGTGTCTCCGTGGTACTTAACATGTAGTTGCCATGGGGGAGTGGAGATAGCACTTGCAGTTCAGTTACAAGGAATATTAATACTTTAATCTAAAATGTATATTTTATGCACTCTTTATAAAGTGGAAGTCATTCTCCGGTTCTCCGATGTCTCCATGATACTTTAGAAAAAGTTGCCAGTGGAGAGTGGAGATAGCACTTGCAGTTTAATCATCAGGAATAGTAATGAAGCATTGATTCTCCACTCTGGCCAGCTGTAGCGAATATTCTGTCAGGTGGACGGAGACATCAGAGAACAGGAGAATGAACTTGTAGTTAACACAGAGTGTATTAATATACATATATCATACATATATCATACATATATCATAACTCAGATATATAAATTGCTATTCCTTACGATAAAACTGCAAGTCTTTTCGTCTTCATCTAGTTGTAAACTTTCTTACAATTCAACGGAGACCCGGAGAATGAACTCGTGTTCTCGTCCAAACTACCGAGTTCAATTTTAATATACACACAATGCGGATATAAATAATTGCACGCTAGAAGAGGATTTAGAAAGCTGGACTGCAAGCTAGCTTATTGTTAGTTAATTCTTTCAGGCGTTTCTTTTGTCCTGTTAGAAACTTAACTCAAACTATGTTGCCCGAAGAAACAAAACAATAATGCTTAACAAAAGATCGTCGTTGATTACGAAAGTAGCACAAGCTAGCGCGGCACGCAGGTATAAGCTACGAAACTGTAAGGGTGTTGTTATATGTGGCTCTTTTAGCCAGCGATATGTTTTTGGTGAAACTATGCTTCACAGTGGAAAAAAATCGCACAAACAAAGGGTACGTGTAAATTATAATCAAAAACTATTATGTAGGTATAAAATGAATTTGCGTGACCTTGCTCTGTTAGTTGAGCACACGGCCTCTCCAGGTATGTGCGCACTAGAAGACGATGGAATGCAAGCTGTGTTATTGTTACACAGGGAAAAATTCGTACAAACAAAAGGATGCATGGAAATTACAGTAAACTCTTTTTATGTGGGTACACAATAAATCTGACTAACGACGCTTAGACTGTCATTTGAGCACAAGACACCATGGCCTCAAGACCTCCAAGGCAGCTTAATGGTAAGGTAAGCAAGATCTCTTTCATTCTTGACGTAGGGCTTCTAAGATAAAGAAGGCTTCGACTAATTTTTGTATGTAAATCCGCCATTTTGAAAATGGGCCAGACAAGGAACGAGCTACCACTTCTTTGTAACTGTAATAAGACCTTTTCTTTTACAAATCCGTCATATTAAAATGGTCAAAACAAGAAACGAGCTACAGCTACTTTACTGTTAAAGAAACACCTCTTTACGGAAAAGCCCGCCATTTTGAAAATATGCCAAGCAAGGAAAAACCTAAAACTTATTTGTTATCGTTGTAAGACCTTTTCGCAGAAACATCCGCCATATTAAAATAGCCGGAAAACGAAACGAATTACAGCTACTTGATTGTTGAGTTAACACCTTTTCACGGAAAAGCTCGCCATTTTGAAAATAAGCCAAGCAAGGAAAAACCTAAAACTCCTAACTTATTGTAGTAAGACCTTTTCGTGGAAATATCCGCCATTTTGAAATGGCCAAGACAAGAAACGAACTACAGTTACTTTTTTGTTGAAGTAACACTTTTTTGCGGAAAAGCCCGCTATTTTGAAAATAAGCCAAGCAAGGAAATAACTACAACTCCTTTTTAAAAACGGATCCAGAAAAGAGATATCTACACTTACCTAGGCGGGAAATGAAAAAAAAAAAAAAACTACATGCAGGAAAACCACCATTTTGTAAATGGGCAGGACAAGACTCGAGCTACAACTACTTTCTTATACATTTTCGCGGAAAAGTCCTTCATTCTGAAGATTGGTGAACTGGGTACTTAGTACAGTAGCTTGAACAATTATTCATTTCCTTAGTGTTTAAAAACTACACAGGAAAATCGAGTGTGTTAAATAACACCGAGCGTGGTATAAATTTACACGATATTCGTGTTACCACGACACTGACAGAGTGTAATTACAACATTACACCAATTTTGCGTTAGATAACACCAAAATGGTGTAATCGAATCAGGATGTAACACCTTCTTAGTGTTTTTTTACACTAAAGCTGTGTAGCAAAAACCTTGCAAGGTTTTTTCAGGATTTAACACCGCTGGTATGTAATTTAACACTGCATCGTGTAAGTCAAGCACGAACAAGGTGTAAAGTAACACCAAATGTCAATTACATTTTCTTGTCGGGCATCGATCAGGCAACTTACTAAAACGACTAGGTTACCTCCACATATGACGTCTGGGCTGCAAAATCAGCTTATAATCAAATAGAATTTATTGTACAAGGTAGCTAAAAAGATAGGTTTGCTGTTTAGATTGGTGGATAGCTCAAAATAACTACCGTTTTATAAGATCTGGAAAAAAATCCGTCATTAAATACAATATAATACGAGGGACATTCTGATTATTTGTTTTCGTGAGCAGCTAATGCGCAAAAGATTTACCACAAGCCTGGAAGATAATAAAGGTTGCAGCGGTGAGACAAGCTGAAATTATGCAAGTTGCACTGGCAGTGGCGGACATTGGATAACGCCACATTTTAGGGGAGTTTCATATGTATAATTTCTCTTTTCGGCAAGGATTCAAATAAATATTAATGGTCAGTGCAGGTGACAGTTTCCTTTTTTTTTTTTACTTTTTTCACGAGCGGATTGTTCGAGGATTGTCTACTACTGCCCGGCAGGTGTTGCGGTCAGCGGTGCCTCGCTGCTCTTGATGTGCTGTGCGCACGCTAGCACACAATGACACGAAACGAGCACATGCTTCAAGCGATTTTCGATTCTTTTCTTGTGCCTGTCGTTTATTCCGCGTACATTCTGGTTTCTGGCATTGCTTGATGTCCTGCTACTGCAATCCCGTCAATAAGACACGCGGTAAGTGACTTTATTTGGTAATTTTAAGTCAAAACGAGTGAATACAAACTTAATACTAGCTCTGACAGCGGACAACAGTCATGAATGTCATTAAGACATGCTTTGTTCAAATTGTATCTCAACTCTTAAACCCATAATTATCACGCCAAAATCTCGAAGTGCCCATTTTCAAAATGCTTTTCTTGTGAGTAAAATGAAACAGTTCGATGAATGGTTTTTCGGGTGTTCGAAACGAGCGCCATTTGCAGTCAGTTATAAATTTGATTGTTTACAAACGGCGGATTTGTTGTATTTGAATATAAATGTGGTCCAAAATATCGCCAAACACAGTTAATGACCTTTACTAATGTGAGAAAAGTAGCCTAAAACGAAATACAGAATACAGATGGCCCAAACGTGTCAGTTTTAAGATTTGAATAATTTTACGAAGATTTGGCGGTACGAAAATTTATGCAGTTTTATCATTTTGGCGCCAAAAGTCGTTGAATACAATGTCGCTTCTACCCGCTCATTACTTGGACTGTGCTCATTCAAAGATGGTGATTATTTATCAGAATTTGTCACAGCAGAAAAGAAAAAAATGAGAATAGAAATCGACAAATCTTTTCCTTTTTCTTTTTCTTTTGAATTCAATGTCACCCTCTCTCTGAAGGACACAGTGTGCATTGCATAGTTGTGTAAAGTGGTTTTCCGCTTTTAACCAGCTCCAATGTTGAGTGGCTTATGCCCGCTCATTACTTGGACTGTGCTCGTTCAAAGATGGTGATTTTTTTAAAATCAGAATTTGTTAAAGGAACACAGAAAAATTCAGAATAGAAAGGTTAACTGACACATCTTTTACTTTCACTTTTAAATTTTGAATTCAATGTCACCCTCTCGTTGAAGGACACAGTGTGCCTTTTTTGCGCTCGCCCCAATTTTTGCGCAGCTATAAAAACAAAAAATGCCTTGAACGCCTTACGGAAATGCTTGCTACGCAGGCTACAGTGTGCCTTGTATAGTTGTGTGAAGTGGTTTTCAGCTTTTAACCAGCTCCAATGTTGAGTGGCTTCTGTCCGCTCAGTCAGGGATAGTGCTACTCGTTGAAGTCCTTGAAAACCCCTAGAATTTAATTTTAGATTTCAAGGGTGCTTGAAAAGCCCTTGAAAAGAAGAATTTCTGCTGAAAGTGCTTGAAAACTCCTTGAATGTTTGCTCAGATGGGAAAAAATATTGGATTATATCAAAGTAATTCAAAGATAAGTTAAAGCATTGAGCAAAGATTTTAAAATCAGGGACAGAATTTTCGAAAATATGCGTCTAATCCTGTGCTGTTACATGCTGGGTGGAATTCTGTGTTGTGTGAATTGCATTCTGGGATCAGTCTCTTAACTATGTGATCAGGTGGAAGCCATTTTGTACATCTTGTATGGGTAGTTAGGGTGATCGGACAAAAACCCATCAAAACATGAATCGAAATGCCTGGCAGAGGTGAGCGTGTTTTCAATTCTGATTTAGCTTGTAGACGTTGTGTAATAAGATTGGTTACAAGGTGTCAAAGATGATAAACGTGCTGCCTATTGTTAGCTGTGCTGCTGAAAGTTTAAATAAGGGAGCATAGGGAAAGCAGCTTTGAGGTTTCATCTGGAAGGAGCGAAACACCAAGCACGTGTTATGGATTCTGCAAAATCAGTTGCTATTGCAGACGATTTTCATGATCAGATAGAGACACTAAAATCGTGATTTTTTTACTGCCATTCTGTGTGTTCAGGGGTTTTAAGATTTCAGGCCAGAATTATAACAATTTTATCCTTTCCTATAGCCTGTTGTACTTCAGTGTGGTTGTCAGTATGTGTCTGCCATCAACTTTCAGTCAAAAACACAAACATTGCTTTCAGACTATATTGTTGTTAAGATTATTGTTGAGATTATTGTTTGGCGTTGTGTTGCTTTATTGGATTATGTGTTTGGTTTTCCTCACCGTATACAACTTATATATGGTGGTTATGCATCCCTGATGAATTATCACAGACTTAATATTGATGTTGCATTTTTGGTCATTTCCCTTAAAATGCATTTTATATCCTGGGGGTGGGGGGGGGGGGGTTAAAGTAGCTATTGACCAATGAAAGCATATCAAAAGATAATGCAAGACAAAGTAAACTTGCTATGAACACTCCTTGAAAACTCAGTTTTTTTGGTGCTTGAATACTCCTGGAATACTCCTTGAATGTTATATCCGCAAACCAGCATGAGCTCTGCTCATTACTTGGACTGTGTTCATTCAAAGATGGTGACTATTTATCAGAATTTGTCAGAGCGGAACAGAAAAAATGAGAATAGAAAAATCAATCGACAAATCTTTTACTTTCTCTTTTCATTTTGAATTTAATGTCACCCTCTCTCTGAGGGACACAGTGTGCCTTGCATAGTTGTGTAAAGTGTTTTTCCACTTTTAACTAACTCCAATGTTGAATGGCTGCTACCCGCTCATTACTTGCACTGTGCTTCTTCAAAGATAGTGATTATTTATCAGAATTGGCCAAAACAGGACAGACAAACTTAACTCACAAATCTTGCAAGGGGGAAAAAACAGTACAATAGCATTGCCATTTTTTTTTTCCCATCAAAGTAGCAGAGGGTCAGATTTGTACTGTAGTAGAGTCCTGGCCCTCATTACCTACATGTACAGTGTTAAACAGGAACAGACTGAGTGATACATCCAACTCACTGAATAATATACACAAGTGACCAAACACATCTGACAAAACATTGGTCGCTCTGTTGATTTCATTCTTTTGTTTCATGAAGCAAAGAATTTAATTGGTTTCTTTTGTTTAGGTTTTTAACAAAAGAAAACAGAAGATGGGAACCTCATTTTTTGGTCTTTTCTGGAAAACTAAGCGTAAACCGGCAGGAAAAGAACAGGGATGCTCTCTGAATAAATTGAAGCCCACATGCAAAATATATTCAGGCACTTTCAAGCTAAAAAAAATTGACCAAAGAAAATCTCTTAGGGGACTTTCCACTAGCCTCTTCAAATGTTGTTTACATATAGAGTGGTCCAAAACTGACTGAGTGATACACACAACTGACCAGCATACCACTCAGTAAGTCATGTTATCACTCACTGAATTGAATATACCTTTCACTCAGCTGTTTATACCAACTGGTCAATGTACCCGTTTGCCAGTTGTGTTGCCAGCTGTTAAGTCAGTTATATCACTAAGTGAGTTTTGTGGAGTTATCCACCATTTCACTGAGTGGTTCCTCAGCTGAAGGAGCATTACACACAACTGACAACTGACCTGAATGATACAACTGACCCAGGGGTGTACACAACTGACTGAGTAGTAGCCATAACTGATCAAGTAACTGGGTGGTACTCACAAGTTAGCAAATGGTGCACACAACTCACAGGGTGCTAAATGACTGAGTGAAACACAGTTGTAAAAGTTATGTGTTCTTAGTGGTGCACATAACTGACTTAGTAGACAAGACAGGTACATGTAGTCACAACTGACTGAGTGTCAAACTGGTGGTCCACCCTGCTCTTCCAAGTGGTATAAAGACTGTATGTAATATTACTCAACTTACTGTGTGATCCACATGACTGATCTAGTGGTATAAACAACTGAGTGAACTGATTGAGTGGTTTACTCAATTGACTGAGTGGTATACAATACTGACCAAGTACATGTATTAAACACTTAACAGACTGAGCAATACAGTACATGTATGTACAACTGTCTGACAGAGTATTTCAACTAACTGCACAATAAGTGTTACTGAGGGCTGTTTTTTTATAGAGTTGTAGTGGTATTTTTTAAATTTTGTATATAGCTGACCAACGTAAGTTTGTTTCCAGATTTTGGTGAATCCTCCAAAAAGGAATAAACTTAAATAAGTGACATTCAGTATTGCCTAATCATGGTCATACAAGTGGGTAATTAATATAGCATTACTAATATTTTTTTTTTTTTTTACAGTGAACTGATGAATCAGATGGAGGTGGTTTCTGAACTGGGTGTGGTTTATCATCAAAATCATTCACTCAATCTGCACTTATTGACTTCATTTTTCTATAACAACTAGAAAAGTACTTCAAATTAAAATGCCTTTTGAAAGGCCTTTTATTTTTGTATGGGTTTGGTTTTCATTATTTTGGCACATCAACTTAGGTGTTAACAAAAGTGAAGCATACAGACGTTAATGCACTGTTTGGACTGGAATCTTTGTAGCTTTCTTATTTTTATAACTATCTTACTCAGTGTCACTACTTTATTGAATTCTAAGGCATTACAGTAGCATCTTTGTAATTTATAGTGAGTTTCCAAGGTCGCACTGAAAGGTTTATTTTTCTACATGTAGACTTATCGTTTTTTGGAAAAAAATCGTATTTTGGGACACATTTTGTTTTAAGGTATAGTATACCAAATAAATATTCACTTTGAAATAAATTTGGAAACTAGAGATGTCTGTCTCCTTCAGCAGCAATAATTACAATGTTTAAGTAGCCCACATGCATCTTTTATTTTAGTATTAGAAGTACACTAGAACAGTGTTAACATAACACGTGGAGGGTGTTATTCAACAAAGTTGGAAGTGCTATGTTACACAATTTTAGTGTAAAATTATCTCTGGTGTAAATTAACCTTGTTTTGGTGTGCACACAGCTGCAAGTTGTTTTACACCATTTGGGTGTCACAAATACACAATTCTAGTGTAAAATTATCTCTGGTGTAAATTAACCTTGTTTTGGTGTGCACACAGCTGCAAGGTGTTTTACACCATTTGGGTGTCACAAGTACACTTTTTGGTGTAAACTTACCCAAATTCGGCATCTACATAACACTGTGTTGGTGTTTTTTTACCCAATCCAAATCAGAATTGTTGGTGGTTCACACTATTGTGGTGTAAATGTACACCATGTTTGACGTTATCAAAATCGTGTTTCTAATGTGTGACATATTTATCTGATCTTCTAATTTATTTGTTGTTGTTTTTTACCACAGAGTATACGAAGTGCCTTGGTAAGCACAATCCTTCCTGCAGCCTCCACATGCTCATTGATATCTGCAAAGGTTTCCTTTCGCAGAGGCGATAATGACACGAGATTGAGTACAAAGCTAGACGATCAAGGGTTGAAAATATGCAACAAAAGGGATGAATGCGATCAAGCTCTTAAGAAAATTCAGGGCCTTGCATTCTTTTTTCCTGCGATATCAACGATTGAAAGCAGAGCAGACAAAGATAAAATGGAGAGAGAGCCTGATGGAGAAGACGAAGAACAGGAAAAGAAAACTAAAAGTGTTATCTATTGACCTGCAATTTCCTATTGGATTGCCGTTCAGTCGCCAAACGGCACCCGTGTTTCAACAGTGCCCGTTCACTCTGTTTTGTTGGACACTGAAATGGAAGTCAATGCAAAAGTATTACCAGAATGCAAAAAGGGAAAAGAGGAAAAATCAGCCGCCCAGTTATGTACGACCCTCAAAGATCACAACAATAACTTTCTGCAGGAAAAAGTCTATCTTTCATTTTCTCACGGGTTAAAAACCCTTCAAGATCAACTGATGGAAGAACCCCTGGAAGATTCATTGCGAGGAAGTGAGCGTGTTGTAAGATTAGAGGTCATCTCAAATGCGTTCTGTTCTGTACTACGCGACAAAGGCGTCCCAGCTCTCGTTAGGGCTGGGCGAAAGGTCGACGTATTTGGCATCGAAAATTCACATCTGCCTGACGAAAACCAATGTATTACCAAAGCATTAGCCTCGCCGATTGTAATAGCCATAAATGACGTCGAACGTGAGATGGAAAAACTTGGTTATTCGCTCTACAAAGGAGAAGTTTACAAGAAAGTTCAATCTTCTAAATATACATTCAAACACTGTTGCACAGTTAAGAAGTTGCTATCGGTGCTCGGCACCAGTGAATGCTTCAAGGAAACCATTGTGAAACACCTAAACAAGCTTGACAGCCTGCTGAGTGATCAAGAGAGCGAATTTGGCAAACAGTTGAAAATCAACTACAATTTGATAGAGGTCTTGGACGGCTGGTGCTTTTCAATAAGCAGAAGAGAATTTGTTGAAAACGCGATTAGCCACTCAGACATCGGAAGAGAATCACCGCGAGCTTTCGTCGCGTACAGACGAGACAAATCAACGGTCGTCGCCTTCTTTAAAGAGATCCTGGAGAACATTCTGAGTGAAGACGAGATTGGGCATTTCTGTGAACATTTCATTCGACTTCTAAATTACGGAACCAAACAGCACAAAGAGAAGGTCCTTTGTTTAATCGGCGAGCCCAATGGTGGGAAAACAAGTTTGTTCACCCCAATTACTGCTATTGTCCCTCAAAGGTTAGTGAACTCAACTTAGACGATAAGATTCCATAAATGTTATTTGTTATTCTTCCCGTTCAGATATTTTGGTAAATGACCATGGCATTTAAACCTCGACTAGTCAACTATCACTCTGTATTACTTATCTGTAAAAGAACCAATTGCATAGACTTCACTGTATAAGATCTACATATCAATTATTTTTGTATACTGTTCTGTAACTGCTACACGTCTAAGACACTTGTTCTATAGCTGCCAAATGAGGATAAGTGATCTGATTAGTTTGCCTTTTTTTCTTCTTCTTGATCTTAGATACATAGCCATGATAACTAAACAAAAAGCTTTCAATAAGAGCCTAATCGATCAGGAAACCTAAGTAATATTTCTGGACGAAGCTTACGCTTGACTTTTGGAGCCGGATGATTGGAAGATGGATTGAGTTAACTTTGACAACCTTTTGCTTTATATATTTTCCTTGATTTTGTTGTTTTTCTCGAACGAAAATGTTTTTTTTTCTCCGTTTTAGGTGCTTACCCAGGGTGGACTTATGGCACCCGACCGAAAATTTAAGTCGTCTAGAGCTATGAACATACGTTGCCCGATGTTTCTCACCTGTCAAAGTGACATGGACTTTGAGGACGCACACAACGCTGCGGTGGAGGTGCGTTTACGCAAATTTCACTTCAGAACCCTCAAATCCCCACCCGTAGCCGGCGTTCAGACCTTTTTAAAGGAGCACGCAATGGACTGCATCGTGTGGGCTACGAAGGTGACTGTTACACCAGACGACGAGTTGCCTCGGCCATTTACAGAAACATGCAGGGACGACGAGCCATTTGGCGAGGAAGAGAAAGCGCGTATAAAGAATCTAACGTTGGATGGAAGCGACAAAGACAGTGACGAAGACGTTGCTGTCAAGACCTGCGAAGAGACGTCACAACGAAGCCAAGAAAGCGACAAAAGTGAGAGATTGAACGAAGAAGAGGTCAGTTCCAGCCACGTAGATATATGGGAGAAAGACCTGGAAATGATCTCCAAACTCCGTGAGAAAGAACCACCACACAGTTTGAAGCGCAGACAACTTGAAATAATCGGCGCTAGTGTCAAGCAGTTAAAGAGAATTGCCGTAGCCGGGAGGAAGTTAGAATGGCACAGTTTTTGGAGGAGACAAAAGCGCGGTGGATCGCTGTTGATATGTTAAGAGAAGAGGATGCACACCTTCTACAGTCCGTCGATGGACCGTACCATCCGAACATCGAGAAGACCAGAGAGGAATGCTTCGCTAAGAAAAAAGCCGAAGAGGAAAGAGCTCTAAAAGAAAAAGCTCAAAGCTACTACGAAGATGAATGGGTTATGGCCAAAGAAAAAGAGTTGCAAGATCTTCAAAGAAAAGAAGATGTAGCGACGAATCCAGACACCAAACGTGCTCTCGCTTACGTCATGGAAGTTGCCGTGGATGTCTTAAAGGGAAGGTTTCAGGGAGAGGACGTACCTGGACTAAAGAAGTATGTGCTGCTGGAACAAAGACGTGTTGCCATAGAACTTGGCTGGTGTTCACGCGACCAAGCAGCAACGACTCAAAGCATTTGGTGCCCACTGCCATATCCGAGAGAGCAGGAATCGGACGAAGACCAAGAGATGTTCATTACACAATCGACAGCCCTTTCACAGCTCCGTTCTCAAGTACCCAGCCAAAGAAGCACCTCAAAGAAGAGAACCAAGAAGAAAGACCAATTGGAACGGGTGCCAAAACGGGGGCGCATTACAAATTTCTTTTCCCCAAGTCAACAAGGCGAACATTGAACATTTGCATTGACATGGACGACTTAAAGTGAATACCGAAATAACTCGTATCTTGTTAGTTTATGTCCACCCCAAATAAGCAAGGAGTCTCTAACACTTTTTCATTTAAATTAAAGTCCTAGCGTAATCCAAACATGTGTTGTAAGATTAATTTTGGTTATATAATTACGTTAAGAACGAAGACTTTGTATATTTGACAGTTACGTCCAAGAGTAAACTAAAGAGCTGAATGTATACCTTGATAGCTGGTTTAATTTTAGTTACCGAAGAAATATTTCACAATTATGTCAGTCGTTTAAGTATAGTTTGATTCAATAAATGGATTGCACCGTGACATCGCTGAATTTAGTACACGGTATGCCTCACTCTATGGCATGATTTAGAACGAAAACCAAATCTTCATTTGTATTCTTGTCAATCAAAGTTAAATAAAAACAGTGGAAGAAACAGGCATTCGTGTAATTCGATTCAATTGTGAGTAAGCAACTAAGCTACATCATGTGAAGGACTAGTATTACATGTTTTGGTCGATATATTTATACATGTATACGGTAATAAAAGTCAAGTTTACAGCAAACGTTTTGTCTTTATTAGTCTCAGTAATCACATTGGGCGAATTCAATTTCTAAGGACAGTCTTTTGCGATCATGTGGCAATGTTCCAAGGACCTCCAGTTCACCGATTGTAGCACATCAAGTTCTTCTTGAAGAATGTCCAATCGTTGAACCGGCGACGAGATCGTGTCTAGAATATGCTATTTCTTGCAATATCGCGATCCTCCAGTTTTATGGCGATAAAAAGACAGGCCAGGATCAGCTCTCTAAATGTAGACCTTTTCCTGTTTGAAGTTTTGTTCAAGTGTCGCCAAAGTAGATTTTCCGCCAACAAAGCCGTTTCTTTCGGGTAGTCACAGGCACAAATTTCTTCCAAAAATTCCCCAGCAAATTTTAGATCGCTCAAAGACAGGGCCGGATGTTTTTCTGCAATCCTGTCCGTCTTACTCATTCGGCGCAGCAGAGAAAGAGGCAAAATGCTCTATGTCGTCCGAATTTGTAGCGAAGAAACATTTCCCAGGATGCTCTTGGAACCGAAAATGATATGTGATTGGCAGGCCATAACCAATCACTGCTAACTTGGGATAGTGCTCTATCTTTTAGAATATGATCCAAATTTTCTTGCTGCCCTGCTCAGGAGAGAGTTAGGTGTTCTTCCCTCGTGAAAATGAAAATCGGGGTCCCTGAGAATCGCTTTCCACTGACCGAAGCCGCATCGTTGAAGTCCAGCTTTTAGATATTTGTCTTCCTCTGGAGTGAACATCACATTGTTTCTTCTCGCGCCAATTTCTGTTTGTGTAGCGTATTGTGTTTTAGTGATCGTTTCGTCTTCGTCGGTTAGAGAACTATCGCTTTTGTCAGCATTCTGCTCTTGTGAAGAAGTTGACTTGTCTGAAAGTCTCGAGCGCACTTCCATTTCTGTTCCCTTGTCACCATGTAGTTTTCCAAACATTTGTGCGCTTTACTAACGACCTCGCGCGATCGTTGTTTTTGATAGTGAACCTTTGCCATGACAGAGCTGTGTTTCTGGTTTCGGAAATTGTGCTTTGCGCACCGTTGCTAAAATGTCTAGTACGTGCCGTCTCGACTATTTGTCGATAGCGAGTCGGATGAACGTACTTGCCTGTTGCATCGAAGACCAGTTTACTCATTAGTTCTCCTAGCTTGTTAAGTTGTCCTCCATTTCTCGTCACTAAAACATAATCACAGTTCGGCTTGAGCAGAGGGCGAATGTGATTGATGTAGCCATCTAACACGTGCATGCTAGTCTCGGTCAGGTGAAGAGAATCAAAGCCATATTTCCCTGCTGTTCTGAACATTTTCTGATCAATAAATCCACCGTTAGTTTTAGCTTTGTTCACCATTTCAACAGTTAAATACTGATATGTCATCGGGCGCGAGCCTTTAACCTTGATGAAAAAATATACGGCGAGAAATTTGGTTGCAAAAGATAAATCAAATGGGGATATCGAACCTGGATTATCCTTGCATAACTTCAGCACGCTTTCGTAGCGCGGCAAGTATCGCCCCAAGACTTCCAAGAGGTCTTCGAGCGTGGCCCAGTGATTCTTAGCTTCTAAGGCGTCGATATCGAGTTCGCTCGTCCATTGTAATCGAATCATCTTGGAGACGGTTTTGTGCACTTTTTTCAAGTACAGTTCTGTACAAGATAACCCTCTTAATACCGATTCCGAAGCGCCATTAACTTTTCTGAAATCCCCCAATTCTGCAATGGCGTCCAAGTACCCTATGCGCCCTGCATGCCGAGATTCCACTCATCTTGCATCATGTCAACAAATTTGAAAAGGAGATTAGGCGAACATAGACTAAAGTCAACGAGTTCAAATGTGAGATCCTCGTCTTCTTCGCAACAGGATTTAAGAAATTTCAAACACCTGCTGACAATTTGGTGTGCTTGCCGATCGCTTTTACAACCACCACCACTGCCGGTAAGCCAGGACAAGAAATCTTGAGCGATTTTGCTTGACATGTCAAAAGAGAGAGCTCGTCTGATTTTAAGTGAAGTCTTGTCATCATTGGCGTCATTTTTGTTGCTTTGTCGTTGGCATGCTTCAGTCTGAGTAATGTTTGGCTTTTCGTCGAAATAAAAGTACCAACGGTGTTTGTTCTTGGCGTGTTTTCTGCAGCCTCTTTGTGTGGTAAATCCATCATGCTTACAGCCTTGCGCTGGGCAGTGAAAAAGACCATCAGAGCCGTCTTCTTCTAAGTGAAGCCTTTTGGGTTTAGGCGACGCGTTTGGTAGTTTTGACCAGTCGATTTCCACTCCTCTTTTATTCATCTTTTAAGATCTGATAATGTGAAGTTTCTCACGAGACTACTGTATTTATACCAAATAGCTGACTTGGTATCCACTCGATATCTGGCCCGCTTTGTACACAATAAAACCAAACAAAGGAGCAGACAAAGGAACAAAGGGTCAAGTCTCATCTTGTTCAAACCTGCCCTAACGTGATTAAACATGTATCAGGCAAGTCAAGGCTAAAAATTAAATTTGCCCTTGAGCATGTTAGACTGACAAACTAAAATCAGAACTTGCGTTCCTGTTGACCAAAACTAAATAGGAACCATCGTTCCCATTTAGTGAACCAAGTGAAAAGGGAATTCTAGTTCCTCTTTAACTTTAAGCGGATCTTATTAGCTCCAGTATGAAAACGGAACAATTGTTCCCATTCAGCAGGAAAAGGAACAACTTCCTTAGGAAAAAACTGCTTTGGAAAGGAACCAATTAATACATTTGGGAACGACAAGCCACGATTAGGAACAGCACGTTCCTAATTGTTCATAAGAAAATACTTAAGCGGAACAATCGTTCCTCATTATTAAACTCCGGAACTTGATGTACTGGTTAAAAGGAACAAATTGTTTGAAGGAGAACACTCGGTAAAATCGGAACCATTTAAAAAGGACCGTTTGTTCCTAAAAAGATCAAAACGGAACAAAGAGTTCCCTTTATTCTAAACAAGAAACGCCCCAGGGGCATTGGACCCCGCCGTTTTTCTCCTCCTCCCAGGGGGCAAAATATGTTACGGTCACTCAACATACGAGCCCAAGGCGTGTAAATTTTAAAGTTGGTGATTTATCGTACCTTTGACGTGTTTGCTGCCATTCCCCCTTACGTCTTCTCCGCACCCTTCTCCCTGTGATAACATGAATCCCTGATAGTATGAACCCCATCTCTCATTCCTTGGTCATCCCTTTGTCCCAGCTTTCGCGAAGAAGAAAGTGACGAAATATTTTGACCGTAGCGTGACTCAGTTACGTCACGTTTTTTAAATAAACGAACTGACATGCCAGCGTAATTCTAAATAGCAAGGGCACGAAAATTTAAATAGATTTCTTGATAAAGAAACTTATTCTAAAATCTAAAGGAAACTGGTAGCTATGGGAAAAAAAACGTAAAAGTCTATTTTAGCCCGTGATTCGATGAGTGATTTAGTGCAAGCAAGTTACTTCTCCGAATCGGCTTCTGTCTTTCAATGACGTAATGTTTAGGTGCTACGGCACGTAGCATTAATCATTGGCTTTCAAGGCTCGCTAGCACCTTCGTCCTTGCTCTCATCGAAGAGAAGTCAACTCCATTGAATTTCTTGTACTTTTCTACACAACTTTCCCTAAAGATTTTGGCGAAGCAAAGGAAAACTGCCCAGAAACTGCTTGCATTTCACTGTTGAATTATTCAACTTGGCAAAAGCAAGGGACTTCCCCGAATCGGCTTCTGTGTTTCAGTGATGTAATGTTTACGTGCCAGGGCAAGTTATTAGAATTCATGCCAGCTTCAAAGCTCGCTAGCACCTTCGTTCTTGCTTTCAGCGAAGCGGTTTTTATGCCATTAAATCGCCAGTAGTTTTCTACACCAACTTTCATGAAAATTCTGGCGAATAAACGCTAAACGAACGCACATTACCGGCAGGTATTGTTTTGACCGAGCGCAGGGCTGGGGCAAGTGACCACGACAAGAAAAAAACAAAAAACAAGAAAAGCCCCAGGGGCATTAGACCCCGCCGTTGTTCTTCCCCCCCCCCCTGGGGGTGTAAAATATGTTACGGTCACTCAAGATAAAAGCCCTTGGCTGTGTAGCGAAAGACACGGCGAGTATTACTTCGGCCGAGCGAAAACCGGAGGTCTGGGGCAAGTGACCACCAAAAAAATGCCACGGAAAAAAAATGGGTATTACTAGACCCCGTCCTGACGGCGGGGTAACAAGAAAAGCCCCAGGGGGCATTAACCCCGCCGTTATTCTCTCTGCCCTTGGGGTACAAAATATATTACGGCCAGGTAAAAGTTGGTGATTTATCGTATCTTTTACGTGCTTACGATGATAATATAAATCAAGATATGACTTGCCTAATCACCCTGTTTTAGCGTGCGTGACGAAGAGCGTGATGAAATTATTATTTTGATCATAGCGTGACTCAGCCTGGAATCGTAGCTCAGTTGGTAGAGCGACGGTGTTCTAATCCGGAGGTCGTGGGTTCGAATCCCGCCGGGGTCAAAGATTTTTCTTTTATCTTGGCTCTCATTTCTAATTTCTTCTTTTAAGGCCTGTGGCCGTGGGGAAATTATGGAGGGCAGTATTGCTCACTTCTTGGCACTCATACATACACCTTGCATCATAATATTACTAAGTTCATAGCGATCGCGAGTTCATGCCAGCTTTCAAACTAAAGCTCGCTAGTACATTCGTCCTTGCTCTCGTCGAAGAAAAGTTAAGTCCATTGAATTCCTTGAACTTTTCTACACAACTTTCCTTAAAGATTTTGGCGAAGCAAAGCAAAACTGCCAAAAAAATGCTTGCATGTCACTGTTGAATTATTCAACTTGGCGAAAGCAAGGGACTTCCCTGAATCGGCTTCTGTGCTTCAGTGATGTAATGTTTACGTGCCACGGCAAGTTAGGCGAATTTCATTCCAGCTTCAAAGCTCGCTAGCACCTTCGTTCCTACTTTCATTGGACCCCGCCGTTTTTCTCCTCCTCCCAGGGAGCAAAATATATTACGGTCACTCAAGATACGAGCTCAAGTGGTGTAAATTTTAAAGTTGAGGATTTATCGTACCTGTGTTTGCTGCCATTTCCCCTTATGCGTCTGCTCCGCACCCTTCTCCCTGTGGTAACATGAATCCCTGATAGTATGAACCCCATCCCTCATTCCTTGGTCATCCACTTGTCCTAGCTTTCGCGAAGAAGAACGTGACGAAATATTTTGACCATAGCGTGACTCAGTTAAGTCACGTTTTTTTAAAATAAACGAACTGACATGTCAGCGTAATTAACCGGCCGTCGCCATGGCGACCGCCGGTTTATAAAATGGACACGGTTTTTGGTGAAAGCAAGTTGGCTTAACATACGGAGAAAGTGCTGTAAAGCTTGTGGTACGGGTACTCAAGAGCGGTACTGTCTTATATAAGACGCATGCGCATGTCAGTCTTCTGAATGTTACCTTCCTATGTTTTTGTCTTTTAACTTACAGTATTTAAGATATGAACGGCGAAGGGTTGTTTAAGCTTGGGGGTTTTGTACAGTACAGCCCAAAAATAATGCACGCGCAAGAACTTCTTTTTGCGTCCGCAAGCGGAGAGCTTCTTGCGGCTACTTGCAGGATGCCTGCACTTGAATACTGTAAGCCGCAAGAACGTCTTTGCGTTTAGAAGTTAAAACCGCAAGAACTTCTTTGTGGTAAGATATCTGGACCGCAAGTAAGCGCAAGAACGTCTTTGCGCTAACATCTTAAAAACCCGGAACCCGGAGAAGGTAAAAAAGAGACCACTTTGTAGCGCAAGGCACGTTCGAAATTGGCTGCCTTTGTAACTTGCAATCAGTTGTTTATTTGGTCCCTTGTAAGTTTTTTTCTTCAGTTTTGAATTTTTTATCCGATAAAGAGTTCACTAGGTTCTGAATTTGACACTGGTCGCCTTCTATGTTATCTTTTAACGGCTAGGGAGAAACGAGACTCAAACGAAGCACGCGTATGTTATTGTTTATGTGTCCCGGAGTCCCAGACATGCGGTACGCTTAGCGGCGCGAAAGATTTCGCTCGATTTATTTCACTTAAATGAGGAACAATGGCAAAGCACAGTCCATCAGTCACATTATTAAAGAACCGACATTCACCTGTTCAGTGTTGCTGTACTTCCACCAACATATTAAACTCGGACAAATACTTTTAATTAGTTGCGCTCACACGTGTGAGAAATGAACATGGTCACTCAGATGAGAAGATGGAAAAACACATTATGTTTGTAAAAATAGTTCCACTCATTACGCTGAAGTCGATATCACATTTTAAATCTTCGAAGTAAACCAAAAAAGTCTGAAGGAAACTAAAACTCCGCGATCTGAAAGAAATTCGGCACGTCAATTCTAACCTGAGTAAACACAAATCTGCCGTATGCAAATTTGGTATGATTTGCTTGAATGACATTTTGTAACGCAATGCATGAGCAGTTCTCTAAGCCGTCAAGACAGCAAGCCCCGGGCAGCAAGCTGTGTCGAAAGGCGAATGTGTAGTTGAAATCATATGTCTATGCTATTTCTTCGAGTATCCCTTTTTTGCTGGGAAATTAAACTGGTAAAGATGCAGGGATTCTTGATGACTTCACCCACGCGATAGCATGACATCCTGCATGTGTAAGTCTTGTCTTGCCTGTCCAAGAAGAGTTCGCGCAGTTTGCCACAATTATAGCTTTTGGACCTTTTTGTTTCAATTTCTTGGATGGAATAAAAAACTGAATTGAGTCAGTTCTGAGTTGAACCCGTATCATTGTATCTGAGACACGCTTAAAAAAATTGTTCATGTTTTGTCATGTGCCGGAGATCATGTTTACCGGGTGTTTATCTTCCAGTCGGAAAGCTGGCGGATATTCCATTTCGTGATGTGAATTTTCTTCGATACTTCGGTTGTTCGAACATTTGCTTCCTTGATTTTTTGATTAGCCTTGTGAACTTTCGCTTGACTTGGCGAATTGTCGCGCCAACACGCCAACACGCCAACACGGCGAAAAATCGCTCGAAAGCTCGGTGATATTTCAAAGAGAATAGAGCGCGAGATTCGCTCTCATTACTTTTGCAATACCTCACACTAACACGAGCACTACAAGTTTCTTCGGCTGGACCCTCAGTACTTCTTGCGCCTTCTTGCGGCTTGCGGTAACATTAGTAACTTCTTGCGGCTAGATTTTCAACTTCTTGCGTTTCGAATGTTCTTGCGGGTAAACTGTAAAAACCTAGCACTTCCACTTCTTGCGCGGGCTTGCGTGTTCTTGCGGCGCAAGAACTTCTTTCGCCACTTCTCGCGCGTGCATTATTTTTGATAGGATTGAATGCGAAAATAGGATTGAATGCGAAATTGACTGTGTTGTCTGATCTAGTTAGTGGTTATGGTGAAAATTTTTTTAGCGCAGGAGTTTTTTTTATTGGGATTGACATTTTGAGGGGTGTAAGAATGTGGGAGTCAGAAGGATTTGTGAATGTCAGCAGCATATCACGCTTCTGTGAATGTGATTTGCTTTGAAAGTTGCGTTTTGCGTGAGAGGCTGTTTCCCTTGGCGTTTTATGGGGTGGGGGGGGGGGGTGGTTTGGGAAGTGGATTGTAAGGTTTCTGATTGGCTAACTTGTATTTCGCAGCGGACAAAAAGGACAGTTGCGTTTTGCCGGCGTGGGCTAGGAAGAGAAGGAATTGGTACTAGTATGATGATGCAATATTAGTTGATTGCACATCAGTACATGATAGTTCTTGTGAACGGAGAGAAATGAGTGTTTATTTGAGGCGAGAAGTTGATACGAAGGAATCGTCATTAATAAGGAGATTAATTAATAAGGCAGGTGTTACGAGTCTTTTTGCATTGAAAGAACGAAAATATCTGAATATTATCGACGGATTTGTGTGGTTTGCGTGTGGTGTTCGCTAAAGGCTACGAGCAGTCTCACTTTCCGTTCAGAGATAGATAGTGAAGGAAACGAAAAACAGGCGAGTGAGCGCGAAATCGATTGCGGCTCGACAGGCGCGTTAGCTTTCAAAGACGTGGGCGAATTTCGTCCCCGCTCGCTTGTTTACCGGGTTAGCAAACTGGATTTAAACATCACGTCATGAGATATCTTGACGTGCCCCATACTCTGACGATCTGCTCGAGCTCGTGTTTATCAAGCGTTATATTTTGATTCTACTGCTATGTTCACTGTTTGTATTTAAGGTCTAGGCACAACAGTAAATACTTCGTCGTCCCTGTGTGAGCATTCTCAGTTGTGGACGAATTCATATCGACATTCAACGTTTGAGTGATTTTGCGTTTTTCAGCACAAATAAAGCGATAAGAAAGATAAGCTGAGTCATCAGAGTTTAAACATTACGTCATCCAGTACCGCTATAGTCAAAATATTGTGTCACACAATCACACTTTTCGTCACGCCGGTTCGTAAAAAAAGAAAAGGATCGCGCTAACATTTGTGAAACCTAGGGGTGGGGAGGGTCAGAATGGCCGGTTAAAATGCCCAATGGGCTTTCTTGTTCTAAATAGCAAGGGCACTGAAATTTAAATAGATTTCTTGATAAAAAAAACTCATTCTAAAATCTAAAGGAAACTGGTAGCTATGAAAAACCGTAAAAGTCTATTTTAGGCCGTGATTCGATGAGTGATTTGGCGCAAGCAAGTTTACTTCTCCGAATCGGCTTCTGTGTTTCAATGACGTAATGTTTATGTGCTACGGCACGTATCATGAATCATTGGCTTTCAAAGCTCGCTAGCACCTTCGTCCTTGCTCTAATTGAAGAGAAGTCAACTCCATTGAATTTCTTGTACTTTTCTACACAACTTTCCCTAAAGATTTTGGCGAAGCAAAGCAAAACTGCCAAAAATATGCTTTCATTTCACTGTTGAATTTTTCAACTTGGCGAAAGCAAGGGACTTCCCCGGATCACGTTTTGTGTTTCAGTGATGTAATGTTTACGTGCCAGGGCAGGTTTGGCAACTTCATGCCAGCTTCAAAGCTCGCTAGCACCTTCGTTCTTGCTTTCATCGAAGGAATTTTCATGCCATTAAATCGCCGGTAATTTTCTACACCAACTTTCATGAAAATTCTGGCGAATAAACGCTAAACGAACAAAGTTTACCGGCAAGTATTGTTTTGACCGAGCGGAGGTCTGGGGCAACTGACCACGACAAAAAAAAAACAAGAAACGCCCCAGGGGCATTGGACCCCGCTGTTTTTCTCCTCCTCCCAGGGGGCAAAATACCGACCTTTAGCATAGAGAACGAGGACGTGGACGTCAACGACCGGAAGTCAAAAAACCACAGTTCCAGGCTACTGCGCATGTCTAGACGTCCACAACTTGTCGTCCACATGACGTTGTCGACGCCATAACAGCAGATTTCCCGTTGTGTAGTGAACGTGAGTACTTTTCGTAATTTGTTCACATGTTTTGTCATTTTCCTCGCTAAAATTGCGGATTTCTTAAAACGTATGGCTTAGTTAGTGCATGTTAGAAGAACTAAAACCTATTTCTGCATCCTGTGATGGAAATATTAAAAACTAAGTTTTCTCTCGCGTTGCAGGTTTTCTGTATACATGGAAGCTACACATTCCCGAACAAGACAAAACAGGGTAGGTAACCAGTAAGCTTTGTGCTCTTCTTACTGTGGTCTAAATGCTTTGAATCGCGTTTTTTGTTGTTTACCATAATTTTCAGCATTGGAAAACAGAAATTTGTGATGAAGACAACTATTATTAAGACCAGCTCCGTGTAACTATCACCTAAGCCAGGAAATAGCCAAAAATGGATTTTCGCCAAACTCAGCCAGAATGAACCCCTTGCAGCACTAGTTACAAAAATGTTACTATAAGCTCGATTGGGTAATCACTGATTTTGTAAAGCAATTTTTTCTTCCCGATGCTTAAAACCTGCCAAAATCGGGCTAAAATGAGAGGCATATTCAGAGTACCGTATCTCTGTAAATGAAGTTTGCCGTTAAAAACTAGTTGTACCTGGTACTTGTACTTTACATCTTGTGTACTTGGAGGTGGTTAGATCGCAATTTGATAGCAAAGCAAATATTTATCGGAATTTAGTAATCTGACGACTCACGACAGCCTGCAAAGGGCCAAAATTTAGCCTATTTTCAACCGCTCAAAATGCCTTCTGGTACATGGATTTCGCCAAAACGGCTTATTTAGTCTGAAAGAGCGTTGTTTCTTCTTCAAATAAGTGGAATAAAATTTTTGGGTAAATAAAATCGTGAGCGCTAAGGCAGAGAAGTAAATACAGCTCTATGTGTTACAAAGTTGACCTCTGTCCCCAGTGTAACGAATCCGATAATTGCAAGAGACGGCAAACTTTTTGTTATTTTCAAACAGTTTCTAAAGATTTCATTCCAAAATAGGTCAAGGTAAAAACTGTTTTGAAGTGTTAAATCTTGCAGAAGCTATGAAGCGGTTAAAAGTCACATTTTCACCTTATAAATCACTTTGTTTACTGAGATTTACGAGTGCGTGACTACATCTGGCTACATTAACAGCGCGGAGACGATTACTCACCTGGATATTTGTTAGTTCGTCAGTCAATGTAGCTTGATACGGCAGAGCTGTTTCCTTGGAATGACTTTTTAAAGAAGGAACGGAGTCAAGTTTTCGCAACCTCAGAAGTACGAACATTGTTAAATTTAATTACGTCCACGTGTATACTGTTTCCATTGTTGCGTTGAAGAGCCAAACAAATGCCACGTTTCCACAGAGGACCCAAAACTCTCTCCAAAAATGCTAACTTGAAAATCTTGCATTTATTGAATCCCTTCATAACACTTAGAAGAAGAGAATAACTAGCAAATTGAGGGAATAAGCTCTGCTAAGCTACTTCCACGGATGCGTAAATAAACATGTTATCGCGCATGATGAAACGGACACCGTGGGAGCCGCAAACTCCGATTGGCTCCCTCCAATTAAATCGACATTTAATCCAGAAAAACTTAAGATTCAGGAATTTTACGCCATTTCCGAAATTACGTTGAATTCGAAATCAACGTTTTTCCGAGCACAAAAGTCCACAAACAAAAATAAACTGAAAATGAAATGACATGAAATAAAACCACGGGAAAAATTGATCATTTGTTGTTCCATTCAGACCCAATGGATCATGCTTTTGTAGTTTACTTGGATTTCATTTGTTTATTCGTTTGTCGTTTTTTGGTTGTTGTTGTTGTTGTTGTTGTTGTTGTTTTATTTCGCTATTTCTCTTTTCCATTTTTTTTGGGTCACTTGCAATTGCACCCCGCAAGAGTACGCCACTCGCATACAACTATTGACAGGTGTCAGCAGTTTTTCCCACTTGCTAAATGTTCATTTCAGTATCAGAAACAAGTTGCGAGAGAAGATTGTTATAACACAGGCAGACCACCCTATGTGTTCGTAGTTAATAATTGTTGACAAAGGTCATGTTGAAATCAATGGCGCGTATAAGAAGATATATGGAGAAACAGTAGGTCGGCTTCGATTTACTACAAAATATAGAGTTTACTCTAAATTATTCAATAAAAGTTAAGATGAAATGTCAAATGAGTCTTGTGTCATGTTTTTTGGCGGCCGCGAGCCTTTTGCGGCGTTATTTTGCGAGATTATTTAGCGACCGGTGGTAGAGAGAGAGAAGAGAGAACAAGGCTTGCAAGTCGGCCGCCGCCAGCAGCGACCGACTCCACTTCAAACCGGAATTAACGCCAAACTACTGAAAATCTCACCTATCTGACGACGGCTATCGATCGCTGAGTTGTTGCTCCATCTCTTCGCCAAATTTGAACTTCATCCCTCCAACAGTTTCCGAGAAAATCCATGCTGAATTCGTGCATACGGCTTTCTCAATATGATCGGTGCTCGACTCAGCGACCAGAGAAATTCCGATCACGCCGGCCGTTTCAAATTCACCAAT
The DNA here is from genome assembly GCA_964030785.1 of Siderastrea siderea. NCBI lineage: Eukaryota > Metazoa > Cnidaria > Anthozoa > Scleractinia > Rhizangiidae > Siderastrea > Siderastrea siderea. Next base: position 32,263,300 of record OZ034974.1, read on the forward strand.
CAGTATATAGTGTACTTTGAACCGCGGCGAGCTGCCACGGGATGCCAAGCGCTGATTGGTGAATTTGAAACGGCCGGCGTGATCGGAATTTCTCTGGTCGCTGAGTCGAGCACCGATCATATTGAGAAAGCCGTATGCACGAATTCAGCATGGATTTTCTCGGAAACTGTTGGAGGGATGAAGTTCAAATTTGGCGAAGAGATGGAGCAACAACTCAGCGATCGATAGCCGTCGTCAGATAGGTGAGATTTTCAGTAGTTTGGCGTTAATTCCGGTTTGAAGTGGAGTCGGTCGCTGCTGGCGGCGGCCGACTTGCAAGCCTTGTTCTCTCTTCTCTCTCTCTACCACCGGTCGCTAAATAATCTCGCAAAATAACGCCTCAAAAGGCTCGCGGCCGCCAAAAAACATGACACAAGACTCATTTGACATTTCATCTTAACTTTTATTGAATAATTTAGAGTAAACTCTATATTTTGTAGTAAATCGAAGCCGACCTACTGTTTCTCCATATATCTTCTTATACGCGCCATTGATTTCAACATGACCTTTGTCAACAATTATTAACTACGAACACATAGGGTGGTCTGCCTGTGGTTATAAAAGAAAATTTGTTCAAATAATCTAGGCATCAGTCCCTGGAGTGTCTTTCTTTTCGCCCATTTTAATTTTTGGCGGTACAATGGCGTCCTGCGGTTACTCGAAATATGTTGGCGGTGATTGTGGTGCAAGTCCGGAAAGCCCAGCTAGCGATCAGTGTGTTAGAATTGCCGAATGCTCTAAGGACATCAAAGGCCACCTCAGAGCATGCAGTGTTTCAGAATCTGCACTAAATTCAAAGGCAAGACTATTGCTGGCGCGTGCAGGTAAATTATATTCATTTGACTATATTCTGATAGAACTGTTGGAGGTGTGCATGTCTGCGTCGAATAATTCATCGAAAATCATTTCCCACTCGGCAATTATATTTATCATTGCTGATTATAGGTATCTTTGATGACAAGGAGACGTACTTGAATATCACCATCTGCCCAAGACACCGCGATACATTCGGCCTAAGGTGGAGGACCAACCGAAAAAATTGTTCAAGCCCCAATTCATGGGCCACTCACCGAAAACCTAATGTGAAGGGTGAGCGTGGAATAACATTTACACAATCTTATCGTCTCTACAAGGCTACTGGAATCGTTATCCCGGTTGGTTCAAGTAAGTTGCTGGCAATTCTTGAGGGGAATATCTTTACATTAACCACGCCCCGATACTGACTCGGGCCTCTACTACCTTTCAGTTTACTCCAGACTTGAATAAAGCAATGTCATTGTTTTGTATCCGACTCCGGCTCTTCTCGCCCTTTCTACTGTTTTCTTCCGTTATTCGCCCATCCACGATATATTGTACTCTTTGCTAACATTTCCAAAAATATCTAATAAAATAATGATACATTCTTTCATAGTCATATGTCCGCAATGTCGTAAAAGACTCGACGAGACCCCTGACGTGAAGGATTCTCCAAAAACAGTGGCAGCTGTGTCTGTACCCCAACCGGAAGCCTACAAGACCTGAGAACGGTAGCGGCACATTCGCGGTTTGTCATATGTACTAATATGAGTATTTCTGGTAGAGTCAATCGATACAAATCGATACGAAAAAATCGAAGAAACAATGATTGTGCATGATTTTTAAGGGAAAACAATAAAAACGTTGGAGTTGACTTAACAATCGATATTGTAAAATTAATAAATAGAGGATATATTACACGCCGGCGCGAAGATATAAATTTTATTTTCGAGTGGTATCAACGATAAATTGTCGTTTTTAACCACGAGAAAATAAAATTCGTATCTTCAAGCCACCGTGTAATTTTCTTTTTATTATATAGACAAGTATTTTTGCACAAACAACAGTGTGAAAGCGGGAAATGACGTCATCGATATATGGAAAATACGCCACTCTAGTCCCGGATGTAGTTTGTAAGAACTTTACGAGTGCTCAATTTTCCACTAAAACACTCTTGTCTATATAATGAAAGGTTATTCAAGCAAGACCTCACGAGCTCGTGCTGTTGTATCTCCATGTTTTAGGAACGAAACCCTGATGTTGGTAGTGATTTATCGGCCATATATACAGGAATGATGTAGTTGACATTAGAAGCTGATAGCCTATTCGTTCCTGAAGAAAGCAGTGGAAGCAGTGGTAGCGATAAAAAATCATCAGACGCAGTAACCGAAGAGCCCAGTGAACAGTGCTTGCGGAGAAAGCACCTCAACAGATTTCTTGAAAGTTGTAACGTCAAGAAAGTAACGCGACCCAGGAAGAGATGGGAAGAGGCGGGAGCCCGCACGCGTAAAAACCACGTGAAAAAGGCTAAAGATATCATTGTAGCAGCTATGGATGTGATTGCACCTGGAGATGCGGCACTTTTGTGGGACGCACTTCAGTCGTCAATGCTTGTGGACAAACAGCTTGGTTCCGGAGAAGGTTCCGACCACAAATATCTTGACGCTTTGGCTGAAACATACAGAAATGCATCCTCCTGGGACACAAGAAGACAGGTATTGTCCATAATGACTGATTTAGTCCCCTTCAAACGCCTTCAGAGGTACTTGCCTGGCGTTACTGAGTACAGAGTAAAAATTGCGCACCAGCACAAACATGTGTATGGTCGGGGCGTTCCGCTCCCATCAAAGTGTAGTCCTCGGATGCGAGTAGAGCCCATCCAGCTTGATCATTTTTTGACGTTCATTACAAGTCCACACATTATTCAAGACCTCCCATTTGGACAGAAATACCTCAAGCTGTCAACTGGTGAAGTACTAGAGACACCCAATGTAATCCGATGTATGATTCCAGAACGGATTGTTATCCAGTATACTAAATACTGCGAAGAAGTAGGGTTTCAGCCGTTTGGACGCACAACAATGTTAACCATCCTCAACGCCTGCAGTGCTACTGTGAGAAAGTCGTTGCAGGGTATCGACTATATTGCTGCAGAAGGAAGTAAAGCTTTTGACGACCTATGTCAGGTGGCGAGGCGACTAGAGGAATGCGGGGGTTTGAGGAGAGACGTCGCCGAGAGTTGGAGAAGCTGTCTGAAGAACGCGAAACAATATCTGAAGTCGGATTATAAGGTATCAGGAGTTAGCCTCACTGTGTGACTGTAAAGCCAATAGCGTAGCTTCTATGCACCTTTATTACATGAAACTAATCAAACTGCAGAAGCTCTTTATAAAATTGGCTGATTTTACATTAACTTGTTTTGAATTCACTTTTTGTTTTAAAAAAAGAAATTTCGAAGGTTTTTTTTCTCGTGAAATATTTTGCAATAGTAAGCAAAGCACAATCCAATGAAATAAACTAGCCCTCATAATATACGCCATTTGCATAAACTTTATTATCTTTGTTACCATTATGCTTTAGCAAATGCCGTAACAGTTTTGCCGTTACTGTGAGTTTCCTATCTAATTTATGACGCTGCGCACAATTATGCCACATGTTTGAGTTACCATAAAAACGCCAAATAGTAATTTGTTATTGAACAGGTGCACGTATCCCTCTCTTCGCCTGTAGCTGACCACTGTAGTGCATACGCTTTGAGCGATGAAAAGGAGCCCTTGTTCAGCAGCCCGTGTGATCATGATCACGATAATGCATGCTCCCAATGTGAGGAATTGAAAACTACAATGTCGGACGTTCAAAGATATTTGGAACGAGAGGATCTGGGATTACCGGATGAAGAGTTAGATGATTTGCGCCATACCACAGAGCAAGCAGCTCAAAATGTTCTGTCCTGGAACTAAGAAGCAAAAGACAGGACATGGCCAGAATAGACGTACTCGACCAACTAACTGGACGAGTCATCCGTGATGATCACTCAGGACTGGGCTATGAAATTCTTGCCACAGAAATACCGTGAATCGCAGACCGATTGGTTTGCAAAGCGAGGCATTTCGTGGCACATAAGTGTGGTTGCAAGAAAACATTATGGAAAACTCCAAAGTCAGTCTTTTGTCCCCATTGTAGAAAACTGTAACCAAGGCAGTTCGGTTGTTATCCGCATCATGGAACACATCTTGCGCACACTGAAAAAAGAAAATCCGAAACTCACTGCAGCATTTTTCAGGCAGGATAACGCCGGATGCTATCACGATTATGCTAGCCGCCTGCCGTTCCATGGGAGCTGTCACTGGAATTTCTGTTTCTAGAATAGATTTCAGTGACCCCCAAGGTGGGAAAGGTCCTTGCGACCGCAAAGCAGCCACCATCAAAGCACACTTGCGTAGATTCATAAATGAGGGGCATGATGTCCAAACTCCCAGGGAATTAGAAGCTGCGATGCTTTCAGCTGGAGGATTGTCTGGGATAAGAGCGGCAGTTGTTGATTCATTAGGTGTCAAGGACAGTCCTATCAAATGGGATGGCATCAGCTTGATCAACAACCTACAGTATGCGGGCACGACGATAACAGTGTGGCGATCCTACGACGTCGGCACCGGAAAGATGATCGACAAACAACTGCCACAAGGTATGGGTATGGAGTATTTAGAAGAACAGAGCGTTACGCGCCCTTGCATGTCTTACCTCCGTTTTTCGTTTTTCGTGGTAAGACGAAAAACAACGCAATTATAACTTTTGCTCACAGAGATAAGCAGCCACGGTGTGAAAGGTGAAATATTCACTGATCAGCATTTTTATGAGACTATCAAGGGTGAGTTTAATTGCGCAGCGAAAGATTTATGCGCATACTTGCCTTTAAATGACGCAAAATTATGCGCCACATTTTGCCCACAGAAATTACCCGTTTTATTACAAAAATACTCTACTAAAGCGTAGCTCCAAGTGAATTGTGGCTGCTTGAAGAACCATATAATGATGTCAAAAAGCATGTGTGAATTTTGGCAAAATACGAGGGCTATTCATTTATTGCCTTCCCCCCTCCCCCACAGCTCGTTTGCGGGCAGTTTGCAGGTACTTGCTAAATTTTTACCTACCTGCTCTGGGAAACAAAAGTTTTGCTGTGTACGCGTCGTCTCTTCTCATTTTAAAGTTGACAACGCTGTATTTTTTAATTTTAGCCACGACAAGTTTTAGTGGAACGTTTCAACAAGCGTTTTCACCCGGGGACTTCGTAAATTTCAGCAAGGAAGGGCGCCCGGTGCGCACCCAGGAGTCTTCCGACCGACAGACTGTGCCTGAAGTGTCAGGGACGGTAACGGTAGAGACAGAAAATGGTATTTTCCAGTGTTCTAATGAAGGGTGTATCAAGATTTATCAAACATACTCAGCCCTCGAAAAACACTTGTCGTACGGGAAGTGTGAATTATGCCCAGAGAGAGCCACACTTCTTGACCTGGCAAAACAAATGTACCACGTTAAGTTGACAGAGGGAACGAGTGCAGGAGCAACAAGCCATGATGGTCAGGCTGCTGCTCAAGAAAGCATAGCGGATACCAATCAGCATGCAAGAGGGTGGGTGTTGAAGCAAACAAAGAAGGCTGGGCGCTTCAGTGAAACTGAAAAAAAAGTACCTCGATGAAAAGTTCAATATCGGCCAGCAAACGGGTCACAAACTGGATCCAGTGTCGGTAACTCGTGACATGCGCTATGCCAAAAATGCTACACAGCAAGTGCAGTCCTACTTTTCAAGACAAGCTGGCAAACTACGTCATCAACATGCCGAAGATGACGGTGGTGATCACGAGGCTGCTATCGAGCAACAACAATATTGGGAAACAAGGACAGAAATACTTCGGGAAGTTCAGCTGCAGCACCCTGTTACCTATGACAATTTTGACTTATGCGCCATGTATCATGCGAACAAGCTCAATCAGCTCAGTGTTCCCATGTTAAAGTGTATTTGCGAATATTTTGATGTAAACAATGAACAACTAACGGTTTGCAGGAAGGCGCCATATATTGCACTTATAGGCAAATTAATACAGTCATGCATCTGTCATGACCAGCAGTCACAAGTATCTAGAGTATAGGCCTTAGGACCTTGCATACTTGTATTCTTTATGTTTACACCGCTGTAGACTATCTTAAAAGTCCTTCACTTCTCATTTCCGGTTCTGGTGGTGGGCCTGTGGGGTTTTTTTGGGTTTTTTGCACTTCCGAAAAAAAACTCTGAGCTCGACTTGTGGGCAAGTCTAACACTGCTGGTGATCTAACAGACTGTGAAGAGTGCACAGTGTTCTTAGTATTTGGATAAATAATAGCCTGGATAAATTTTGTCATTACATTCTCATCGTGTTAGAAAGAAGCGGTGCCGTTCAAATATGAAGAATGCTACTTTCGGTGCAAGTATATGGGAGATTTGTTGAACTCAGGTTAAGTGTACGATCATTCTCCTCCCCTCCCCCCACCCCCCCCCCCCCCCGTAGAAGAAGAAGTAGTTATAATGAACAGATGCTTATCTCTGTAATACATTTTCGACAAAGTGTTATAGTTTGAACATGTGACTGAAAACGTCCACCGCTGATTAGTCGTCTTTCTCGTGACAAGTCCAAAACGTCGAGAAGACGTTCCAGTTTGTTTCGTGACTGCACGGAAAACTGGGTGTCCTGTGGAAACTTGGCAGCTGTTCTCACAATGTAAACAGTCGGATCGTGAAAGTTTTAACGTTCGAGCTTAAGGTGGGAATTCTTGACTTAGTTCCTTCTGGAAGTCATTCCAAGGAAACAATCTTACAAAAGAAAACTAGATGAACTGGTGAACTTACAAATATTCAGGTAAGTATCGCTTTGGAGTATGTATTTCACGGCTCGCAAATTTCACTGAACGTTCTAAGCAAACGAAGTGATTTATTGCGTCAAAATGTGACTTTAACCGCTTCGTAGCCTCCTTAAAATTTAAAAAGACTAAATAGTCTTTACCTAGACCTATTTCGGATCGATATCTCCAGAAAAAAAGTTTAAAAATAACGAAACGTTTGCCGGCTTTAGCAATTATCGGTTTCGTTACACTGGGGTCAGAGGTCAACTTTTTAAGACATATCGCTGTATTTACTTCGCAGCTTTAGCGCTCACGATTTTATTTACCCAAAAATTTTATTTCACGTATTTGAAAAAGAAACATTGCTCTTTCAGACTAAAGAAGTCCTTTTGGCGAAATCCATGTACCAGAAGCCATTTTGAGCAGTTGAAAATAGGCTAAATTTTGGCCCTTTGCGCTCCGTCGCGAGTCATCAGTTTTCAAAATCTCGTGAAATATTTGTTTTCTTATCATATCGCGATCTAACGACCTCCGAGTATACAGGATATAAAGTACAAATACGAGGTACAACTAGTTTTTGATGTCAAACTTCATTTACGGAGATACGGTGGTCTGAATATGCCTCTCATTTTAGCCCGATTTTGGCAGGTTTTAAGCATCGGGCAGAAAAAATTGCTTTACAAAATCAGGGATTGCCCGATCGAGCTTATACTAATATTTTTGTAACTAGTGCCCCAAGGGCATCATTCTGGCTAAGTTTGGCGAGATTCTATTTTTGGCTATTTCCCGGCTTAGGTGATAGTTACGCGGAGCTGGTCTTAAATAAGTTGTTTAGCAGCTTACACGCTGTCTTTTGTGATGCTCTCTTCACCATGTGGATCAACTTTTTGTTTCGAGCAGACTTATAAGTGTTTAAATGGGATTTGCCTTCGCTGGGTTCATAACGTAAGAATAAATATTTCTCGCATTTACTATTCCTCTTTTTCCAAAAAGCAGCGTTAACTTTAGGTATGGTTCGATAACATACTGTGGTTGCCCTTCCTGATCTTTCCCGCCGTTTGTAATTTTTTCTGTACGAAGGGTTCTATGAATTTTTTCGGAACTTTGTGTAAACCATTGTGTTAATTGTCGTCTCGAACGATGAAAACATTCTTCCATTGATACGAGTAGCCCAGTGTAGTTTTCCAGCACTTTAAAACTGCTTTAAGCTCAATAAATTCGTAATTTCTCACAGCAATATTGCAGAAAAAATTGCAAGTTATTCAAAAACGCCCATTATTATTTTTCCTTTTGAAAAAAGCACGATGAAAAATGAACCTTAAACTTTTGATAATCCCCTGTTTTGTGAGGTTTTAATACAAATGTAAAAACGAATGAGCATATTTGGTTTCAAACTATGCGCTTTCTAACTACGTTAACAGTTTTTTTTTTTTAAATTCGTTTTCATATAGCTTAGGGATGTGAATTTGCAGGCACGCGGAGTACTGGGCACCAATGTCACGGATTGCTCAGGAAGACTGGTGCACTTTTTAGGCGCGGCGCCCTAGCTAGCGACAAAAGCTGAAAAATGGGCAAGAACGTCATGCTAGCCCACATATAAGGCAGCAATGTGAAGGTAAGTGAGTACAAGTGAAGGGAAGTGAGTAGAAATGAAGGAAAGTGAGTACAAAAAATGAAGGAAAGTGAGTACAAGTGAACGAAAATGTGTGTTAGTGGAGGTAGGTGCGTTAATCAGTTGGTGTATATATTCATATAGGATTGTAATGTTATTGGTGCCTTATATGTGGGCTAGCATGACGTTCTTGCCGAAAAATGGGGTGAAAAGGTGTTTTAGCTTTCTGTGGTCCATTTCTGCTAAAGAATTGTTAATGGTTTCTCGGAAAGAGGACAGCACTTCATTTTTCGCTGCATTGCTCATGTCAGGTACGTGTAATTATCGCTTTTTATTGTCTGTGGTAAACAGCTTAATATATTAGCAGGGCTTTACCTATCGATCATTATAGTTTAATGTTTCATATTTATCGTTAGTCCAGTGCTTAAATAATTTGCCATTTTCGTTCCGGTAGCAAAAAGCCGCAAGATAGACACTTAGGTTGGTAACTAAAGTTTATTAAGTTTCGTAAGTCTTAAAATAAACGTTATATGAAGTGATGTAGTTTTTGTACACTCGTCTGTGAATCGTATGTTATTTGTTGGCCAAGTAAAAGTTTAGCATCGCATCCTCGTTGCTGTTAAAATTAATGTTTCAAACAGCTATTGCTTAAAGAAAGAAGGTCAGGCTATTCTCCTAATGTTGATACTGGCAGATAAGCTTAAATTCTTTTGTGTAGCATCATTTAAGCTTACGTGTTGTAAACATCTCATAACACAACACATATTAACATACTTTATTTTATCTCCAACTCCATTTCTTTATTAGCTGGGCTTTTCTTCACTGCTTGCAAATTATTTATATACATCTAATGACTCACGAATGTTTCTTAGATCAAGTAAGGTTCAAAGCTATAGTTGGCATGATTTGATGACAAATAACAAATTTATATTTCGAATTAGGTACATGTAAAACTTTTATTAAAAGTTATGTGTTGATCACTTTTTGGAAAATATGCTTAAGATAATCGAGTTCAAAGCAGGTGGATGTAATTTTTTTTTGTACATCTCATTCTCTACTTTTACTGATTAAGTTATTCCATAATTTGCAGGGTAAAAAATTAACTTCAGTGCTTGAATCATTGAATTGCAACTCGGGCCAGTATCCTTGAATTCCAACCTCGTCCCCAGGGTCTTTTCACTTGCTCGCTTAGTATAGTGGACCAGGCCATTTAGATAAAGTGGCTTTCAAAATCCTCTAGTCTAAATAAAAAAAATTAAAACCATATTTACTTGAATAGACCCCTCCCAACCCGGGTGAGAAGTAAGTCTTTTATCCAGGGATTTCGCCAATAATCATGTGGAAAAAGTACCACATACTGTAGAACTCTAAGTAAGACTGGAGTCACATGTCAATGAAAACAAACCTCAACTTTTAGTGGCCCTGGTCAGTTTTAAATTGCTACTGGCAACCAGGAGACTGTCAATTTTTAGCCCTGAAGTTGTTGTTTTCACTGATCCTTTTTTATCTATACTAGGCATGTATATGTCAGCAGGGATCAGTGATGCAGCTTTTCTTACAGTGAAGGTATGTACATGGAAGATATCAATCATATATTAATTATCCCAGCTTAGGTACTATCTTATTGTTCAGTAAAATGAACTGGGTCAAATGCAATGATCGGTTTAATTTGGGTTCGGTAGCTGAACACAATTAAACCAATAATATGCATACAGCAGTGTTTGATTCCAATTTCTGAACCCAGTCAAACATAATTAAGCACAGTTAAACAGTTTTAAAATCATTCAAATATACCAGATATTTAAACCATCTGCCTTTAAGTGTGTGAGAACAAGCACAAACTTCTGTAGTGTGGAATTTGAGCATGATCTGTTTTATATTGTCGTGTAAACACATAGAAGACTGGGTGGCTAAAACAGCCTTTTCAGAAAAAGAAAATTTGGCAATCCTAATACTCACAAAGGAAAATAACAGTTGAACCAAGGATAAAATTAAATCACAACATTTACATGAGTGTTCCATCAAGACTTCCATTGGGGTTAAGGTGATGAAAACCTTATACCCACTTAAGTTACAAAATCCATTTTTCACGGTGATGTAAGATTTATTCTTGGTGGTTAAAGGGTTAAAACTTAATGCAGAATGAATCAAACAGTTATACCATGTATGGGTTTCCATACCACAGTGATTATTGTGACCCAGTACCACTACTGGGGCAAGCTCACACAGGTATGACTTGTACAGTTATGAGATTTTGTGCTGTAATCATTAAACAAATACGGAGAAACAAGAGGAAATCGGGAGGAACTTGTACCAGAATGAAAATCATGCTGGTATTATGTAAACACCCCGTTAGCCTAAAGTCAAGCAGCTCTCAAGAATGTTTAACAACATCCTCAGAGACCCAGGGGCAGTAACGCCCTGATTTCATGAGACCGGTGCAAACTCAGACTGGTACGATTTTGTTTACATGAGACCGGTCTGAAAGTCAGACTGGCATGAAGTGTTTACCTGAGACCAATCTAAACTCTGTTTGTGTTAATATGGTCCACAACCATCCCATCCTTAAAAATCCAGTTTATCTATTATCCAACAGCTTGGAATGCTCCAACGCCACTTATTAAACGTGCATACCCAAACAAATATCTCAGACCAATTGGAACCCTGTTCATGCTTAAGTGGCTCCCCAGTCTGATTTCAAACTGTTCTGAGTCATTCATATTGGTTCAGCAGCAGTGATGAGTTAAACCAGCCTAAGGCCCTGTTTACATGAGTGACTTTATCGCGGGATGACTTTTATCTCATCCCAGGGTGACTTTCATCGCAGTGTCTGGTGATTTACCTGTAAATGTTTACAGGGCTCGAGACTAACTTTTCAGCTTATTAGCCTAGTGGCTAGTGAGAGGTTTGATTTCACTAGCCAAAATAAATTTTCACTAGCCAGACTTTTTTGCATAATCTCATACTGTGTTCAATATGTCTAATTTTTAGCCGAGTTAAGTACTGTAAAAACATGCTTCTCTGTAATCTCAAGAGCGAAGAACTTGAATGTTGACTATTCTTTCCAACGGTTAAAGATCCTCACACATGGAATACAAAGTACCATGTGTCTTCAGGACAATCACAGGCGGGATGTAGTTCACGTCTCTTTTTTCCATTTCGGTCAGATCATGACGAATAACTCAAATAGTTAACCTTATATGAGCATGTCATCGTACGGAGAAACGTTTGGAAGACAAAACTAACATTGTACGAACGTTGTTAAGATACGGAGAAACGTCAAAAAGACAAGACTGATACAGCACTCAACTCACGTACGGAAAAACGTCTACAAGAGAAGACTAGTCAATTATAAGCGTATTTAAGTGTGGAGAAACAGTGAGCAGGAAAAACTAATACGGTTCGAACTTACTAAGGTACGAAGAAACGTTGAGAAGTCATATCAAACACGTTGGTTGCAAATGCACTACAGTAGGGAGAAACGCCGCCAACGTACCAAAATACAGAGACTAATAAAATACGCAACTACTAACTTACGGAGAAACGTTATTAGACAAAACTAATTCCGTAAGAACGCGTGTGACGTACGGAAGAACGCCGAACGGACAAACTGAACTATTACAGTGGGACAATAAATTACAGAGAAACGTAAATGAGACAACTGAAATCGCACTAACGTAAAGATAAACATTGAGAAGACAAGACCAATACCGTATGAACATACTAACCTGCAGAGAAACGCTAAGCAGTGTCGACTTATCGTACGAATGTACTAACACACTGAAAACCTTAGGAAGAGCAAAACAATGTCGTGCGAACGTGCTTACGTACAAAGAAACGTTGAGAAGGCTCGATAATAAATCGACGAACCTACTTACGTACGGAGAAACGTTGTGAAGAAGTTACGTAGAGAGAAACGCTGGGAAGAGAAACTATTGTACTGGCGTAGCAATGAATAGAAAAAAGTGGACAACAGAAGTCTAAAGAATTGTGTGAACCTACTAACGTGTAGACAAATATCATATGAACGCACTAATGGACCTTTCATGGAAAACGTATGGTGAAACGTTCTGAAGACGGCTAATTTCGTTCGAACGTAGAAATGACGGAGAAAACGTTGCCATCTGAGACAAGTATTCGTAGGGAAAAACGTTGAGAGGACAAAACAAGTACCATACGAACATTATGATATCCTTTTATGGAATAAGTTTTAGTTTCTCTTCACCCCATTTGCTTTTGGGGTCCGATCATCAGAAGCAATATTTAGTTTGGTTTCCATCCGGTGCTTTAGTGCTTTGAAATTTTCACTAGCCAAAATGGCTAGTGAAAGGGCAAAACTTACTAGCCAAAACGGAATTTCTACTAGCCTGTGACTAGTTGGCTACCATTAGTCTCGAGCCCTGGTTTACATGATTTGGAGCTGAAATTTGTTCACCCTGGGACGATTTCATCCCGGTCTTCAGCGCCGGGATGAAATTGTCCTGGGGTAAACGCCATTTCAGCTCCAAACCATGTAAAAACTTACAGGTAAATGACCAGACACCGATATGAAAGTCGTCTCAGGATGAAATCACTCGTGTAAGCACAGCCTAAGATGATAATTATTTTATACTAGCTTCATGTTTCGTACGTTTCGTTTAAACAGAAGTAAGCATTTGGAGTCGATCTGAAGTCGTACCGGCCCAAGTTGGTACCATTCTGATAGACTACGAGCAGTCTCTCATTTTTCTCTGGTGCATGCACACTGACTGTCCTACTGTTGGTAATTGCGATAATTAAAATCTGCTTTGTTTTTCTTACAGGTTTTTATTCCATCAACCTGATGTCAGGAAAATATGGCAGTTTATTTTAAGGGTTTGGTTAAGAAATTTGTACTTTTAGTTATATTCCCAGACACACTTTATCAATTCAAATAAAAAATTTGAAGAGCAGTTTTGAAATAAGGTTATATATATTTTTTGTCTTTTTCTGCTTAACATTTTGATGTCATTGATTAGTTTGACTGACCCCTCAGTACTACTAAGTGGATGATGTGTGAAAATGGAATGAATCCTGGAGTACACCTTTTAAGGCTCTACTTCAAAATATCTGATGAGCACACCCTGCCCCATATCTTGTTTTGGGGGACTACCCCCCCCCACTAATATCCCAGGAATGAAGAGTCAGACCTATTTGATTGAATTCTCTTTATGGGGAAAACTATATCGATTGACTGATTCACCACAGTCTGATCCCTTTTTGTCAGTCCATTGCCTGTTAGGTTTCAGACTATTCTGAAATGATTTAGGAAGAGGCTATTCCTTTTGTTTTTCTTTGGTACCAGATTATGGCAATCGGTAACAATGCTTATTGGTGACAAATTATCAAACCAAAAAGAACTAAAGTCTCGAGATCTACTGCCATCACGGTCTGGGGTAGTAAGAGAGTGAGTCATAATCTGCTCATCAAATAAAGTCACTAGTCATTACTGGACCATTTGTTATTCACATTGGCAACACTGAGGTCACAGATTGATTGATTTATTGATTGACTGATTAATTGATTGATTGATTGACTGATTGATTGAATGATTTATTTTTTAATTGGCTGATTGACTGATTTATCAGCCAGTTGGTTGAGTGGTTGATTGATTGACTGATTGGTACTTAAAATAGATGAATGAATTGATTCACCTGAATTATATGTAAGTAATTACATGCATAATGCTGCACTTCTTCGAATCTTCCTCTGGCAGTAAAATAATACCCGGCATCAGTTGAAACATAAAATAATTTTCAAGCCCCAATGTCATGACATAATTCTAAGCAAATAATTTATTTGTAATTAGGAAGTAGTAGGTAAGAAGGTGTATTAGAGAGCAGGACTATTAGAGCTTTTACAGTAATTTAAATTATATTTCATATTAACTCCAGTAAGCTACTCCTTCTGAGTAACTACCACTATTGGACAGTCAAGAAAGAAAGCAATGCCCTGGGATGTTTTAGGGTTCACTACTTCCTCCTATTAATTAAACGTCACGGGGAATTAATACAAGTACATAAGGTACATCATCATCATCATCATCATCATCATCATCATCATCATCATCATCATCATCATCATCATCATCACCATTCAACTATAGCGTCATTTTACCATATAAGGAGAAAAATATGAGTATGAGAGCGTCTTACACTGTAGAAAACGTATTGCACTATAGTATCCCGGTTTCAAATCACTTATTGAATAAAGCATATAAATTGCTTAGCTATTTAAGTTTATATTACCTACAACAGAGGCTTATTAAAATTTATGAAGCACTGGTTCTAATTTGATGAGAGGTGTATTACTAATGATTAACTAATAATTATAATATTGTTTTCCGGTCTCACTTGTAATAATAATAATAATAATAATAATAATAATAATAATAATAATAATAATAATAATAATAATAATATTCTTTAACTCCGGACCCCCATGTACAAAAGCCAGTCAACATTAAAATGGGATTAAAATTTTACCAATGCCCCTGTTTCTCTTACTTCAAAAGAGTTTTCACGGCAAATTCCAAGCGACCGTGTGAAAGCAACCATGAACAGTCAAACTGTAGGGCAAAAAAGATTTACAGGAATTCGTATCGTTTGGCTATAAAAAGGAATTAAAAATTGACGCTAATCCCGGCCAGCTTAACCCTGCTTTGGACGGGCGTCAACAAAACCCGGAACATGGAACATCCCGGAACATTCCGGAACATACCGGAACAGGGCAAATTATCACAAAATAAATGAAAAAAAAGTAATAAAAAAAATGCTGATCGTCGATAAAAGATAATAAATAAAATAGAATGAAATGAAATAAAATAAAATAAACGATATAGAATAAATGGATAAATAAATATATGATCTGTGACTAAATGAACGAATATGCTAACTCTGGCTAAATGCGCCTCATTTCTCGAATTCAAAACTATCTCGGATAACTTTGAGGCTTTATTTTGGGCATCGAGAGACGGTTTACTTGATATGAGAAAATTAAAGCATTTTCTCAGTCACGCACGCAGTAGTCTCCTTTGGCGTTGCGTGACGACCCTAAGAACGGCTGCGTAGGAGACTACGCATGCAGTCACGCAGTTCCACTTTCCTGGCACCCTTTTGAGTTTCCTGGTCTCATGTTTATTCGGTTGTTTAAGGACGTTTTGTGTTTAAGTTGATTTCCAAAGTAAAAGTGTGCAGAGATGAATGAACCTAAATTATACTAACCGAAAGAAAAAGTCAGCTGTTCTACACTTGACGATCGCACCTTTAAGATAACAAATTTCCCTCCCTTTCTTACGTAAAAAGCCACCGCTTTCGGTGAAGGTTTGTGTTTCAAACTGAAATATCCAGCACAAAAATTAAATCAGGTTTTTTTTTATTTGTTTATTATTTTTATAAATTTCTTCTTCTTGTCTTTGTCTTTTCTCCGCCGTAATGATGAGTTAATTTGATGTGGTTTTACTTTTGTTCAGTTTTTCTGCAAATCCAGTTCTTTCTCACAGATCTGGTAACTCTTACTGGTTACTATGTGGCTTAATCCATTTTTTTTTTAATTCAGAAGGAGGCCAAGAAACCAACACGGTAGAAAATCACATGATAAAATTGGCCGGAAAGTACTACTGTTAGACCTTATTTTAAATTTTGTTTGTTTTTTTGTTCGTTTGTTTTTCGGTTGTTTCTTTAATCGCTTTCTCTTCCTTCCTTTCTTTCTTTTTTTCATTTATTTTGTGATAATTTGCCCTGTTCCGGAATGTTCCGGGATGTTCCAGAATGTTCCATGTTCCGGGTTTTGTTGACGCCCGCTTTGGACAAGGACCCAGAAAGAATTTACGTGCATCTTTAAACTGAAAAGCTCAACTTAACTCCATAGCTATACCTCTCTCAATAAATTACTACTAAAACATACTAGTTATTAAATAGAAAGAGACATAGTGCATACGTAGTCCGGGGCTTCCTGGGGGTTCTCTCCAATTTTGTCTAGCAGCGTTTCTGGGATGCGTTCCAATGATTACTGCTTGGGCGGGAGTCACTTTGTAGGCTGAATAGAACGGGATATTCCTAGCCGGATCAAAGAGTGTCACAAAGTAAGGTGGAGTACCAGCAGGCGGATAGTTCTGTACAATTTCTGTTCCACCACCGATACCTGGAAGGTTTTGAGGACGCTTGTCACCAGCGAAAAATGGGGGCGGGTAGTTTCTCCACAGCCAGCGGCGAGTTCTTTTACTTCCGGATTCTTCTAAAAATTAAAGTGTAAAAACTTTCTAAAACATATAGATTTAGCCAAGCCTAAAAGAGGCAAAATGTGTTCGGAACGCCGTAAAAACCATGGTTGTGGACAGAAAAACCAAACAGCGCTAGCTCTGCTATATTTGGCGTCGAAACCGCTGCGAAAAGCTGTGAACTCAAGCGGTGTGCCGACCGAGTTCGAACAGAACCGACGAGGCAAATTTGAACTTTTCGCCTGAACTTTATCGTCTAATTTTTGTCGCCTAAATTGAACTTTTCCCCTTCCACCAAAAAGACGACTGAGTATTCTTTTGAACTTTTTTTTCCATTAACAAATTTTTTTGACTTTTGTCGTCTTTGCTTGTTTTGCTACAACGCGGTTCAACATGCGATTTCGCCCCAAAAACACACGGGATTCAGCACGTGGTTATATCAAGTGTATGAAGTGTATTGGTAACTCTGTGGTGCGGACGGACGGAAGTACGTACGGACGGTCACGTGACTATTCCGTCACTACCAAAATTTCTTGGCTTAATAGGTTACCAAATTTCCTTAGCAATGGTGCTCCGCTGACGCGCTAGCGCGCTGGCTCCGCTATTAATTAATCTAGGGCTAAAAGACGAAAAAAATCCAAAGGCCTGCTGGTCTGTTAAAACCTTTTTCAGCCATTATTATTATTATTATTATTATTATTATTATTATTATTATTATTATTATCGTTATTATTATTATTATTATTATTATTATTATTATTATTAAAAGTGAAACATTCTACTGAAAAACCGCCATTTGAAGCCATAAATGCCGTTTTCTGATCATCTACTCGGCAAATTTCAGCCAAACCGCCAAAAAACTAAAATCAAATGAAGAATGATCGTCGCAGTGATGTACGCAATTAAAGAAATTGTGATTAAGCCTGAGGCTTAATTTTTTGTAACACATGGTCAAATGTTTCCTCTTATTCTAGACAAATATTGAACAGTTTCTGTTTGGCGCACGGCGCATCTTTTTTTCGCTTTCTTTTTCTAGAGTTGACTATGTTCTGATACAAACCTTGCTGCTTTCATATGCAAATCATGTTGTTCTTATGCTAACAAGCTTCTCTGCATAATTATTCATGATTATTTACATATGGAAAGAGAGAAGGTTTATAACATAACAAGGTCAACTATAGCCTCACTTCCACTTAAAGGCCAGGGCAGTAAGCATACAACTGGGCAATTGTTCTTGTGAGGATAATTTTGTTAGGTTTTTGTGTACATTCCTATTTCAAAAAAGGTTGCTTCAGTGATGCATGTTTTACAGACCGCATTGCATCATGCTTGTTAAATTTATGGCTGTTTTTCTCTAACGTAGTCCTAAAGCAAGAGCAAATGTATATTTTTTTGTAATTTGGTTTTCTCCTGGAGTACCTTCAGCGAGGAAAGTGATCAATACATTTATTTATAGCAAACATGACGCTTTGCGGTCTATGAAACAAGGTTCATGCATCATGTAACACTGAAGCAAGCTTAATTGAAATAGGTGTAAATTGTTCCCCAGATTTCCGAGATCTTTTCTTGCTGCATTTAATGCTTGTCTACAGACAAATATTTAAATTGAAGCTAGCGGGAGGGAAGCAAGCGGAGAGAATTGGCTTCGAGGAAAGGGAGCCCAAGGAATCGATAGTCATTGAATAAAATGGTAGCCATCCTGCCAATGCTTTACTGTGTCAAGGAACTCTGTTTTATTTGATATGGATTATATCCCATGTTTTCCTTTCGGAGAGGGAAACGTCAGAAAACTGCGAGTCTGAAAAAAAAAGGTGCTACTACTGTTTGGTTAAAATTTTTCCACGCCCGCTCCCCACCTAAAAAAGCAACGGTTCCCAAAACATCTCCAGTCATAAAATAAGATCTGAAAATAAGATCTGAAAATATTTTAGGGATACAAAATAGTGTGGCATAATGTAAAAAAAAAAAATAAAAAAAAAATAACAACTCAGCGTAACAACGAGCCGCAGGGAGTTGTTTCACTAAGACGTTTTCAACCTTTTTATTATTATTATTATTATTATTACTATTATTATTATTATTACTACTACTTTCATTATCATTGTCATTATCATTATTATTATAACATAGACAATCTAAGAGAACGGCGCACACGACGCAGTGAAAGCCAATGCAATACGCTTTATCATTTTCGTCCGTTTTTCTTCCATTTTATAGATCTGTTGAACCAGCCCTTCGTCATAAATATCCTCCACATGTTCAAATTGAACTTTGGCAGTTCTTTCGACTCCAATAATTTAAAGAAATGGGCACAATTTGATTGTACGGGTAAAATGTGAAACCTTAACTTCGTGTTTCTGTGCATATGACTTACTCTCTCATCTACGTGGATAATCACAAAAGCAAATCGGCGACACTTCTCAACGTTGTTTTAAAATAAAAAATCGACTGTATTTTTTCTGTCTACACTCTTTTGTTTTGACAATAACTGTGAGAATTTTCGGTTGCTGATTGGCTCAGTGCTTCGTTCACTGATAGTGTAGACCATAAAAACTGAAGCCACGTACAACGCATTGCAAGGAAAAGATTACATTTTTTTCTCCTATGAGGTAGCTTTCAATTTCTTAAAGTTGATATACTGTAAAGAACTTCCAAGTTTCAGTTTTGACATTCGTAGGGATATTTCAGGCGAAGAACCGGTCCATTGGTGACGCGTAAATTGAATCGGCTTTTAATCTGTCACAAGCGCGTTTCTCAACTGAAGATCAAGCCTTCCCGCTTGTAGTTTTTCCTTATTATCGTAAAAAAGCAAATCGTCCCTACTTTTTCATGCTCTTTACTCTTGGACCACAAAAAATGACGCCATGAAATATTAGACCTTCAGGCCGTTGTTCATGAGTTAAGAACATTTTGTGTCGTCATTGTTAAGGTTCAAAAGATAGTAGCCCATGACAAAATAGAGTCGATTGTTAAATTGGCCATTTTAATTACTCAAACCTCTACAGTTTATTTTTGCCTTTCTTGGTGAGGCTTCGAAATAGAGTCGATTTGTTTAATGGGCCATAAAAATGGCGTCAAGAAATGCTTAACAAGATGGCCATGCTGTTTTCTATGACCCCATCTCCCTTGACATGTGACATTTGTATTGTCTGTGATCTCACCTTTCTTTTGCAAGAGACCGATGGTATTTTCTATGACGCCATCATATCTTCTTTATCATGTGACCCAAATTTCAAGTTTTGAAATTATAGAACTGCTTCTTACTCGAAACATGACAAAGTTTTCGGTTTGATTAATCTCTAATAAAGTGGCTCAACACCCACGTCAGGGGTAAATGCGCGACGACCTTTTTTCAATTATTGCCGCTGAAGCCTTAACGAACTCGTTAAGGGCTGACAAATTGATTGTAGGTTTGAATGCTAAAGGACATAAAAGATGTCTTAAAACTGTTACGGCAATGTTACACGGAACGTTTAATAACGATGCAAACACACCAATATTATTTATTATTATTACCTAGTCTGCTCGATATAAAATTAGGTAATTATTAGGGTAGTTATTCATACCTTGTAAAACAAATCAACAACAACAATTAGCAAAGGATAAACTCACCAATTATCTTTTTCTTCAGCTTCACAGAATCCCTCTGTTGAATAAATAAATTAAAAACTAATATGACACTGTTTCACTCAGTAACTTAGTTCTGTAGTAAATCGCACTTGGTTGAATTGGAAGTTTTAAATTGACAATGTAACGTGCATACCGCATGATCGTGCTGTTCAGTTCTTCTTTCATCCTCGAGAGGGAATGACATCGCCACGCCCCAAGTTATTAAGAAGAGAACGAATAGCCTCATTTTCCTTCAAAAAGACACAGCAAAAATTAGTACGTTGTCAATGTTTAGCTTCTAAGCAGCCTTAAAATTTTAGATGTTAACTAAAAGGTAAATTTGTAGATAAATGAATAAATGAAGGAACCGAAAGAAGGAAGAAAGGAAGGAAGGAAGGAAGGAAGAAAGGAAGGAAGGATGGATGGAAGGAAGGAAGGATGGAGGGAAGGAAGGAAGGAAGGATGGAAGGAAGGAAAAATATTGCCTTGTAAATTTATTAGCTATCATTCATAAGAAGCTGTCGCCCGTGGCCTTATGTCATAGATAGTGTTCTTACGGTTCGCAGGATAAGAAAATTATCAAGCCTGAGTTTAAACGCGGTGGATTCTCGAGGGATGAAGGTAAGGCTTGGAACTGTAGATTCAACGAGCCGCAGAATCTTGAATTGGGGCAGGTGCGACTGTGGATAATTTTGATGAAACTGGACCACGTTAACAAAATTTATAGAGCTTCGAGAGGACCGTTGCAGTTGATCATTTGCCTCTGATTCGCTGTTACGTATTTGGTTTGACTTTCCGTGTTTGGTGTTAGCACGTGCACGAAGTTCATTGTATCTTACATGAAACAGTAATTAAACGTATGGACGGTTGAATCAAAATGGTGTCCCGTCGTGCCATCCGAAACATGGTGTCAAGAAGTGTTTACTGATGCAGCAGCGAGCTAGCAATGCTCAAGATTAGCTATACGGGTTGATATTCAGTAGAAGCAGTTACTGAAGTAAAGCGAAGCTACAATTCCGTGCTTATCAGGTATGACAAGCGATTTCATAGTTTTCATTCATCGATCACGTGCGTGGAAAGCGAAACGATGCCAGACACCGCAGCTTCTTCCCCGCAGCCTCAGGATCACAGGTCTCCTTCCAATTTTCTCGTACCAAGCGCTGTGGTTTGTCGAGGGGACCTTACAAGCAATTGGGTATTTTTTAAGCAGCAATGGAAAGATTATGAGGTGGCAACAGGCTTGGACCAGAGGAGTCAAGCGGTTCGGTTAGCGACTTTCTGTTCAGTCATGGGAAAAAAGTGCCTGCAAATTTTCCTCAATCTGAATTTTGGCACCGAAGAAATTACGATTGCTTCAACATTACAAGCGCTGGAGGATTACTTTCTGCCGCAGAGGAATGTGGTGTATGACTACGTTTTTAACTCTTCTATTCATATGCCCGAAAAACTGTTGATTGCCATGTCAATAGACTAAGAAAACATGCCTCATCTTGTCAGTTTGGAACACTTACTGAGGAAATGGTACGCAAGGCATACAAGATAACGGCACAAAAGCTAGGTTGCTAAGAGAGAAAGATTTGTCCCTGAACAAAGCCCTAGGTATGTGCAAGTCCAGTGAAACTACAAACAAACAACTGAAATCGTTACAGAGTGATGAGAAATTGAGCAACTAGGAAGTACACTTGCTCCATGACAAGCGCAAAAATCAAACAAAGCAACCAAACCAAAAAAAACAACAAACCTCCAAACCAAAAGAAGACACCAAATCCTTCAAAGACAATTTTAACACTCAAGTACTGTGGTCAGCAAAACAAACATGTTAAGCTAACAGATTGTCCTGCTTAAGGTCATCAGTGTAGAACTTGTAAGAAAATGAACCACTTCGCCAAGGTGTGTATGTCCGGCAAAGAAAAAGTTCATTTAGCCGAGGAGACAGAAGAGTATGATTCAGAGTAACCGCTGTTAAGGATAGAAGAGATCACTACCATTAAAGGGTGTGGAAAGCAGTTGGCATCCAAGATGACATTCAGAGCAAATTGTATGTCAATTGGACACTGGTTACAATGATTTAGTCCAGCTGTTACAGAATGGTGATCCTCCTCTAAGTAAGCCTAAAGCTCAGCTAAAGCTATTTGATGGCAGCCACTAGTTTGATACAGCCGCTAGACGAGACTATCCTTACAGTAGAGAGAAAAGGCCGACGTCTAGATCTGAGATTTCAAGTCGTTAACAGCTCTAACAAGCCCTTACTGTCGGCTGAGACGTGTGAGAAGTTCTCAAGGTGGAAATAGATACCGAAGAATCAATCAATGCTGTGTAAAGCTGTAGCCTCACCAAAGAGCTAATTATGATGCCCTACAAAGATGTTTTCGAGGGGTTAGGCCACATTGGGGATACCACCATCATCACTGACTCCAACATCAAGCCCGTACAGCACTCTCCACGACGAGTTACAGTTGCGCTCAGAGACAAAGTAAAAGCCAAACTTGATGACTTGGAGAGAAAAGGAATTGTTGAGAAAGTCTTCACTCCGACTGAGTGGATTAGCAGCATGGTGATAGTTACGCCCGAGAGAAGAGAGCAAACCCCTATTCAAGTTCGGGATCACTGCAATTACCGAGACGAGATTTCACTCCACAAAGGGATTCTTTTCAAGAATCAGAGAGTGATTGTTCCCATATCTCTGAGATCAGGTTTGCCTTTAAAGATACATTCCAGCCATCAAGGAATTGCTTCATGCTTGAGGAAAGATAAAGATTTTGTATTCTGTCCCGGAATGAATGCAGAAAATAAAGCCCTAGTTGAAAGATGTTTAGTTTGTGCTGAGTTTCAAGCTAGATAAGAAGGCATGTCAGCCAATGCAGTAGCATCAAGTTCCAGACAGGCCGTGGCCTGGAGTAATTGGTAGCCACAGATTTGTTCACTGTATGTGGGACGAATTACGTCACAGTGGTTAACTACTACTCAGGTTTTGCTGAAATGAGTGAGGTTGAGGACACTACTTCACATGCAGTTATACAAGTACTTAAAGAACAGTTCAGTAGACATGGGATTCCGGACACTGTAGTCTCCAACAATGGATCTCATTACAGCAGTCAAGAATTTCGTGAGTTTTCATTCAACTGGGAAATCAACCATGTCACTTCCTCACCACACCACTCTAATGGTAAAGCTGAATCTTCAGTCAAGGCTGTGAAACAGTTGTTCAGAAAGCTTATCGTGACGGAAAAGACCCCTGGCTAGCCCTATTAGACTATAGGAACACACCCACGGAAGATGTGGATGCCAGCCCAGCACAAAGGCATATGTCTCGCAGAACTCGTACTCTCGTGCCCACAGCTTCAAGTCTCCTGCGTCCTGAAGTGATTCCAAATGCTGCAGAAAGACTCAAGTGGAAAAGACAAAAGGCCAAGTTTTACCATGATCGTCATACGAAACGCTTACCTCAACTCGAAATTGGACAAGAGGTGAGAGTGGCGCCCCTGTGTAGGAACCAATTGTGGAAACAAGGTACCTGCATCGAGAAGCTCTCAGACAGGTCATACCTAGTCCGATCAGATGGTGAGACAATAAAAAGAAACAGGCAATTTCTAAAACCTGCAGCACAGCCCTTAGCACAAGACAAGCCGAGTACCAATGTAAGCCCATCGGTTGTAGGAGTAAGCCACGACAAGGTAGTAAGAAAAACTGCGACCCCGGCTAAACCCTCCAGCCCTGTGAAGTCTTCTATGCGTGAAACTGTTACTGCTAAAGCAAGCCTTCCAGTACCCGTGACCCAGAAGACAAGAACCAGGAGTGTTCGTCTGCCGTCAAGATCTCAAGATTTTGAGATGAAACGTTGCGTGATTGCATAGACTTTCAACACTTTAACTTTGGTTGAGTGATTGCATAGACTTTGAACACTTTAACTTTATTTCTTCGCGTTACTATTCAAGTGAGAACTGTTTCTATTATTTCAAAGCAAAGTTACTTTTGAAGGATTTTGTCTAACTCTTGTTTGTCTTTAACTCTAGTTTATTATCACCCACAACTGATTATTATTATTATTTTTTCTTTTTTTTTTTGGTAAAGAAAGGGAGATGTTACGTATTTGGTTTGACTTTCGGTATTTGGTATTAGCACGTGCACGAAGTTCATTGTATCTTACATGAAGTAGAAATTAAACGTGGGGAAGTTTGAATCAAAATGATGTCTCGTCAGTCTCGTCGTGCCATCCGAAACACTCGCCAACCTTAAATGAAACCATTAGTGGAGAGTAAACTCGAACACAATGTCGGCTCGCTTTAAATCAGTCCTAGAAACCTATAAATAGGTTGGCCTTAGTTTTTTATACTGAATTTTTTATTCCTGACATGAATAGGGGATTTGTTACCCTCCCGAACAAAATTTTGTATTTCGACGAAGCGGTGATAATATTTGCACAGCATAGAGAATACGATACAATTTGCGCATATATTTGTCTGTATTTGCGCGCCTGTGTTTGAGGTAGTAAAATCTAAATTGAACGCTTTTTCTCTGAATGAGCACTTTTTTGTTGATGTATAAGAAACTTTCTAGTTGCTACCAGAAATCTATGGTAAGCTACTGCTGCGTTCAGGAAAACGCCTTGCATCTGTTCGATAAAAAAAACGGTAAATATTTATCATTGCTCTTTTATAGGACATGTGCTAAACAGATTTTTCTCTGACTTTCTGTGATTCTTGCCTTTTCCTTTCTTTCGTCTGCCCTTAATAATATCATATCAAATGGAAATACAACGGTTGAAAAGCTATATTCAACGGTACCTTAGTTATATATTACAATATTAAAGCAATGTCAAATTACAGTCAATTTTGTTCAGCAGTAAAAGATGTTCTAAAGAAGCGATACAGTGACATATAATTAAAAGTTTTCTTTTTCTTTTTTCTATTTTTATTTATTTTTTTCTGGATATGTACATACTAATTGCAAGATTGTAGGTAGTTTCAATAGAAGCTAATTTGAATAAATGCAGCAGCCGTATACACTTTTGCTACATGTCACATGCCTGGGTTGTGCTTGAAAAAGTGTCTCCCTTCGTCGCTTCCTTGAAGTAGACTCACAGCCAGGCAAATGCGACAACTATACGTGTAAGCTGCAAATAAAACCACCCATAACCGTTTCATTTTGAGTTGGGCACGTGCTGCGTCAAATTACTCCCTCACTCCTTTCGTTAAAAAAGATCGAGGGTTCTCCAACCATGTGCTTTGCAGGCTACTTTTCCTATCCCTGATTGAGGGCAAACTGTCACGATGGCGAGTACACATGGGGGATTTAAAATGCCGTAAAAATCTTTGGGTCATAGACAATGTTCTTACGGTTCTCGGGATAAGAAAAATAACGAGCCTGAGTTTAACGCGGTCTTTTCTTGAGCGATAAAGGTAAGGCTTGGAACTGTAGAATCAACGAACTGAGAAACTTGAATCGTCGGCGGGTCCGACGGTGGATAATTTTGAAGAAACTGGACCATTTTAATGAAATTTATCGAGCTTCAAGAGGACCGTTGCAGTTGATCATTGGCCTCTAACTCTCCAACCCTTAATTAAGTCATTAGTGAAGAGTAAACTCGAACACAATTTCGCCTCGCTTTAAATCAGTCCTAGAATCCCATAAAGCAATGAAAATGACGCAGAAACAAGGTTGGTAATTTTTCTTGTTCTGGTAATAATATTTGACAGCATAGAGAACACGATACAATTTTAAGCATATATTTGTCTGTACTTTTGCCTGTGTTTGAGGTAGGGAAATTCTAAACTCCCCGCTTCTTTTCTGAATGAAAACTTTTTTGTTGATATATAAGAAACTTTCTAGTTGCTACCAGAAATCTATGGTAAGCTACTGCTGCATTTAAACGCGATGCATTCATTCGATAGAAGCAAAACGGTAAATATTTATGTACTGATTTATCATTGCTCTTTTATAGGACATGTACTATTAAACAGATTTTGCGCTGACGTTCTGTGATCCTTGCTTTTTCCTTTCTATCATCTGCTCTTAATAATACCTAATTTCACTCAAATGGAAATATGTATTAAACAATGTCTTAGTTATTTATCAACGTTTTCGCTTCTAAGCTTGCAATTCTAAGTTGCATGGTAAGTTAGCTTAAGTTATGAGTCACGTTGTTCCTTTATAACATTTTTAGGGGCATTTTCTACTTGGTATCATAAACTCGCTTCTTTCAAAATGGTTTTAAAAACAACACCCAAGACTACTGGTGACAAGAAAACAGTGGTGATAATTTTTCAATTACAGTCATGGCTCCTTTAACCCTTTACGTCTTAGAATCATTACACAAATTCTTCTACTGGTCTCCAAACACTTTGTTGATTGCTAGGTGGGAGAACTTGTTAAAAAATCGAGACAGTTCATCTTTAGTGATCATTTCCTGAATTCTCACGCCTTGTATTTGTTACCATGCCCTGATATAATAAGGAGAAATTAGATGCTGATCACTGTTGGAGCTTGACGGATCAAAGTTCTATCAGATTTGGACGGCATTTTGTATCAATTTTTAAAATCTTTTGAGGTAAAAGATAGTGTGGTTGATTTTATAATAGCACTTGGTCTAATAAACGTGAGTTCTTTCTTCTCTTGAGGTAAAATAGAGACGGATTGACACGCAAAACCGTGTACAGAACACTTCCCACTTGGCTAACGTGACGGGTGAAGTCTCGCCAGACGTAAGCGGCATATTATTTGAATTTTAATCTTTCAAGCTAAAAGACAGCGTGTCTGATTCTATCATAATGCTTTGTCTAATAAACGTGAGTTGTTTCTCGACTTGAGTTAAAATAAAGACGGTTTGAGACGCAAAACCGTGTGCAGAACTCTCCCTATTAAATTGGCCAACGTGGGGTGATCACAGGATTGTTTTGAAATTATAGTGTGTTGTATCGGACGGTGTTTTCTCCAATACTTGTGGTAAACAATCCCTTGTTCTCGCATGCCGAAAGCCGTATATTTTGTGCAAGTGTGATAATATATATATTCGCAACGGGGACCAGCGCATTAATATCCACCAAATGAGAACGGACTGTTCTTGTCGTCCGCTTGGCCTGCTTTTGACCGCACGGCTGGGGATTATTTTGGAAAGACGAATGCTGTCCCTAACAAAAGTGAATGAAATTAGAAAGCTGGGATTGTTATAAAACTTTCTTGTTTTGCATAGTAAATAATTAAAAATTGCCTTAAATTGTGTTCTACGTAAGAAGTCAAACGAAATTTGCTTCAAAACCCAATTTTCCAACTTGCTCTAAAACGTTTCAAATCAGCTCTGAAGAAGTCCATAAAAAGCAACAAAAAATAAGAAAAAAACAAGGTTTATCATTTATTTGGAATTTTTTCTTATTTCTGAAATTTAAAGTGTATTTTTTACATTTCCATAAAACATTTTTGTTATTTCTCGCAATATGCCTGGACCTTTAAGGGATCATTTGGTCGCTAATTAAACCTTTTAATAGTCTATACCTAGGATAGCGTAAGTTTGGTATGATTGCAGGATAAAAAACAAGCCCGATTTTTCAAAGGAAAGAAAACGAAATCATGCAACTGAAATTTAATGACATCCTCTCATTTGTAGTCAACATCGCATATTAGCAATTCTTATTTGCTTTATCTATCTTTCCGAAAAGCAAAATCATGCCCACCCGTTCATTATTTTGCACGTTTTGCGGGCGCCCATTGCTCTCTGAATATGGGCTTTAAACGAAACATAAAACAGTCGTGCTCATTTACAGCGAAATGTAAACGGATTTTTTGCTGACGTTCTACAATTTTTTTCTTCTTGCTATTATTTACTCTTAATAATGGTAAGACATATCAAATGTAAAACATTTGTACCGATATTTCACGATGCCTTAGTGACCAATCAACGTTATACATTAGCAATTCTAACTTGCATTTCTTAAGGGCATTTCCTAGTTGCTTTTCTGAATTTCCATCTGAAAAAGGTGGAATTTGCTTCCAAGAC
Source organism: Siderastrea siderea (assembly GCA_964030785.1). Taxonomy (NCBI): domain Eukaryota; kingdom Metazoa; phylum Cnidaria; class Anthozoa; order Scleractinia; family Rhizangiidae; genus Siderastrea; species Siderastrea siderea. The sequence continues at coordinate 32,291,455 of OZ034974.1, forward strand.
CATCGGTGAAAAGAAAACAGTGGCGATAATTTTAATTACATCTGTGGCTCCTTTAACCCCTTAAGGTGGCTCCAGATCGTTTTTCAGCGCGCGAGGAATGGGAACTAAATTGGCACAAGCGCGCGCGTGAGGAGCGCGACAGTCCAAGTCAGATGACATGTGCCAATCAAACTCCCAGGCGAACTTTTCCAAAGTCTGATTGAGGCATCTTTATGGCTTACCTTTTCAAAACCTGTCCAGCACATAGCAGTGAAATTATGAAAAGCCTTTAGTTTAATCGCTTTCGTAGCTGACAGTTGCAGTCCTACGATTGTTCTACGATTGAAGGACTGGATTGATTGCAATCTTTAAGTTCAAGCAACACAGAGAGGACTGAAAACGTTGCACGAATTATTACGCGCCTTCAAGAATGATGCGTGAAGAACTTCTTTCCCTTCTCAACTTGAAATATCAGTGCTGTCCAGGAACGAGCCTAAGTGTAAGTAATTTTTTCGAAAAGTGCTTTAGTTTTTGCCTTTCTAACAAGCCGTCTGTTTTTTGTCAGGTAAGTTGTCTCTACGGCCGTTCTCATACGGTTTCAGCAAAATACAGCTGACTTGTGAATTTTATTGAGCGATGAATAGATTACACACTTGCAACGAGGTAACAGTTGTCATTGAATTTTGATAGAAGTTGAAACTCAAAAGGACACTTATATTTCAGTGTCTATTTATCAGTCACCAGTAGCTTTTGATCTAAGTTTCACTTGTGTTGACAATGTGCGACTTCAAAAACTTCGGTGGTCTAAAATAAAACCGAAAATTGAAAAAAGTTCAATTGTACCTAAGCTCAAATACAATTTTTATTTTTACGAAAAATTATTCCTAGAATGACGGCATTCAGTGAACGAATAAAGGATGAGTATCGAGTTGACGGCCGGTTCTAAAACAGTCGGCGTTTCGCAGGCGTTCTGTTGACTTGTTGAACCTTGCAGAAAAATAATGTAGTCTTTTTCAAAACGTATAATTTCTTGTGGACATTTTTGTTCCCTTTCTCCAACGTCTGCCTTTAAATATAAATTGAAAGCTTATTTATATACTATTTGCTATTCCATGCAGTTATCAAACACGTAAGTAGTAGCCGCTAAGAAACAACACGGGTCTCGGCAGACAAAATATTGAGCTTACAACATAAAAAGAACGAGCTCCCCTGCTTTTCTCGGGTAGCATACCAAAAGATGTTCTAAGAGCAAACATGACCGCTTTAGTTTTTTCTTGAAGAACGGTTGTAATCAGTTAATGGTAAAAATGAAACTGAAAGTGGTTTAATGATTCCGCGTTCTGGAAACTTTAAAGGAAATTTTTTGCTGCTGGCAATAAGGTGTCGGTTTCGTTCAAGTTTTTATATCGCGAATCGGTATAAATTTGCTTCTTTTTTGTTTGTTTGTTCGTTTCTTTCTTTATTTTTGCGAATTTTTTGGTCACATGGATCCTTTATAGTAAAGGAAAGCAGTTGTCCAGAAAAATGTTGTTCTTTGGAAAGAAAAGCTTTAGAAAAGTTTTTCTACCGCTTACCCGCGTGCTGTCCACGCTCGTCCACGCAAAAGGAATCATGAGCATGCGCAACCCCGTAACTTGAAGAATTTCTATTTTGGTAACGTGAAGAAAAAAGTTGGGTTTTGAGGCATTTTGAAACGCTAATTGCGCGTGTTCCACTCGGTGAAATTTTTTTAAAATTGGAACATTTGTAGGATTTTCGTGTTTTTCAGTCATACTAAAGTAAGAGTAATTTTTGTACGTGCACTTCTGCATTAATCATCGAAAACGGAAATTTACTATTCTGACAAAACTTATGTACAAAATTTCTCACAGCTTTGCCAGCTGAGACTTCTCAAACGACAACATCTTTACAACAAAAATAGCCAAAATTCACCGTGTAAAAACCAAGAAATGACGTGAAGAATCTGGGTAAGCTTAAAAAAAGAGCCAAACAACTATATCAGTGGTTGCCATAGAAACGGGCCAGGCCCAGAAATTGTGACTTTTTTGGAAAGTATAAAGGCTAGGCTAGTCGCTTTTGTAGCTTTTCCCTAGTGAAATGTAAATCAATGTCCTGAAAATCATCAAAAAAGTTATGTAAATTTGTCTGTTGAAACTGATGAGAAACTGTATGGAGCCACCTTAAGTCCTAGAATCATGACAAAATTCTCCTACTGGTCTCCATTGTTGATTGCTAGGTAGGAAAACTTTAAAAAATCAATACAATTCATCTTTAGTGATCATTTCCTAAATTCTCATGCCGTGTATTTGTTATAATGCCCTGATATAATAAGGAGAAATTAGATGCTGATCACTGTTAGGGCTTGACGGGTTAAAGTCACGTCAGACGTGGGCGACACATTATTTGAATTTTAATCTTTCAAGGTAAAAGATAGCGTGTTTGATTCTATAATAATGCTTTGTCTAATAAACGCGAGTTCTCGAAAGAGCGCAGATGCGTACACTAAGCTATTGTGAAACGTAAAAATCGTGTTTTAGCGGTGTCTTTCTAGAGCTGGAATTGAATTTAGAACACTATGACAAGAAACAAACGAAGGGGACGCCTGAACATCAACGACAATACTAGTGTACTTTTTTGCGATTTAACCTCTCTAAAAATGGTATTTATCGAGTCAGTGTCAGACGTTTTAAGCCTTAAATAAATTCTTTATGGAGAGTACATAGAAAAACAGCTTCACGCCCAACTTGCTCCAAAAGTTTTAAATCAGCCCAAGAAGCCCATAAACAGCAATAGAAACAATACTGAAACGAGGCTTTCATTTTTTAATTTGGAATTCTTTCTCATTTTCTACATCTAAAATGTATTTGTTACATTTCCATAAAAAAACCTATATTTTGTCTAAGCGTGATAATATATGCACAATGTAGAACAGCCGTATTAATATGCACAAGTTGAGAACTGGAAAACATATGTGCTGATCTTACGAGTGAAATAAAGCTTTAAAATGAGAGTCTGTATCGCTTTTTAAAACAAAACTTGATAGTCGTAAAGAAAAGCAAAATCGAAAAATAAAATTCATGAAACGTTACATTGCGTTACCTGCCTCCTTTACACAGCATTTTTGCACAATTTAAGCGTCTTTTGTGCTTAAACCTTCAATAAATTATTTATGGAGAGTAAACTGATGAAACATTTCTGTCACATTGTGTTGCCTACCATCTTTACACAGCGATTAAATTCTTATATTAATAGAGTGTAAATTCAAAAACAGCTTCACACCCAATTTACCACTCTACCGTGTAAAATATAGAGGTTCTTTGCTACAATCATTGCTTCAAAAGGAATGTAACACTTACCTTTTAATCTATCTTATTTCTGACATTTAAAGTGTGTTTGTTACATTTCCATAAAAAGTTATTATATTTTGTCCAAGCGTGATAATATATGTGCAACGTTAACGTGTAACAGCCCTATGGATATACGCAAAGTGAGAATGCCGGATAGTATATGTCCTAAACTTATCCTGTGCTTCGGCTGATTGCACTTTTTTGGCGATTTAACCTCTCTAGAAATGGTATTTATCGAGCCAGTGTCATACGTCTAAGCCTTTGATAAATTCTTAATGGAGTGTACATTGAAAAACATTGAAAAACTTCACGCCTAATTTGCTCCAAAAGTTTTAAATCAGCTCAAGAAGCCCATAAATAGCAATAGAAACAATACTGAAACAAGGCTTTCCTTTTTTAATTTGAAATTCTTTCTCATTTTGTACATCTAAAACGTATTTGTTACCTTTCCATAAAAGTACCTATATTTTGTCTAAGCGTGATAATATATGCACAACGCGCGGAACAGCCGTATCAATGTGCACAAATTGAGAAGCGGAAAATATATGTGCTGATCTTACGAGTGAAATAAAGATTTAAAATGAGAGCGTATAGCTTTTCAGTAAAATGAAACTTAATAGCCGTAAAGAAAATAAAGCGAAATTGCAGAATAAAATTCATGAAACGCTACATTGTGATCCCTGCCATCCTTACGCAGCGTTTTTGCTCAATTTAAGCATCTTTTGTGTTTAAGCGTTCAAAAAATTCTTAATGGAGAGTAATCTCATAAAAACATTATATTGTGCTGCCTACCATCGTTACACAGCGGTTAAATTCTTATATCAATAGTGTGAATGCGAGAACAGCTTCACCCCCAGTTTACTACTCTACCGTGTAAAATATAGAGGTTCCTTGTCACAATCATTGTTTCAAAAGGAATGTAACACTTACCTTTCAGTCTATCTTTTCACCCTTTTCAATTGGAGAACACTCACAGCAACTCCTGCTTGATACCTTTAATTTCTACCGATAACGTTATACAATTGGCTATCTTCGGAATGGAAATTGTAACCCTTCTTTTCAATGAAAACTGTAATTCGACATATAAGGAAACTTTCTCGTTGCTAGTAGCAATCCCTATGGAACTGGCCACCCCGTCTCTGAAATGCCGACCAACTTTATTCAGAAGCATCCATTCTCTAGAAACAAAACGATATAAATATTTATCAGGCTCTTTTACAACGAAGTGTCTCCGTGACTCGTTTACAGCGAAATGTTAACAAATTTTTTTGCTGACGTTCTCTGATATTTGTTTTTTCCTTGACCTCATATCAACTAGATAAAAACTTTTTTCAACGATGCCAGCGTTATACATTAGCAATTCTAAGTTAGAGTGGTTTTACTTGATAGCAATTCTAAGTTAGAGTTGTTTTACTTAACCCCTGAACCCGTTTATTGTTCTACTCGTTTTGCTTGCACCCACTTTTCTCGCAATGTAGGCCTTACTAAGAGGGATCATATGCGCACTTTTTTGGGCCTTTAATAGTTCGTACATAATTAAATAACAAAGCGTCTCTTTGCGAAAGATACATGCCCAGATTTCAAAAGGAAAGAAAAGGAGATCAAAATCACAAAAATTTACGCAATTTGGAACAGCGTATTAATACGCATCAAATGAGAACGGGCTGATCTTAACGTGCGCTCAGGCTGCCTGTGACCGCACGGCTGGCGATTATTTTGGAAGGACGAATGCTTTCCCTAACAAAACATTATTGAATTAGCAAGCTGGTTGTGTTATGAATTTGTTTCCATACTGAATAAAGTTGCCTTTAATTGTGTTCTACGTAAGAAGTCCAATGAAATTTGCTCCAAAAGCCAATTGACCAATTTGCTCTAGAAATTTGAAGCTGATCACAGTTTGGCCTTGACGGGTTAAAGGCCCGTCAGACGTGGGCGACATATTATTTGAACTTTAATCTTTCAAGGTAAAAGATGGCGTGTTTGATTCTATAATGATGATTTGACTAATAAACGTGAATTGTTCCTCTCGAGTTGAAATAGAGCCGGTTAGAGACGCAAAACTGTGTACACAACTCTCTTCTATTAGTATCGTGGGGTGATCACAGAATCGTTTTGAAATTAAAACGTGTTGTATTGGACAGTGTTTTCTCCAATACTTGTGGTAAACAGTCCCTTGTTCTCTCATGCCGAAAGCCATATATTTTGTCCAAGTGTGAAAATATATTCGCAATGTGGAACAGCGTATTAATACGCATCAAATGAGAACGCTTGTGACCACACGGCTGGCGATTACTATGGAAGGACGAATGCTCTCCCTAACAAAACAGAATTAAATTAGCAAGCTGGTTATGTTATGAATTTCTTTTGTCATATTGAATAAAGCTGCCTTTAATTGTGTTCTACGTAAGAAATCCAATGAAATTTGCTCCGAAAACCAATTGACGAATTTGGTCTAAGCCGTTTCAAATCCGCTCAAGAAGCCCATATCAAGCAATAAAAAGATCATGAAGGCAAAAACGAGGTTTATCGTTAATTTGGAATTTTTTTTATTATTCCTAACATTTAAGAGGGGATGTCCACTAACATCGAGCGAGTGGCGGCACATGATGAAAAATAAAATTCCCTCATAAATTTTCCACGGATACCCTATAGCAATCTAAGAAACGTGGTGGAATTTTTTTCTTGAAATTTATTTTTTAAGCCCGAAAAAAAAATTTAACATGTTTACGGCACACGTGTCCTGTAAACACGCGAAATAAACCTGTATCATACCTTCTCGTAAACTTCGCTCTGTTTGATTTGCACCCCAGAAAATCCCCATTTTAAGCATGGAAGTTTGCTTTTAAAGTGTGTAGGAAGTAATTGAGTCCTGTTTTAGATCTGTGAATTAATTTTCAAGGTCATGGCGAGCCGCTGAAAATCACTAAAATTCGCTTGCTTTGAATTCTCAATTTGGCACAGTTTTTCAAGAGAAAGTTTTCCTCCCCGGTAAAACACCAAATCACTTGAAATTCAGAATTCTTGAAAGACGACATACCATTCTAAAATCAGGTTTAAAAATTAGTTTCGGGCTTTTTATCAGCGCCGAGTACAAACGCTCTCAAAATCCCGATAATCACAACATTAACCTGTCAACCAGTACAAACAATAGGCGCTTGCCTCCGACCGAATAGCCGAAAACTTGGAATTTTTTCCTTGTATCCTTTGGTATTTGGATGAAAAGTACAGGATAAAGGTCATATCTAGCTTACCTTGAATAAGATTTTGTCTAAACGCCAGGTTTTGTCAAGTATTAGGTGAACTGTCCAAGGGCCATCTTGACGCGTGGAATCGACCGTTATCCCCTGGTTTCTCCAGATTGACTTTCAACTAATGAATAACGACTCCACCAACACATTCGCATCCCTTAACGAATGGCAAATGAATTTTTAAAATCTCCCAGTGTTAATTCCCTCAAGAAACTAAATAACTTTGCAGTGATCTGAACATTCATCTCAGAAACCGCACTGTTATTATGGTCTGATTTAACTAAATTTGTCTGTCACGCAACGGGTTCTGGTCAAGTCACAGGATGGGTTTTGGTGATGGATTGCAAAAATGGGAAAAAAATCGAAAGATTAGGACGTCTGAAATAACTTAAGCTATGAAAAAAATTACACAAGATAGAAGGCGATGTAAATAGTGATGGCGTTTGTTTCAGCAACTCGACCGGAATGATCCTTTCCCGTTTTCATCCCAGATGCCGGACTGCCTCAATGTAAAAACAAACCGCAGAGATAGCTGAATTTTTTTCCTTGATTTAAACTAAAGCATATCGAAGGCTAACAAAGAAGGCATCCATTTGTTTTTTACAAGTTTCCTGAAAATTTTAAGTTCACTTTTCTCTATAATCGTAAGTTTTCAATGCGTAGCACTTGGCTACAACTGTGTTTGTTTACTTACATTCCGTCCTCCTGTTTGGTGTCATGTTACACCGCCGAAGTTATGCCTGAAATATCTTTCGACTAGTAAAATAGAGTGATACTACATATGACGGGACTATTCACTACGCAATTCTGACCTGTGAAAAGGAAGTTGCAGATTACATAGATGTACATTTTGTGACGCTCTTGCGAGAGGAAAAAATTGTCACGTGTTCACTAGAAGCAGAAAGTATTAGCTTCCGATAGTCTAAAGTAGCAAATTTCAAGAGTTCGACTTTTTTCAAGTCTAATTAATTTCACGGTGAAGGATTTCAATATTACTTGCAAGCCACCAGTGTTGCGTCGAAGTGAGGCGCCTCGAGAAGCTGCCTTTGCTGAAATAATTTTCTTGTTGGAAATCAGGCGTGTGAGAATTTCAGGTGCGGCAATATTGGAAACTAGGCAAAATGTCTTAAGTGCGGATCGGCTTTGAGTAAATGTTCAAAAACTGATAATTTTCGTTAAAAAAGAAAAGAAAAAAAAGGGAAACGCCAGATTTAACACGCAGCAGTTGTAGAGTGCTTCCTCTATATCGCACCATTGTAAAAGGATAGGTTCTTTGGAGTTCTCGCAGACAGGATCCCTGTCACCGAGTACAATAGCCAATCAAACCATTATCTCCCTTGGCTGCGAATAGAGGTCACTTATTCTTTTCCGAAACTAGCTGCAGGCGTTTGCGTCTCTTACAAGCGATATGAACAAGCAGTTGCTGTTCCAGTTGGAAAAAAGACTTTTCGGGTCACACTTGCAGTGTTGGAATCAGCGATATCCACTCAGAAGTTGAGCTTCGTTGATTTTCTTTTATCACGCGCAAAAGTATTTTTAATTAGTATTCTTAACATGGACCATTTGCCCAGCCCATCGCTCTTGTCTGGGAATAGCGCAGAGGGAACTAATCAACGTTGGTCATGTTGAGTTCTACCAGGGCTGTCTAAGAATGCCTCGAACGGGAAAGTGAGAAAAGCAGACCGTGGAAATGGCAAGTCGGAGTCCAAAGCTATTTTGCAACACATCGGTGTCTTCCCTCCAGTGGGCTCTGGTAAGTACACTTTTTTCTCATACCCACTTTCGTGCATTCCTCGCTGTGATGGCAGACGTCATTAAGCAGATTAACACTACCATACCAGCCCTGAAGACAGTCAGCTTCCGGCAAACAGCGCTGGCTGCTACCACTGTAGGGCCTGCAGGGCCACCATAGTTTGCGCAGGAGTACTAGGAGCAGAGCTGGGCGTGGTGTTCAAACTCTTGGCTCCCTTCCCTCCCCATGGAAGGAAGGGAGCCTGTGACCGCAAGGCCGGTGGAGACTAAGTCGGATACATTTGTCCTCCTAAACTCCGGACACGATATCAAGATCCCGGTGGAGGACCATCCTTAAGTGTCATCCGGTGCGCGTCCATTGCAAGCCGTTTAGTTACCACTTGGAAGATCGATGGTGTGAATATACAGTTTTCTAAAGAAAGAATCCGTCCGTGTATGAAGAGCATATGGCGTGGGATCTATAAGACCAATAACTGCGCTGAAATCTAAGACCCTGTCATCTGATAGTCTACTGTCCATAGCAGTGCTCTAAGCGAAACCGAGCTCGTTCTCCTCAGCCGTGAGAAGACGCCGAAAAATCGCACAACCAACTGTCTCTTGACAAAAAAGGGGGTTAGTTTCTAGAGAAACTGTGGTGCTGCGTCGGTGGGGAAGCGAAACACAAAACTTTGTATTTATCAACTGAGTGGATAAGGTAAATTGAGCCACCGTGAAGAGATTGAAAGCTGACGTTTCGAGCGTTAGCCATTCGTCACAAGGATGGTTCTCCACCTTCGTCACCTGCACTGCTCAGAAGATCAGGCGGAAAGCGACAAAGAGCCCTAAACATTAGGACTCCTTGTCATGATGAGTTTCAACATGAGTTGAGTTTCAAACTCAACTTAATTTTGAGTTTCATGTATAAAATTGTAATCCGCTAGGTTTGCCATAAAATGGTTTCATAAGCTTATAAAGAACGAAAAGGACGGTTCCGGCACCCCTGGCCACACCCCCTGGTCTTGGGTAAACTCAACATACATTTTTACATTCTCACTCCTGTCTTGAACAATTTTTGAAGACCAATGCATAGAGACCTAATAATAATTTCTTTTTCAAAGCCCTAGCAACAGGCAAGGTTTTGGCAAGGCTGATACCGTTAACTGCCACTTATAAGCCCAACCTCCCAGTTATAGGCCCATCTACCTGTAAACAAAAAAATACATCCGGTATAAGCTCCACCGGATATAAGTCGTCCTCTAGTTTTCCCTGTTTCCTTAATATTAAGCACTCTCACAGAACACTGCGAAGATGAACTCTGAGCTTCTGTTTTGTTGCGTTCCGGTTACGTTCGTGTTGTTACAGTTTTGATTTTGTTGTTAAATTAAAATTGAAACGCATTCGATGTATTGTGACGTTTCAAAGGTTAATTGAAAACTGGTAAATTAAAAACGTATTTCGATCAACACTGCTGTGGCTCATTTCGAAACTTAGAAGCCCCCCCCCCAGATATAAGCCTCTCCGTTTATAAGCCCACCCAAAACCCTTACAAAGTTGTATAAGCCCAGGGCTTATAAGCGGCAGTTGACCGTAATCGGTCCTTGGGTCCACAGGTTTTCAAAGTTCTCATTGCTTTGTTTTTGTTTGTTTGTTTTTGCTTGCTTGCTTGTTGTTTTTTTTGTTTTGTTTTGTTTCCTGTGCATTTCCCCCTCCAAGTCAAACCCGACCTCAGGTAAAATCAAGTGCGTGACATTTTGTTGCGTGACTCAAACTAAACAGGCTTGTAAGCTTTCGGCAAGGAATTATCGTTTCGAAATTTTACAACGAATACAGATCAAGAAAAGACGTCTTATAGGAGAAAACTCTTTTGAAGTTCAAATAAGGCAAAATCATCTTATTCCTGAAGGTTCTTCATTTTAACAAAAGGAGGCGGGATGGAAACAAGTCATTTGGGTTGATTGCCACTACGCGATGCTTCAGTGATGTTGTTGACCCCGGACGCCAAGATGGTTATTATGAAAGAGTACGCACAGAACCTGATATTTAGACAATACCATATTCAGGTGAGCTAGACATTACCTTTATGCTGTGGATTACAACCGAATACCGACCAAAATAGAAGAAATGTCCACATTTTCGGTTATTTGGTCGTAGGTATGTGCCAATTGCTGACGTGTTAATGTTGAAATTATCGGGATTTTGAGAGCGTTTGTACTCGGCGCTGATAAAGAGCCCGAAACTAATTTTTAAACCTGGTTTAAGAACGGCATTTCCTCTTTCAAGAATTCTGAATTTCAAGTGATTCGGTGTTTTACCGGGGAGGGAAACTTTCTCTTGAAAAACTGTGCCAAATTGAGAATTCAAAGCAAGCGAATTTTAGTGGTTTTCAGCAGCCTGCCATGACCTTGAAAACTGATCCACAAAAGAATAATTTGACTCAAATTACTTGTAAACTCTTCAACAGCAAATTTATAAGCTCAAAACAGGATTGTTCCATGACGCGAATTAAACAGAGCGAAGTTTACGAGAAGGTATGATTCGCGTTTATTCGGGGTGTTTGTAGAGACACGTAGTGCGGTAACGGTTTTTAAATTTTTTGGAGGTTTAAAAATAGTTTCTCAACAAAAAATGCCACCACGTTTCTAGAGCTACCATAAGGTATCTCTGGGCGAAAAACGGAGAATTTTGATTTTTCATCATGTGCCACATATTTTCGATTTCGCACGGTCTTAGTGGACATTGCCTCTTAAAGTGTATTTGTTACATTCCTATAAAAAATATAAGTAGTATATTTTGTCCAAAAAAAACCCACCTTTCCCGCAGTATGGACCGACTTTAATGGGACATTTGCGCACTGTGTTAAACCATTTAAAAGTATATACCTACGATAGCGTGAGATGAATGAGATCATGCCATTGAAACTTAATGACATCCTCTCCTCGGATGCATGGTAACATTCTTTTGTAGTCAACATTGTACATTAGCAATTCTAAGTTGAATTGCTTTATTTATCTTAGCGGAAAGCAAGGTCACGCTCACCCGTTCATTGTTTTACACGTTTTGTGTTTGTCCATGTTCTCGGAATATGGGCTTTAAACGAATCATAGAGTAGCCGGCGTTATTTTACAGCGAGACGTAAACGGATATTTTGCTAACAATCTATACAGTTCTCGCTGTTGGTTTTTCTTTGCTATTATCTATTCCTAACACTGAAGGATCTGCCATATCAAATAAAAATATAATATGTAAAAACCATTCTCCACGATGCCATAGTTACTGATGAACGTTTTACATGAGCAATTCTAACTTGCATTTCTTGAGGGCATTTTCTAGATGTTATTCTCAACTCTACATCTACATGTGCATCTACCTTGCTACGTAAACGTTTTTGAAAACACCCTCCAAGACCATCGGTGAATAGAAAACAGTGGTGATGATTTCCATTATAAACATGGCTTCTTTCACCACTGGAGCCACAGAAACATTCTACAAATTCTGCTACTGGTCTCCAAACATTTTGTTGATTACTAGGCAGTAGAACTGACAAATAATATTACATTGATCATTTCCTTAATTTCGATGCCCTGTATTTGTTATAATGCGTCGATATAATAAGGAGAAATTTGATACTGATCACTGTTTGGGATTGACGGGATAAAGTTCTGTCAGACGTGGGCGACATATTATTTGAATATTACGGCTTTTAAGTAAAATATAGCGTGTTTGATTCTATAATGATGATTTGACTAATAAACGCGAATTGTTTCTCTCGAGTTGAAATAGAGACGGTTTGAGACGAAAAACCATGTACACAACACATCCCTATTAGTAAGGTGGGGTGAACACAGAATCGTTTAGAAATTAAAACGTGTTGTATCAGATAGTGTTCTCTCCAATACTTGTGGTAAACAATCCCTTATTCTCTCATGCCGAAAACCTTATATTTTGTCCAAGTGTGATAATATATTCGCAATGTGGAAAAGGGTATTACAGTACGCACCAAATGAGAACAGGCTAAAAGATAAAAGATAGCGTGTTCGATTCTATAATAATGATTTGACTAATAAACGCGAATTGTTCTCTGCTCGAGTTGAAATAAAGACGGTTTGAGGCGCAAACCATGTACACAACACTCCCCTATTAGTATCGTGGGGGTGAACAGAGAATCGTTTTGAAAGTAGCGTGTTGTATCGGATATTGTTTTCGCCAATACTTGTGGTAAACAAATCCCTTGTTCTCGTATGCCAAAAGCCATATATTTTGTCCAAGTGTAAAAAAATTTACGCAATGTGGAATAGCGTATTAATACGCATCAAATGAGAACGGGCTGATCTTAACGTGCGCTCAGGCCGCTTGTGACCGCACGGCTGGTGATTATTTATTAAGGACGAATGCTGTCCCTAACAAAACAGAATTAAATTAGCAAGCTGGTTGCGTTATGAATTTGTTTCCATACTGAATAAAGTTGCCTTTAATTGTGTACTACGTAAGAAGTCCAATGAAATTTACTCCAAAAGCCAATTGACCAATTTGCTCTAGAAATTTGAAGCTGATCACAGTTTAGGCTTGACGGGTTATAGTTCCGTCAGACGTGGGCGACATATTATTTGAATTTTAATCTTTCAAGGTAAAAGATAGCGTGTTTGATTCTATAATAATGATTTGACTAATAAACGTGAATTGTTCCTCTCGAGTTGAAATAGAGCCGGTTAGAGACGCAAAACTGTGTACACAACTCTCTTCTATTAGTATCGTGGGGTGATCACAGAATCGTTTTGAAATTAAAACGTGTTGTATTGGATAGTGTTTTCTCCAATACTTGTGGTAAACAGTCCCTTGTTCTCTCATGCCGAAAGCCACATATTTTGTCCAAGTGTGAAAATATATTCGCAATGTGGAACAGCGTATTAAGATGGAATCCATCAGGAAATTGAGTAATTGGTGGACAAAAACCTTGTACCAGAATAATTTAAAGTATATCGCATTCTTTTTTACACTTTTTAAGAGCTATAGATGTAGTTTGTTATCTGTAATAACCCCAAAGACTATTTCTAATGGGAGTCCGTGAAATTTAATTTCAAATTTAACAGGAATTGTGTAAACACAGGTAAAATAGGTAAATTTTTATGCGTAAGATTTCATTTTGTGAAATTTGAAATTCATTTTCTCGGGCTCCCATATGAAATTGTCTTTGGGGTTGTTACAGATAACAAATTACATCCATGGCCCTCAAAAAATGTAAAAAAGAATGCGATATGCTTTAAATTATTCTGGTACAAGGTTTTTGTTCACTGAAAATTGAAATTACTCAATTTCCTAATGGATTCCGTCTTAATACGCATCAAATGAGAACGCGCTGATATCACCGTGCGCTTGGGCCACTTGTAACCACACGGCTGGCGATTATTTTGGAAGGACGAATGCTGTCCCTAACAAAACAGAATTAAATTAGCAAGCTGGTTGTGTTATGAATTTTTTTGATACTAAATAAAGTTGCCTTTAATTGTGTTCTACGTAAGAAGTCCAATGAAATTTTCTTCAAAAGCCAATTGACCAATTTGCTCTAGAAATTTGATTTTGATCATAGTTTGGGCTTGACGGGTTAAAGTTCCGTCAGACGTGGGCGACATATTATTTGAATTTTAATCTTTCAAGGTAAAGGATAGCGTGTTTGGTTCTATAATAATAATTTGACTAATAAACGGGAATTGTTTCTCTCGAGTTGAAATAGAGCCGGTTAGAGACGCAGAACTGTGTACACAACACCCCCTATTAGTAACGTGCGGTGAACACAAAATCGTTTTGAAATTAAAAGGTGTTGTATTGGATGGTGGTTTCTCCAATACTTGTGGTAAACAATCCCTTGTTCTCTCATGCCGAAAGCCATATATTTTGTCCAAGTGTGAAAATATATTCGCAATGTGGAGCAGCGTATTAATACGCATCAAATGAGAACGCTTGTGACCACACGGCTGGCGATTATTTTGGAAGGACGAATGCTGTCCCTAACAAAACAGAATTAAATTAGCAAGCTGGTTATGTTATGATTCCATACTGAATAAAGTTGCCTTTAATTGTGTACTACGTAAGAGGTCCAATGAAGTTTGCTCCAAAAACCAATTGACCAATTTGCTCTAAGACGTTGAAATCCGCTCAAGAAACCCATATCAAGCAATAAAAAGATCATGAAGGCAAAAGCAAGGTTTATCATTAATTTGGATTTTTTTTATTATTCCTAACATATAAAGTGTATTTGTTACATTTCTCTAAGAAATATTAGTAGTATATTTTGTCCAAAAAACCACACCTTTCTCGCAGTATGGACCGACTTTAATGGGACATTTGCGCACTGTGTTAAACCGTTTAAATGTATATACCTCCGATAGCGTAAGTTTTAGTATATTTGGAGGAGAAACAAGTCCGAATTTTCAAAATGAGATCATGCATTGAAACTTAATGACATTCCCTCCTTGGATGCATAGTAATATTGTTTTGTGTCAACATTGTACATTAGCAATTCTAAGTTGAATTGCTTTATCTATCTTGGCGGAAAGCAAGATCACGCTCACCCGTTCATTGTTTTACACGTTTTGTGTTTGTCCATGTTCTCGGAATATGGGCTTTAAACGAATCATAAAGTAGTCGTCGTCATTTTACAGCGAGACGTAAACGGTTTTTATGCTGACAATCTACAATTTTTGCTGTTGTTTTTTCTTTGCTATTATCTATTCCTAATACTGAAGGATCAGCCATATCAAATAAAAATATAATATGTAAAAACCATTCTCCACGATGCCATAGTTACTGAGGAACGTTTTACATGAGCAATTCTAACTTACATTTCTTAAGGGCATTTTCTAGATGTTATTCTCAACTCTATATCTACATGTACATCTACCTTACTACGTAAACGTTTTTGAAAACACCCTCCAAGACCATCAGTGAATAGAAAACAGTGGTGATGATTTCCATTATAAACATGGCTTCTTTCATCATTGGAGCCACAGAAACATTGTACAAATTCTGCTACTGGTCTCCAAACATTTTGTTGATTACTAGGCAGTAGAACTGACAAATAATATTACATTGATCATTTCCTTAATTTCGATGCCCTGTATTTGTTATAATGCGTCGATATAATAAGGAGAAATTTGATACTGATCACTGTTTGGATTGACGGGATTAAGTTCCGTCAGACGTGGGCGACATATTAGAGTGAATTCGTATAACCCGTTTCTTAGACGCTAATGAGAATCACTAAATGCTAATGAGAAGAACCATTAAAAAACTGAGCACGCACAACTGAAACCGTTGCTTCAAATTCCTAATTGTGAACATTCTGAAAATAACAAGCCTTAAAATGAGCTATTCTTTTCTTCCACTATTTGGATATCAGCGCGAGAAAGTACCGGCACGAGTGTTTCTCTGCCACAGGCGTCAGAAAGTCAGCTTTTTAATTTAACGCAAGGCTACATGTGGGTTACGCGAGAGAAGCGTTGAACTGAGATTTAGGTCACTGTTGCATGGCCAAAATGTCGAAAGTCGTGTGATACAGGTATATGTAAAGCGAGCTGCCTTGTGGAGTTTTGTAGCATAATTTTTGAAATGACAACTTAAATCCTAGTGTGCCAAGTATTACTTTCTGGAGTTGTACTTTGTATCTTTTTTAAAATGCTTATTTTCTTTGAGGTACGCTGAACACAGGTACGCATTTCAATCGTGAATCGCTCGTGCGTACCCAAACCGGTCATTAGAATATTATGCGCCTCATTAGCATATAAGAAACGGGTTATACGAATTCACTCTATTATTTGAATATTAATTTTTTAAGATTTGACTATTAAACGCGAATTGTTTCTCTGCTCGAGTTGAAATAGAGACGGTCAGAGACGCAAAACTGTGTACACAACCGGCTCCCCTATTAGTAAGGTGGGGTGAACACAGAATCGTTTTGAAATTATAGCGTGTTGTATCGGATAGTGTTTTCTCCAATACTTGTGGCAAAGAGTCCGTTGTTCTCGCATGCTGAAAGCCGTATATTTTGTCCAAATGTGAAAATATATTCGCAACGTAGACCAGCATATTAATATGCACCAAATGAGAACGGGATAATCTTATTATACGCTTAGGCTACTTCCCGGACCGCACGGCTGGGGATTATTTTAGAACGACAAATGCTGTCCCTAACAACAGTAAATTGAATTGCAGGCTGGGCTTGTTACAAAATTTCTTTTTTCACACTAAACAAAGCTGCCTTTTAATGTGGTCTATGTCAAAAGTAAAGGGAAACGTTTTAAATCAGCTCTAGAATCCGACATTCAGCAATAAAAACGTGCAGAAACAAGGTTATTTTTTTTATTTGGAATTCTTTCTTATTTTGACATTTAAAATGTATTTAATTTGATACATTTCCATACAAATTGTTATACTTTGCCTAAGCGGGATAATATATGCGCATCGCGGAACAGCCGTATCAATATGCACAAAACAGACAAAATGAGAACGGGCTGATCTTATCGTGCGCTTTGGCTGCTTGTGACCGCACAGCTGGGAATTATTTTAGAAGGACGAATGCTGTTCCTAACTAAAGTGAATTAAATTAGCAAGCTGGGCTTCTTATGAATTTCTTTTTTCCATGCTGAATAATGTTGCCTTTAATTGTGTTCTACGCAAAAAGTCAAATGAAATTTGCTCTAAGGGCCTCTTCATATGAGCCCGGTTGACCGGGCTGGCCCGGTTTCCGAGATCTCGCCTCACTCCTATTTCTTTGTAAAAATTGCGATGTGTTCATATGAGAAGGCGGGCCAGCCCGGTTACCGAGATCTCGGTTTCTACAACCGAGATCTCGGCAACCGGGATGAAAATTTTCCCATATGAACACTCCAGCCCGGTTACCGGGATGAAAATGTTTTTGACAAATTAGCTTCGCTTTCGAAACTGGGCGGCCAAAATAGCATAATTTTGCGGTGTGTGCATTTCCACTTCAAAAGTATTCGAATTAGCTTTATTAGTAAAGTTACAAGAGTCGGCAAAGCTATGATAGTCGCGAACAATACTTGTTAATGTTGCGCCATTTTGGTTTTGTTTCTTGAATTTCATCCCGGTAACCGGGCTGAAATTTCCCATATGAACAGACGACAAAATTCATCCCGGTAACCGAGCCAGCCCGGTTACCGGGATCATATGAAGAGGCCCTTAAACGTTTCAAATCAGCTCAAGGAGCCCATGTATAGCTACAAAAAACAATACAGGAACAAGGTTTATCATTTTTTTTATTTGGACTTCTTTCTTATTTCTGATATTTAAAGAGTATTTGTTACATTTCCAAAACAAATTCTCACATTTTGTCCAAGTGTGATAATATATGAGCGACGTAGAACAGCTGTATCATTATGCAAAAAATGCGAACAGGCTGATCTTATCGTGCGCTTAATGGGTTGCCGCACGGCGGGAATTATTTTGGAAGGAGGAATTCTGTCCCTAACAAAAGTGAATTAGCGCGCTGGGCTTTTTGTGAATTTTTTTTTTTCCATACTGAAAGAAAGTTGCCGTTAATTTTGTTCTACGTAAGAAGCAAATGAAAGAAATTTGTTTCAAAAACCAGAGTTTCAGCGTTGTAAGGAAAGAGGATATGTACATATTAATTTTGGTCAAATATAGACTGCCTCGAAAGGGCAAACAAAATATTCATTGTTTATTCTCTATTTGGCAGGAGATACCCCGATCAATAGAAGACAGACAAACGCTTCAGGTTTTATTAATTGTAGTATATTTGTTCTCGTTCACTTAGCGTCACACCGATATGAGAATGTTCTTTCAAATTATCTCAATGATCAAACGCTTATTAAGTGGGAACCTATGCACACTAGCTTGTACTTGAGAGAAAAACTGTGTTTCGTAAAAGGATTAGAATAAACATTGAATTGGCTTTAATACAGTTCTTGTTAAGACGCTCATTACCTCAGAAATTAGTTCCCGTTATTGAGCTGTTACTTCACTTACAATTCTACTAATATAGAACCCTGTTTTGAGTCATGCTCTACGTGAAATAGCCGCACAAAAGTAAAACCTACTTCGAACTAGCGGGAAGGAAGGACAAAACGTATTAACCTTTGCTTAAAATAGAAGTCTTGATAAAAGCGATGCTAGTTATTCCACTGTTTTGTAGGAGATTTAAAGCAAGTGCTCAATAGATGAACGATTTATACTTTGTTAACTTTTGTTTCTTTGCCAGCATTTCCAATAAAAGTTAAGTTAAGAGTGCCCTTCATATTAATCGTTGCTTGGCACATATGCTTTCGTTTTACAGGTTGTTCCTTTGATCTTTCAATCGTAGATAACTCAAGAATGATATTTTTATACTCTTGAAATAAAAAAATTAAATATGAGAGTTTGTAACTTTGCGTTTCAAAACGAAAGTTTGTATCTACGAAGAAAAAAGAAATCACTAAATAAAAATCATGAAACATTACACTGTGTTGCCTGCTATCCTTACAGAGTTTTAGTTGTGCGATTTATATTAAACGTCGCTTGTGTTAACTACTCTACCGTGTAAGATATAGAGAGGTTCTTTATTATAATAAGTTGAATTGGTCAAAGGGAATGTAGCACTTACCTTTAAATCTATCTTCTCACTTTAGGAAAACGCTAATAACGACTCCTATGTGATTCCTTTGTTACCGATCAAGTTGGCAATTTTCATAAAGGAAATTGTAACCCTTCTTTTCATAAACACTGTATGTTACATATAAGGCAATTTCCTAGTTGCTACTAGCAATCGCCATGGAAGGCACTGATGCCTTTAAAATACCTTTATTCAAGAGCGGCCATCCGAGAGAAAGAAAACGCTATAAATAATTATCATTGGTCTTTACAGCGAAATTTATCGGGTTCTCTTTTGCTGCGAAATGTAAACGGATTTTTGCTGGCGCTCTATATTTTTTTTTCAACGAAGCCAACGTTATATATTAGCAATTCTAAGTTACATGGCCGATTCTGGGTCACGTCAAGTTTTCCTTAGTACCATTTCGTAATGTCATTCGCTAGTTGCTTGTATCAGTCTCCCAGAAAAGCAAGGTCACGCCCACCCGTTTATTGTTCTACATGTTTTGCGTGCACGCATCTTTCTCGCAAGGTGGCTTTAAAGGGATCGTATGTGCATTTTGTTGGGCCCTTTAATAGTTCATACTTAAAATAGCGTAAGTTTGGGTTTGTTTACAGGAGAAACATGTCAAACCATTCAAACTTATGACTTCATGACATCCTCTCATTGAATGCATTATCATATTCTTTTATGGTCAGCACCCACGCTGTCGTTTCATGCCTTCGGCAATTTTCAATAAAAAAAACCAATGCTCTTAGACATATCAAGTGTAACGTTCTCTATGTGTGTTAAGAATCGGATCAAAGACAATAAAAAAATAGCTATACTAACACAGTTTCATTTCCTTATAGAAGACCACTTTTCAAATGACTGAGGTTGCCATGCCGATTAAAGGTGGGAGTACCATATGGAATTGGGAATGAGGCGTGCTTACCTCTGAGAACGTTGTTGCTTTGGAAACTTATGTTTCGATTGTCAATCTTTGAAAGGACCAATAGCGTAGTGTTTACCTTGTAGATGGCCAATGGCCGATTAGTGATGTCTACAGCAGCCAACAACAGCTCTACATGTAAGCATTTCCCACACCCATGTCCATGTCCGTAAACCGCTATGCTTGTTCGCTTTCAAGGACATTGACTTCGAGGAGATTGAAGGAAAAGCTACGTTTAAGGTAAGTTGTGAAGTATATTATAGATTTGGGCTGAAGCCAATTGTACGACATTTTTGACCTCTCGCAAGTTTTGACCTGTTTTCATACCGAAGTGGGCAAAGGCGGTACCATTACGGTACCGAAGAACTGCGACATCAAAGGTAGGCACCCAAGTTATTGTTTCTTCGAGTCAGACTTTTTTAAGCTGTGAATTAGATTATAATTTTGGGCTGAACTGAAGCTAAATGTCGACGCTTTTTACCCTTCGCAGGTTTTCACCCATTTTCATACCGAAGTGGGCAAAGGCGGTACCATTACTTAACGGAAAAACTGCGATATCCGGCAAGGTAGGCACCCAAGTTATTGCTTCTTCGAGCCAGGCATTTTTAACTGTGAAGTAGATTATAATTTTGGGCTGAACTGAAGCTAATTGTCGACGATTTTTACCTTTCGCAGGTTTTCAACTGTTTCATACCGAAGTGAGCACAGGCGGTACCATTAGTTTACCGAAGCGAGCGATAACCAAGGTAGGCACCCGACTTATTACTTTTTCGAGTCAGACTGTTGGTTTGGTTTTCGCGGCATGTGTGGGTGTTGATATAATATGAAATTGAAACGAAATTGAACTGGATTATAAAAGTGAACATTGGTTAGACTACACTGATTTACTAACAGTTTTCACCATACTTGTTTGTATTAGGCTAAAAGTGATATTTTCCATTATTGAAACTGTTGAATTTACACCAGTTAGTGATTGGCTTTGACTAATCTTTCTGAGTTTTGTGAGAAACTAAGCGTCTATCGAAGCGCGGCAAAATATGGCGTTTTGGAAAACATTGATCTTTTTTTTGTTGTTAATATTTGCAAGAAATTGAAGTTTTTAATGCAGGTAGCTACTACAAGTCTAAGGTCTTGGAGCTCACGGATTCTCGCTTTGCCCTCAAGCCCTGCCACGCTGTCGAGCTAGACAGTCATGCATTGCGCTCGTGACGGGCTAGTAGTAATATCTCATTAGGATTCAAACTTGTTCCTGCCTTCCCCCAAAACCTATCTACTGTTTCCACGCAAATTTATGAGCGTCACTTTTCACTGGTTCATTTATTCAAAATAAAAATAAAAGCGTGCATTCCTTTCAGAGCGTTTGCATTTTTCAACTCAGGAGATTTGCTCCACTAAGAAAACTTTTTTCTCGTCCGTTTTTTTACTGAGTTATCCCTTTTATTTTCACATACAATAAATGAAAGCACAAACTTAATCCCGGTATTGTTTGAGAAAATATATAAAATTGTGAAGGAGGGAAAATGAAATCTTGAAGGAGGAGAGAAGATAAAGTTGTGGAGGGAGAAATGGAGGCTTTGACCATAAAACTAGAATTCCCTTAAGTCAAATATTACCCCGAAATCTCATAAGATAGGAAAACTGTATGTCTTTTAAATTCAGTTTGCCTTACTTAAGATATTTTGATTTAAATCGTTTGTGTGGGCGATATTTTTGTTTTGAAGACGCAATGCTTACATTTAAGGTGGCTCGAGTGGATTTTTTAGTGCTGATACTTTCCAAGTTTAAGGTATCAGCCACGGAAAAAAGTGTCATTTTTTTCATAAATGACATCTTTACATGCTCAGATAAATCTCTTCGAGAGCTTTCTTTCAAACAAAAAAAATAAGAAGAGAATAATGGCTCAGTGAAGAGTTATTAGGAGTAAAAGATTTTTCCTTGTTAATTATGGTAATTGATCGATGACAAGTTCTATCACACCTGATTAACTTGATCAGGTGAAATCGAAAGCGCTTCATACGAGATGGTTTTTAGAAGTTATTTTTTTACGATTGGAAGTAAAGAGAGTTTCTTTCACCTAAATGCATCATTAAGAATCCCTTGCAAAGAATGGGCAGTTAATTGGCGGAGAGTGAATTCAAGGTTCATTTTATCGACAGGAGAAGAGGTTGCGTCGATGATTTCCCCTGATTTTACCGCGATTTTCGGCATCTTTATCAACCTGGTCAGCATTTCAGGAAATATTCATAACACATTTTCATTGTTACATGAAATACGTATTGAAATAAGGAAAACATTTCGTAAATAAAACGAAAATGACGAACGTTTTCTCACGTCCAAGAGAGGTGAGTTGAAAGCTAATAAATTGTTTTCTGCCGCTCGCCTCGTAAGATTACTCCTGTTACATGTTACCTGTCAAAGTTCTATTCTTTGAGAAAGCTGATCCCTCTCTGGTATCGAACAAAATAGAACTCAACGGACATTTAGGTGTCTTAATCTCATTACTGGCAAGACGCCGCAGAAAATACATTTTCCTTTTCTTCTCGAAAGTCAAATTTTGGCTAAATTTTCGGCGCTCCCTTCGCGTCGCGTCTCCTCGAAATTTCGCGCGCGCGCGTGTGTATTTTGCCCGCCCCACAATCGGCATCGCCAAAATTAGAGACTACTCGCAGTCTAAATTTTGGCGAGTTGTACGTACGTTTTAAACTACAAGTCGACAGCCGCTCGACCAATTTGGCTGGAAGTTGGCCAGATTGTTGCTAGATAGTTTTTCTAGAAAACCATGTCTGCGAATTTTAATCCCTCTTTTTTTTTTAAAGCTAGACCTTTTTTCGGGTGAAGTGCTAATTTATTTATCTTCTCTGACTTCATCTGCTAATAAAAGAAGAACAAACGCACTTATCAAAAATCTGAGACAAGGTTTTTTAGCCATAGGTGTCAAGAAGAGAATGCAGTGTTAATCGTTTTGTTTTCTTTGTTTCTGGAGGGAGTGGAACCTAATCTATTAAGACATGTATGTGCGAAAAAACCTTCCCATTTTCCAAACATGTTAAACTTCTGCCTCTTTTTGAATATAAAGTCATTTTCTGGAATTATTAAGCTTTCAAAAACTGTATAGTTTATAGGGTTTTTCATAAAACCAACAAAAACTAGAGCGATCCGCGCGCTAACGGTCCCGAAGGGTGGCTGATACCTTAAACAACTAATTGAATAAAGGAGGCTCGAAGCATTTTTTTGGCATTGGGGTGTATCTTTTGAAATTAAATTTCCCTTATAAGACAAACTTTGTTTCCCTTGATGCTACACCATGTTTTCAACACGTGACCAAAGTTTATTTTTTCATTGATTTCTTAGCAACAGCTGTCACAATAGCAGCTCCTCATTTTAGATAACGTCGATTATCTCGAAATCTAGTCGGACACTTTATGACGAAACTTGAAGTATTTGAACTATTCAACCTGCAAAACTTGTATGCGAAATTGGAGAATAATCTGTAAGACCATTTTCAAGTAAATCGTGAATCGTTTTTTTACGGGCTGGTTTTGGTCATTCCTGCGATTTTCTCCAATATTTCACGAAAAATAAAAGTTAACACTTTTTCTTTTCAGTTGAAAATTCTTTTATAATAGCAAACATTATTAACCCTATTCAGCCCGGTGGGGGGGGGGGGGGGGCGGGAGGCGATTGTGCCCGCACTGACCTTGGACGTTTATAACTTTTTTCATAAGCAAGCTAAACCCACCACCTGGTGACTTTTCCCAAAATTTATCTAGGAACAATTTGGCGTAGCAAGTGCTTGTCCATATAGTTTGAAGTTACCATGGCAACCACTTTCAGACAGGCTGTTTTTTCAGAATTTTAAATTTTTTACCTTTCATTGAAAAATTATAACTTTTCTTATACCATTTTCGTGTTCTTTTATTGTTTTCGGTTACTTTTTGGTCAATTTTGGCAAAATTTAAAGGTTCTGGAAAAGTCAAGAAATCCAAGATGTTGGATCCAAGATGGCCGCCATTTTAGAACTTGACGTAATTGTTATGTCATATGATGTCATCAGCTTATGTTGCGGACCTCAAAGGAAAAAATTTTTAGACGTTTTATCTGCCTTCCAAGTTTCGTTGTCATAGCTTTAATATTCTCGGAGTTAAGCGGTGGGGGCCGAGTCAGCCCCCCCCCGGTTCCAGAAGACCCAAAAAAGCCCGGTCTGAATAGGGTTAACGTACATTGAGCTTCCAAGGTGGCTGCG
Organism: Siderastrea siderea; assembly: GCA_964030785.1. NCBI lineage: Eukaryota > Metazoa > Cnidaria > Anthozoa > Scleractinia > Rhizangiidae > Siderastrea > Siderastrea siderea. The sequence continues at coordinate 32,315,534 of OZ034974.1, forward strand.
ATTTTCAGATATTTATATTTTACAACTGCTAAAATGAAGCACAAATCAGTCAAAAAATCAGTAATTTGTACAAAAAGAAATATTTCTCAACTGCCCTTACAGATTTTTCTTTACATCGCGACATGTGATCTACTCCTAAGCGTGCGCTCTGTAGAATTTTACGCCCAAGTAACTGAGTATGCGACGTATAAAAAACAGACAACTGTGTTGGAGCAATTTGGCCACGGAAGTGGCAGGTTTAATTGAATCAAGGCTAAAATACCAACACAGCGATAACTGTAAACCGAAACATATTTTTAGCAAAAGTGGGGCAACAAACAACGCCCCTATAAGAACTAAACAGAAATATAGCAACAAAGTCACGTAATGGCTGGCGAAAGGGGAGGAGGCGTGAAAGACTTGTTCTAGATACGGACGCTTTGATGGCAAGGGAAAGAAGGACTAAACTAACGAGGAATCTTGCCTTATAACCAAGAGGGAAACGCCCTTGAACCCCATTGGCCAAGCTTTACGCAACCTTTGTACCATGCACGTGCTAGCAACAATGAACCTTATGATTTATCACGCGGGCATCATGTCGCGACATAAATAACATTATGTGTTACCATAATGTTCGCTTTTATATCGCGACATGTGATCTACTCCTAAGCGTGCGCTCTGTAGAATTTTACCCCCAAGTAACTGAATACGCGACGTATAAAAAACAGACAACTGTGTTGGAGCAATTTGGCCACGGAAGTGGCAGGTTTAATTGAATCAAGGCTAAAATACCAACACAGCGATAACTGTAAACCGAAACATATTTTTAGCAAAAGTGGGGCAACAAACAACGCCACAAGCCACTCCCTGTGGCTGAGCCCCACAGAAAAATAAACGGTAGAGAGCGCACGATTAAGACAGTGTGTGACAGCCGCAGCTCCTGTCTGAACGGCTGCACGGCCACAACATCACAAGAAACAAAGGGTTTCCCTTGTTATAGCAGGCGTAAATGAAATGCCCTGTGCGTGGCAGCCCAGCTGTCTGGCCCACCGCACGGCCTTGCACGACAAAATGCTAGAAGAAGTGCGAAACTACTACCGATAGACCACCAACAATATGTAGGTGACAGCAACACGACAGCCCCTGACTGCACCGTGTCACAATCACAATAACTTTTGAATAAGTACTTGTGATAAAGGCAACAAGAACAGTAGCAGAACAGCCCCTGACTGGCCTATGCCACTGACTCGAGTTTAATTACTTCTTAGATAAGACAATAAAGTAGCAGCGACGGCAACACGGCAGCCCCTGACTGGGCCATGCCACAATCACGCTTAATACTAAAGAATAAACCCATAAGGGCAGAAGCTACGGTGACGTTAGCAGAGCAGCCCCTGTCTGAACTATGCCTAGGTCACCGTACCTACGACTGGGAATATAGACATAGATATAATTATATATTAGCGAAGAGTTCGTAATTAACCGCAGCTCAGTTAGCACACAGAACCTCTGACCTCAAATGAACTTTGAACGCATCGGATTTCCAGCGACCGAGAGCACGTATTTGCGCGTCAGTATAACCTTTGTCAGCGGCGTGGCAAGCTCCACCGATTCGAAAACTATGGCTTTTGTATAGACTGATGTCCAGCCCGCAGTACGTTAAACATCGCTGGAGCTCACTGTTGAACTGATACACAGAAATGGGGGAATAATCAGCATGACAGAAAAGAGGGCCGGGGCGATCACCGCGAACCTTACAATATTGAATAAGAGCTGTAACCGGGCAGTAAGGCTGAGATTCTTCTGCAGCCAATAAAATGTCAAAAGGGCGGTTGTTGGAGTTGTGTTTGTATACTGAAATGGTAATTTTAGCCATATGCGAGTGGCCCTTACGAGACAGAAAGGTCAGGTCGCTAAATTGAACCACCGACGAAGCAAGGCGCGTGCTCTTGATAGCTAGTTCACTGATGCGGAAAAGACCGTAAAAGGCGACAACATACATTGCTGAAAAAAGTGAACACTGGAATGCCGAAGAGTTAGTAAAGCTGAGAGACTGAATCAGCTTATGCAATACAGGCCTAGTCACCGGGAGACGAACGTCCGCCGGCCTCTGACGGCTTAAAGCTGTCAACAACTTTTGAATCAAAAAGAATTTGGTTGGATCACGAAACCCTCTGAGTTTATGAACATACGAAATGGCCGCAAGGTACGAAGTAATCGTTGAAAAAGCCAATTTCCGAAAGGAAAGATAAGAAATAGAAAGTGGAATACAAGTCGGAATTAACGGTAAGGGTGGAGTGGTGGAACCGTAAAAGTGGGCATAAAATTGGCGAAAAACTACCCACGCTCTAACGTATGACCGGCGCTTGCCATCTGTCAAGGCGGTACTCAACAGAACCCTTAAATTAGAAACCAACTCTTCGGCATTAGGCTCTCGGGTACTTGAGTGGGATATGGATCTGCCTCCGGTGAGATTTCCTTGAACTTCGCAACCTGGGAACGTGAAAGATAATCGGCACGCGAATTTTTAAACCCTGGAATGTGACGAGCTTGAAATAAAATATTGTGCTGCAGGCAGCTTAGCACTAAATTGCGAAGGAGAACCATGATACCCTTATGTTTAGACGACTGCTTATTAATAATCTCGACAACGGCCGCACTGTCACTGAAAAAAATAACGGATTTATCGGCCATACATGACCCCCAAACGTGAACCGCAACTACGATAGGAAAAACCTCTAAAACCGCGATATTAAAACTCTGCCAAGAATATGGCCAAGTTCCACTAAACCAGTGATTACCAAAGACAGCCCCAAAACCCATTGAGCCAGAGGAGTCGATGTATAATTGTAATGTATGCGACGTTTCCCAGACGTCATCCAGAAAGAACGACCTACCATTAAACTGGCTTAAAAATTTGAACCACAACGCGAGATCTAGTTGAGCCCCCTGAGAAAGTCGTATATGATGATAGGGCTGTCGGACACCTTTTGTAAGATCAATCAAACGACGCAAAAAAGCGCGGCCTGAAACAACGACTAAGCATGTAAAATTCAATAAGCCGATTAGAGATTGTAGCTCCCTTAGACGAACGGACCGCCTAGCAAGAAAAAACCCGTCAACAAATTGCGACATTTTTGAAGCTTCTCCTCTGGAAGACGAGCTTCCATGCGAACCGAATCTAATGTAATGCCTGCAAATTGCAAAACTGTATCGGGACCGGTTGTCTTCTCGGGCGCGAGAGGCACACCGAGGTGGGTACACATTAAAATAAAATTGGCTAAGTCACGCTCACATTTGTTCTTGGTTGGTGTGATAAACAGGAAATCGTCTAAAATGTGCAAAACGGAGCTGGCACCTAGGAGGTGAACAGCTAGCCATTCGAGACACGTGGAGAATGCCTCAAATGTGTTGCAACTTGAACGGAGTCCCATGCCCAAGCATCTATCGAAATAATACGACTTGTCCCATTTCATACCCACTAAGGAATAGTCGGCAGGGTGAATAGGAATTATACGAAAGGCAGATTTGACGTCGGTTTTTGCTATAAAACAACCACGCCCCAACCGCTTGAGAGACTTGGAGGCATCCCCTACAGAAGCATATTTGACCGTAGAGCAAGAGTCGGGAATAAAATCATTGACAGAGTATCCGGTAGGAAAAGACAAGTGGTGAATCAAACGAAATTCGGTTGGATCTATTTTCGGGACAAGCCCTAGCGGTGAAGTGCGAAAGTTTCTAAAGGGTGGGGCTGGAAAAGGGCCAACTATTCTACCTGCCTCGCATTCCTTACGCAATTTTTCACTAGTTATGTCCGGCTTGTCTAATGCAGTTTTAAGATTAGGGGAGTCATAGGCACGCTGTTCACCAACAAAATGAATGCGAAAGCCGTAACGAAAACCGTCAACTAAAAATCGTTTTAAGCTAGGGTCGTACCCCTGAAGAAGAAATTCAAGCCGATCCACCTTTACTGGTGTGACTGGCGGGCTGTTGAGCGCTTGAAATTTGAGATCCGGCGCCTTTGCTCTTACTGCCGAAACCGCCAGGACGGTTTTGTGTTAGGTGGATGGAGCACTGACTCCCCGGGTGTTTTGCCCCACATTTATAGCAAATGTGGTCAAACTGGCATCCCGAGCACAGTTTTCCGGCCTGACTGAAATGCCCAACAAGTCCCTTTAGGGTAAAAGTGCTGCCGAAAGCGCTGACGAGTTTGATTGTGTACCTTGTTGGTGAACGGCTGGTGCTTACGAACTGTAGACGACGCTCGCAGCCACAGCTCCCAGTGTATTTGATCCCAGGGGTAGCTTTGTGGGTCCGACTGCCTAATATATCGGAACTGCTCATCGTACCACAGCCAATCACCTAGTTTTTTAGCCATGTCCCGCACCACCTCACAGTACTTCATTAGCTGCGGAGTTTCATGTTGGAAACGTTCCGTATAAACGGAAACAAATATATTGAAAGCAGACACCCATTGCTGAATACTGTGAATGCGCTTGGTAGTGTGACATGGCTCTAGGGTGAGCTGTGGGTTATTGGATGACCCAGCGGACGGCGTCATAGACAGAGAGTATTTCCCTTCATTCTGAGGGGACGAGAACAAGAGAGCCCCAAAATCTACATACTCGTTAGCCCAGATTTTCCGTTTCAATTTCGCGGTAACTCGAGATTGTAACGCGACCGCTATGCTAGAGAAAACCTGTTGCGGTTTTGGATCAGGATTATCGATTTGCGCAATATCGCCCCCTGTACCTGCAGATGAACCACGGTCCTCTGTAATAACGAGCGTTTCGTTAAGTGCAGCCTCCTCAACCAAAATATGGCTATCCGTGCCAACGGAGCTGGGCCTCAAAATCGCCGCGAGATTATCTGAAGATAAGGCGGACTGTAGTGCTTGGGAAACCACAGCGGATATTGTGGTGGAGATTGCACTGACGTCAATTGACACGAGGCCCTGTGGTGGCGCCGGCTCTGCACGTGTTGGGTGGGAAGTCTCGATTTCAGCAGGAGCGATTTCTTGAAGATCTGAGGGCCTGGGTCTTTTTGCTCTCGTAGGCCGAGTGGATTTTCCAGCGGATCGCTTTTTGGGAGGCATTACTTACAAAAATAAATGGAGACATATAAGACAGAAACATACCGGGGCGGCATTAAACTTGAGACTAAATTCTGATAAGGGAAATTATATCCGATGGACGGATGAAAAATTCCGGCCAATTGTTATCCCGGAAACGGCAGTCTGAAGAGGGGCCGCTGTGAGGAAAACAGAATGCAGGCCCATAGGGCTGCTGCAACCTTAACGCACGCAACGAACAATCGTGTATGTTTCAATGAATTAAGCAAAAAGTTGGAGCAGCACTAAATAACGCCAACTAAGTGCAATAAGTGCAATATCACAGAGCCGAGTGCATTGGACACACCCGTAACAGCGGGCGATCATTTGGGTTGTACACTCATATGGCAGAGTGAGAGCACAAAAAACAACAAGCCCAAAGCCGTTCAAAAAACACGATAACAATATCGTGACCAAAGTTGGTCTAAAAGACCCATTAAGCCTTGATTAAAGATTGGGACATACCCAACCAATCAACAACAGACAAGGCTATCCATATCAACAAAATAAACCCGGCTTGGGAAACAAACAAATTAGGAACTGACAGAGTAATGAGAAAAACTGCTCCTCAAAATTGATACTCGAATCACGAAGGTATAATATAACCCTCAAACGACGGAAACAGAAAAAATAAATAAATAAATAAGAACTTGTAATTGGCCTGTGAACAAAGAGCGGCCTATAAATCTAGTGCGAGATCCTTTAAACATCTCAAAACGGCACCCCTCAGACTGCGAAAGAATTTGTACTGCCCCAAATTATTCAGATGAACGCCATCGCGAGCAAGAAACCGGGTTGTACACTTCCAAAACCCCCGATGACGCCAAAAAACCGCATAAGGAATTGGTTCGTAAACCACCCTTAAATACTGAGATAAAATGTTCACTTGTTTGTTAAAGGAGGGAACGCCCTTACGATAAAGTGTCTGGCAAACACAAATATGCCTAACTCCGTAAGACTCAAACCGCAGTCGAGTAAGGTCTTCTAGTGCAGAACCAACCTCGACAGCGGAAAGGAAAGTTAAGTCGTTAGTTCCTAACTGTAAGATTACTACATCTGGGGCGAACGAAGCTACCACCCCAAGATCGGATTGAATAGTTTGAGAAATCGTTCGGCCCCCAGTCCCGTGCCATCTTATCCAGAGATCATTACTTAGATTAAAATTTCTCAGAAAATCGACACTGTAGTTGGTAGCTAGAAACTTCTTCAAGCGATGAATAAAAGAATGACCGAGGATGAGAACACGTGTTGGCGCCATTCCAAACAAAATCGAGTAAAAAAAAAAGCGTCCGAATAGCCAAATGAAACAGAAAAACCTATACAACAAAGATTATTAAAACGAGAGAGTAATAAAGTGATAACTTGCCTGAAAAGGTTGAATCCAAGAAAGACTTGTTCTAGATACGGACGCTTTGATGGCAAGGGAAAGAAGGACTAAACTAACGAGGAATCTTGCCTTATAACCAAGAGGGAAACGCCCTTGAACCCCATTGGCCAAGCTTTACGCAACCTTTGTACCATGCACGTGCTAGCAACAATGAACCTTATGATTTATCACGCGGGCATCATGTCGCGACATAAATACCATTATGTGTTACCATAATGTTCGCTTTTTAAATTGCATGTCGTTAGAATAATAATTCTTTTCGACGTTAAAGAAAATTTTAGGCCTGAGAATCATTTCTGGCATGAGAGAAGAAGGCTGAATCCCAGTCAAGTCAGTTGTTAACTTTCTACGAGCAACAGTTTTAATTTTGTTTTTCCTGGTCTATTTCACCATTTTTCATGTGCGATGAATATTTAAACATACGCTGCGCTTGTGCAATCTTGTGCATTGGCAATTTTATCTCTTAATTTTTTCAGCCCCAGTGTTAGGCAACTCATGGTCGCTAAAGTCGGTACAAATGTTAAACATGTCTACAATCTGTAATTAAAACGTGCATTTAGTATTTATAGACTTATGGAAAAGAGGGCCAAGGAACAAGCTCAGAAGACGAAGATGTTTTATTATGAGGAGGAATTGATATAAAAGGGCGAGAGGACACAAGCGCAGCATGGATAAGTATTCATTGCACGTGAATAACCGTGAAATAGATAAGGAAAACAAAATAAAACTGTTGCTCGTAGAAAGTTAATAAGGACTGAAACCTGACCGAGATTCAGCCTTCTTGTCTAATAACAAAAATGGCTATTCAGCCTAAAACTTGCTGGAACATAAAAAAATATTGTTCTAACGGCAATCAATTAAAAAGAAAAACATGTAAGGGAAGTTTAGAGATATTTCTCAGTTATGCAAATTGCTAACTTTTTGATTGATATGTGCTACATTTTAGCAGTTTTTAAATATAAATATCTTAAAATCGCAGCCGCTTAGGAAGCTCAATGTACTTACATTAAGAATGTTTTGCTATCATAAAGATCTTTCAACTGAAAAGAGAAAGTGTTAAGTTTTATTTTTCTTGAAATATTGGAGAAAATTTAGGGAATTACCAAAATCAGTATGTAAAAAATGATTCATGATTTACTTGAAAACGGTCTTACAGATTTGTCTCCAATTTCGCATACAAGTTGTGTCAGCTGACTAGTTCGATTCAAATACTTTACGTTTCGTCATAAAGTGCCTGACTAGATTTCGAGATAATCGACATTATCTAAAAATGCATGAGGGGCTGTTATGGTGACAGCTGTTGCTAGGAAACCAATGAAAAGATAGACGTTGGTCATATGCTGAAAAAATGATGTAGTATCAAGGAAATCAAGGTTTGCCCTCTATGCGAAATTTTGATTTCAAAAGACACACTCTAAGGCAAAAAAACTGTTGCGAGCCTCCTTAAAGGATAACGAAGTTTGCGATGTTTTTTTATGCCGTTTTATGCAAAGACATAACACATTTTGGTGAAAGAAGAATAAAAACACAGGCTAAGTAAACGTAAGTTACAGTAGCTCATTTCCGGCTCGTTTCATTTTTAAAGCTGGAAAATTCGTTTGCAAGTTTCTCGAAAACGCTTTTAAAAAAATTGCCTTAAGGACGGTGCCTCCTTTTGTTACCGCGGATACGTTCTGCGCATCTCGGGATATTCAGGTTTCTTAAGGAATTTGCCCACTGACACAGCAATATTTTTGCGTGGTTTGTGACTACGTGGAAAAAGCACATCTTAGCAAGGGCTATCATAATCCAAAAAGAAAATAGGGGGTAGCCACGCACTTTCAGAGACAATTGAGCTTAAATTTGGAAAGAAATTGTCATACATTCTTTGTATTTTACCGCTTTTTTAGAATTATGGTCTATTAATTATCTCTGAAAAATGAGTGGTTACCCACAGTTTTCTTCTTAGATTCCTATAATCCTTGCTAAGATCTACTTTTTCCCCATAGTCATAACCTTTGCAAAAATACGTCTGTATTAGGAGGCACTGTCCTTAATCTCAGTACGCATAAAGAGAACATATTACAATAATTTCAAGAAAATTCACAATTTGCAAAAACAACAATGAAGCCAATGCATTGCTATGGCGACTGCGATGCATTTAAAACTCATTTCAGCAAGTCTGTTTCTAACAAAAGGGTGGTGGTTGATCAACCTGGTGTATTTCTTATAATGATGCAATTCGTGCATGTAAAACTTGGAAGGTATCAGCACTAAGAAATCCAGTCGAGCCACCTTAAGCTTACTCTAGTGCATTCAGCGACCTCTCTTTTGTACGAGAACAACAACTGTCAAGTCGTGCAAACAAAGCTATTGTTTATTGTCTACTTTCAAAACTTTATTACAATAGTTCTCTTGAGTGATTTTGCAGAATTTGCAATTTTGGCTAGCTGCACTAAGCTTTCACAGAAATTTAGCGCAAGAAAATGCATCGCAAAACATAGTATAGGTTTTTTGCAGTAGAGAGAAAGTATAGGCTATTAGATTCTTATCAGTTCTCGCTAAAACAAGTACTTTCTGTCTTTGGCTACCAAAGAACTTTATAAAACAGGGCGGGATGAAGTTTATGCTTTCGTTTATTGTATATGAAAACAAAAGGGATAAGTCATTAAAGAGATCAAACGCTAACGAAGTTTTCTAAACTCGAGCAAAAATCCAGTTGAAATATATAACGCTTCCAAGGGAATGCGCGTTTTTATTTTGAAAACATAATTGAGTTTTGAACAAATGAATTAAGTGCTTGCTAGCGGAGGGCACATTTGGGAAGGTTTTGTTCCTATTGTGTGAGAATGACTATCATTAGTATGCAGGAAACGGTGGATAGTTTTTCGTCATCACATTTACTTACCTAGGAACTTAACAGTTTTCAAGAGAGTGTCGTAAAACCAAAGAAATTACTCTGACCAATCACAACAGGAAAGAAAACAAAAACAGCCAATCAGAAATTGAAGCAAATACAAATAATTATCGTCGAGCGTGGGAAAACGCGTGCGAACAAGTCACGATTGGTTTTTATTTTACTTGAGAGCGAAGGAACGCAAAACCAAATCAAATACGATATTACTTTCGATATTCATTTGAAAACTGCTCTATACTTATTAATGATTTACCTAGGCGAGAAATCCAAGGGGAAGGTAGGAGAAGGCGGGGAAAGGCAGCAGCAAGCTTTAATTCCACTAATTCTATTCACATATTACTACTTGGGTTCCTTGATTTGTGTATTATTGCTTGCGCGGCTTGCTCGGTCACTCGCGCTCCGCACTCGTGCCTGTTTGGCCGTCTCGAAATACGATCCAGATACCATGAACAAAAGGCTAATAGAATCCAAGTAGTATTTTAAAAATATTTTTCAGTATAATGTAACTTACCTTTGGATTTCATTCTCGCTAAGCTAATCTGTCCGTTCTGTTCTGTCCTGTCCGACTTTAATAATTCGCACTTTTTTAACAGGTGAAACTAATACAACGTAAGCATTCAAAACCTAATGGTATTTTAGCCCATGATATTCACAGAACTTGACGTCTAATTTTTTGTGCACATTGCAACTGTGGTGACAAAATCTCTTTAAGCAAAGAAATAACGTTTCGTAAGAAAGAAATAACCTTTTGCTGTAAATACGCGGCTAAAATCGTTTACATCTATCAAGACCAGACCTATTTTGGTCTTCCGGGACCGGCGAATGGTGGGTGGGTTTCCCTTTGCCCTTTGTAACTCTCAACAGATGAAAAGTGGCTCATATTTTACTTATCTATGTCGTATCTCTTGCAGGCGCCAATTTGAAAGCAAGTCTTGGAGATGAAAACTGTTTGTTTCATACTGTTGGTTGTAACTGCTGCAATCTGTTGTGCAGGAGCAAAGAATCCATGGCGACTGAAAGTCGCAAGTAAGCACCATTTCCTCCTACGTAGAGGAAGTTCTCTTCAAACAAAGACGGCATCGACGATCGTGAGAAAGCCGAAAACACAAAAGCAAAACCAAAAAGCGTAGTTACATAAGTTAAGGGCGCTTTAACACTCCTCGCCAGCCCCCCCTGCCGCTACGACTCATAAATTTTATTTGCACTTCTGGGAGGGTATCATGACAACGGGCTTAAAAGAGTTTGAATTGTGCATTAATTTACAGCATTCGAATGATAAAAAAAGATAATTCTTTCA